>JAUMJL010000387.1:600000-1035000 GCA_033558185.1 Dromococcyx pavoninus | reverse complement strand
TTCATCTCCCAAAAGAAAGACCCCAATAGAGGAGTATCTATTCATGTGCAAAGCTGAGAATCTAGGGCAGAACTAGACCAAAGGTTACCCCTGCACTCTCCCCCAAGCCTATTCAGAGAGAATCCCAATTCTGTTTCTCGCCTCTGAAAGTCAGACTTTATAACTGGGGACAGAGAATGACCTAGGGATAGCTATTCAAAAATGAGAAACAAAAATTCTCTGTGTCCAGGTTTAATTAGAAATGACAGGCTATACCCTCAGGTGATGTGCAAAATAACAATACTTTAGAAGAGGTATGAGCCTAGGCTGAGACGGTGGAGGCAATAAGGAGTCTTGTAATGGTGGAAGTAGCTGCAAAATACCTCATTTTCATAGTTACTAAAAGATATTTTGGCCTAATTTAAATTTTGTACCAGCTGAACTGAAGTTGTGATGCCACACAACTATTTGAGTTACTTTAATTATGAAGTAATTAATGCTTAATTACACCTAGGTCCCTTGTAGTCCCATTTTATCCCTTAGCAGACACCAACCATATGTGGTAAAATGCAAAGCTAAACTTTCAACTTTTTTTACTACTCAGTATGAGCATTAACTGGCTTAGGAAACAGGCAAACCCTTAAGTTCTTCTTTTAAAGACAGCAGAAAAAATTCACCATAGGTACACACTTTCAAGTGGGATATCTTCTTCTGTGTTGGCACTCTTCATGTGTGTATCTCATCGTCCTCACAAATACACAATTAAATTAAGATGGCTGTAGGTACTGACTGTCACCCAAATTTTATACAGACTGGCAGTACTGGAAGAGTTGTGTTATGTTTATAATTAAATCTATGCAGAAAATTGTTCATGCAATAATTTACATAGGAGCCTCTCTATTTATTGCCAGTTAACTTAATCTATCGGTGAAATTGTGTAGATTCATAGATGGCTGCAATTGTGGATGCAATGAACTTAAAATAAATGTCCAGTATTTTCTGCAAGCTTGTAAATTTCTTTAGCTGTTATTCCATTTTCTTTGAGTACTTTTATTTTGGCTGACAAGTACCTTAATATAGTATTATATACCCACTGAATGGATGAGGGAAAGGCTGTGGATATAGCATACCCTGATTTCAGTAAAGTCTTTGACACTGTTTCTCACAGCACTCTGATTGAGAAACTGGCTGCCACTGGACAGGCACACCCTCTGCTGTGTAAAAAAATGGCTGGATGGCCAGGCCCAAAGAGTGGTGGTAAATGGAGTTAAATCCAATTGGGGGCTGGTCACAAGTGGTGTTCCCCAGTGTTCAGTGCAGGGTCCAGTCCTGTTCAATATCTTTATCAATGATCTGGATGAGGGGATTGAGTGTACCCTTAGTAAATTTGTGGATGACACTAAGCTGGGTGGAAGTGTCATAGAATCATAGAATCTTCTGGTTGAAAAAGACCTTTGAGATAATCGAGTCCAACCGCACCCATCATCCACTAAACCATGTCCCTTAAAAACTCATCTACCAGTTTTTCAAACACCTCCAGGGATGGTGACTCAACAACCTCCCTGGGCAGCTGTTCCAGTGCCTGACCACCCTTTTGGTACAGAAAATCTTCCTAATATCTAGTCTGTGTTGATCTGCTTGAAGGAAGGGAGGCTCTGCAGAGGGATCTGGACAGGCTGGATCGATGGGCTGAGACCAACGGGATGAGGTTCAACAAGACCAGATGCCGAGTCCTGCACTTGGGACACAACAACCCCATGCAGCGTTACAAGCTTGGGGAAGACTGGCTGGAGAGCTGCCTGGAGGAGAAGGACCTGGGGGTGTTGGTTGACAGCCGGCTGAACATCAGCCAGCAGTGTGTCCAGGTGGCCAAGAAGGCCAATGGCATCTTGGCCTGTATCAGAAACACTGTGGCCAGCAGGACAAGGGAGGTGATTGTGCCCCTGGACTCGGCACTGGTGAGGTTGCACCTCAAGTACTGTGTTCAGTTCTGGGCCACTCAGTATAAAGAAGGACGTTGAAGTGCTGGAGCGTGTCCAGAGAAGGGCAACGAAGCTGGTGAAGGGGCTGGCTTCACTGCTCACGTTCTGAGGAGTGGCTGAGGAACTGGGGTTCTTTAGCCTAGAGAAAGAGAGTCTAAAGGGAGACCTTATCACTGTCTACAACTCCCTGAAACAAGATTGTAGCGAGGTGGATGTTGGTCTCTTCGCCCAAGTGAAAGATGATAGGATGAGAGGAAATGGTTGTAAGTTGCGCCAGGAAAGGTTCAGATTGGACATCAGGAAGAATTTCTTCACTGAAAGAGTGGCCAGGCACTGGCACAGCTGAATCACCATCCCTGGAGGTATTTAAAAGACGGACAGATGAAGTGCTCAATTACATGGTTCAGCACAGTTGAACTTAATGATCTCAAAGGTCTTTTCCAACCAAGTGACTCCATGTTTCTATGATTCTATTAATCACAAAGTTTACAAAAATAATATATAGAATTTACTACCACTAATTGAACTAATTGGGAATACAGAGAGTGTTTTCTGGTATGTTGTTTTATGGTTTTATTTGTTTCTTTGTTTTTTTAAAAAAAACAAACTGAAGTTATGAAAAGTTAGTCTTTCAGAAGCTCAGAAGTTTGCTGCTAGAATCCACTTGAATCTGTATCAGAGATTCCAGTGATGACCGTATGGAGGATAAGGCCTTTTTTGATCTTGGCTCAATGTATAAGTACAAACACAGGAACATGTTGCTTTTCCCTCCCCTTGGCTCTCAAACATCTGTGAGCAGACACACACCATCATCTTCATATCCCCAGATGGTTTTATGGTCATTTCAAGTTAGAATGCAAAGTTGATAATATATACCGTACAAGTGGGTTGAACCTCAATACTAAACATCCTGAAAGTTTTTGAGAAAAATCAAGTCTTATCCTTTTCCAGTATAACTTGCATATCGATGCAAATAATCACTTAATGGCTATAGCAGGAACAGAAGTATGCTAAACCCAGTTCATATTTTTCATAGACTGTGCCCAGAATATAGGCCTGTAACTAAGAAATGTAATCATTTGACTCCTTAGAAACAAAAAGTTATGATTTTAATGAGCAGTTGAGTTTTCAGCAAAACATGAAAAATACATTTTTGGTGCAGGAAAACTTGCACTGTGACCTTTGACCTTTTATTGAAAATCCTTTTGTTTTAGTTTTATCTATTGACTTTAACAGTACCCTGTTAACAAATAATAAAAATATATGCAAGATTGAATGTATTTCAAGAAAATTTAGTGAAATAACAGAAGATTCATAGGACTAAGTCCTGTGAAATGTTTCTCTAAATTTCAATCATCACAGCATTTGCTCTTGCTCCCAGGCTTTGTATAAGCAACAGAGGGCTCTAAGAGATTCATTCCACAATCACTGTGGTCATAACTAAGGGAGCAGCTACTGTTCTTTTTTGGCACACCTTTTTTATTACAGTTCTTTCATGGGAGATCACTGTTCTCGGAGAAGCTCAATGCAGTATACAGATGCTCCTGAGCTGCCTCCACATGAAATCCAGCAGTGCGGTGGACTCTTGTGGATTACCTGTGAATGTCAGTGGCTTACAGTGGAAATCAGTGGGAAGTGAGAAGTGCTTTTAAGTCAAGTCACTTGCAACTTGTACTGAAGAAGCTGAAGACTGATCCTAACATAAAATCAGCTGCTGGACCACACTAAAAGATTCACCTGACCCTAGATTTCGTCTCCAAGAAATAAATAGAGTTAACTGGGCAAAGAACAGAGCAAGCATATATGGCAGTCTCCCTTCGTAGTCTCCAGTCTAACCAGTTCGAGGTTAGGGACATATATGAGCGTTAAAGCCCTTACTGCTGCACAAAGTGTCTTCATGCAAAACCAGCATATATGTTGGATAAGGGAAATGCTGGACTTTATAAAGGGGCCTCAAAAGCAGAACACTGTCTCACCTAACTTCCCTGTTAGCGCTGTGATATAACTGTAAGAAAACTAATAAAGTTACTTGTGAGATAAGAGGAAAGAAATGTGTTTACTAATGACATTTGCATAACACCTTACTGCACTCACAATAAGTCTTTCCATTTTGGAGGGATACCCAAAAGTTACAATGGGAAAGGTAAGCATTACTTTTTTTTTTTCAACTCTTTTTCAAACCATTGGCTTAACAGCTTTTATTAAAGATAGTTCCATTTATAAACCACTGCAAGAACTGGGAGAGAAAGAATGCCAGAAAACCACCTAAATTAGACAAAGTTGTAATCTGTGTGCAAAGCAGTATGCAGTGTATACTCTAGAGTTTTTAATAAATCTTTTCTAGCTATACAGTCCAGGAATATGGAAAGAAAAGTTCAATTTTTTCCATTCAAAATAAATCAGTGCTCATTTCATGATCCAATTTTACAGTCTCTGACATTAGTGCATGTGTTGATGCTTTCATACAAAGCATACCAAGAAAAGGGGCATCACCACAGTTCAGCAGATGCGAAATGAGAAGTCTGTGATGCTCATCAATATGACTACTGTAATTCTCCTTCAATTCAGAAAAGATATCCAATAATGAGAGCACACTTACAGGGAATTTCAAAGTCATCTGTAAAATATAATTTGGAGCTGAAATTCAGCAAGGAAAATTCATCCCAGAAGCAAATTCTTCTGTCACATTAAGGGGACTGGGGTGGGGAGGGGAGAGGGAAGAGAGAAAATTACTGCTAAGGTGAACAAAAAAGTGCTTTGTGGGGGAAGTGAAGAGACTGCCTTCAAAGAGCTTGGAATCCCAAACATTGAAGAGAATATGTGCGTAGACTTAAATGTGGCAGGCATTTTTCCCTTTGAAAGTCAGTTCCTGCTTAAGTTCACACTGAGTGTCAAGTGTTTGCCCTTCAAATGAGACTGAGTACTTATTTTCGAAGGCCTACTCTCCATCCCAAGCACAGACTTTTCCCCATAATTAGTTATTGTGGACAAACTCCCGTTTACTAAATAAATCTGTAAGTGTGCTCTGAGCAGAGAGTCATATCTAAGTTTTCTCCTTTCCCACCTCTTCTGGAGCACCCCTGCGTGAGGCTAGTGCATCTGATTTAGTGAGGGGCTCTGATTACAAAAAACATGCAGAACCAGCATGGACAATTAAGAAATGTGAAATGCCAAGCTTACATAAAGTTTTCCAGTTTTATTTCCAAATCTTGTACTAATATCACCAGGTTGGCAAGGTTCACAGGGTGTTGCAGAAACAAGGAGGCTTCGGTAAACGATAAGCCCCAGATCAGCATAAAACACATAGTTGCCTGCAGGGAGTATCCTAGAAAAGGATTGTCTACCATCCTGCCTTTGGTAAGGCTCTTCATATATAAATAAAGACATTCTTGGCAATACCCCATTGCTGGGCAGGAGTAGCCTCAAAGCCATATTTGTAGCCAAATGCCGTGACTGTGAATTTCGTTTTATAGGACCATTAAGGACAGTTTAACTCAAAAGGGGTGCACAATAACTTCTATTTCTGATGGAAAGTGGCTGGTATTAGGCTGAACACAGGCCCTAGGTAACTCCTTGAGGTGTTTATAGATCTCCTCCTGCAAAGGGAGATGAGATTTGTAAGCAATCTGAATTCAGGCTATTTATAAGGAAACACTAAACAGCAACATTACCTTCAAGCACCCCTTAGAATCTTGCAGTTCAGGGAAGCCTTTATACACATCAAGAGCTTTCCTCCCTATAAGCACAGAACCTAAGCAAGATTATCATGTTATTATCAAGTATTAATATAAATACTATTTAAACAAAATAAGTGTACTTTACCATCTTATCAATTTTTCACTGACACACCGAACGATTCAAATGTCAGCAAAGGCTAACAAACTGGTTAAGACACAGGGTAATATTCTCTCTGCTTAATAAATGTGTAATCCTGTCCAGATCTCCTAAAGCACAGCTGCCCTAATAATTTACACATATTATTAGAAATCACAGTATAATACCTGTCCCTGCTACAAAGGGTTCTACTTGCAGCAAAGAAAAAATTATGCTAAGAATCAGCATCCTACTTCCCATGCAAATTTCTTTTCTAAAAAGCTGCAAATTATAAAAAAAAAGTACATAGATATTATTTGGGCTGATGAAACAAAAATAAAAGTCATCAAATAAGCTCACTTTTTTAATCTGAATGTGATTCTCTCTGAAAGATGATTTTGTGCACTAAAGCTGAACAAGTAAGTCAAACTGTATTGGGAAATCTGTCAGAAATTCTAATCAGAGATGGTCAGGAATTTTTTGGCCGTAGCCCAGGCTTTGCCTAGTAATATACCAGTTTTGACAAAATTGCTATTGGAAACATTTTCTCAGCTCCAACAGTGGGTACAGGCAAGAAAAAGTAGTTGTGTGGGACTGGGAAAATATAACTCACTGGTCTGAGCCGGCAGCTAGGTTTTGCAGAGCCCTTATATCTTTGCTTTGCTTGATTTAGAGCAGGGAGTTAAACCCATGTGAGGGCCCTAACCAGATAGTGATAAGCGCTTTTTCTTTTTAGCTGGATGAGTATTTAATCAGTTATACACCGTGGAGCAGCTTCAGCCACAGAGAGGCCAGTGTTCCACACCAGAATAGACCCCAGCTTAGCTGTCAGACAGCAACACAGGCGCTCCCTACTCTGATTCAAGCAGGGTCTGGTTTGAAGGCAGGTGTCCCAAATCCCAAATTCCAAGAGTATACCATAAGCATGAGACAATTGACTGTGATACATGCCTGTCTGTCCAAAAGGTTATTTTTGGTCCTGGTGCAGAATGGGGAGAAACTTCTTATCTTCACAACCTGTCTTTTCAAAAGTATAGGTGCTCCCAGTTCTCTGTATGCAAAAACGGTGCAGCAGAACCTGTCACAATGCCTGTACACGGGGACAGATGATGTAGCTAAGGTCTCTCTGGCTGCATCTGCTGCAGAGCTTGCTCGGTGAGCGTGATTTATTCTTGTGATCATCTTATACATTAACCCGCTGCAGAAGCAGGAACTTTGTTTGCATAGTTAATGAAAACGACCCAACCCAACACTAGAGATCTCTATTTTAACTAAGCAGACCTTCCCATACATTACCCACTAGACCACCAGGTACCGAAGCACGTTCGGGATGCAGTGGGGCAGCGGAAAGCGCTCCCTCCCCGCTCCCGACACGGGATGGCGCCCTCGCTACAAGCAATTATCCCGGGGCAGGGGTGGAGGGAGCAGGTTGACAACGTGTTTCCAGAACACAGCCTTCCTCTCTGCGAGCGGCTGTGTTCCCGAGAAGAGCTGGTCCTACACCCGCGGAGTTCCAACGCGCGGATGTGCCATGCTGCTCCCGATCCGCCGCCGTGCGCGGTGTGGGGGGGTCACGAATCAGCGCTTCTTGTACTGACCGGCAGGTTTCGGTGTGAGCGAAATAAGCACGGGGTTCGTGCTTATTTTGTCAGGGCTGTCATTATAGCCGCGTGCTGCCACGCGGGACCCAGCCCCTCTGCGGCAGCGCTCCAGGCAGGATGCACGTATGCACGTGGAGAGGTGGCCCCCAAGTCCCACCCCCGTGCCTCGGGAGTCACTTAGGGGTCTCGCCCGCCTCCTGGCCACCCCGGCTCGTTCCACCCCCGGAAACACCGGAGCAGGTGCGCTCACGGGACTGTCTTCCCTGCCGATGGCTTCAGGTGCCAGCCGCCTACTGCAGAGCCACCAGCATCACCCTGCTGTCTCGGCTCGCGGACCCGCACCACGCGGGAAGTACCGCTGAGCAGAAACTCAAAGCCTCAAAACTTGCATTCAGGGAGGATTTCCATCCCCCCCCCGCCTCTTCTCTTGGCTATCGGAAATGAACTAGGCGGCTCGGACAGCGAGTCTCCCATTGCATCCTCTTCCCTCCCTCGCAGTACCCGGGCGGTCCCTCGAGCTGCCCCCGCCGCATCCACCTCCACCGCGGGAGCTGCCGCAGCCCCGCCCCGCGGCGACTCGCGTTACCCCCACTGTACCCCTGCCGCCCCTCCGCCGCTGCCGCCGCCACGTGACGCGGCGCGCACGCGCGGGCGCGCGGCCGTGCCGGGCACATCTGCAGGGCTGACGTCAGCGCGGTCTGCGCCGTCCCCCGGGCGAGGCTGCCAAGGCCGCTTGCTGCCGCGCTCGGCTTGGCTCGGGGCCGGCAGCGAGAGGAGGTCTGGGGATACTTCAACCAAACTTTCCGGAGTCCTTCCTGCTCTGCCTTGCCTTCCCTCCCCCCGCCCCTCGCCTCCCCTCCTTCTCTGTCTCTCGCCCCCCCCCCCCCTCCCCCCGGGACTCAGATGATATTCACATGGTGTTTTGCACAGAGGAGGCTGCTCAAGAGGAGAGCACCCACCCCCACCCCAATATAAGCCTGTTTTTCCTTCCTTCCTCCCACCCCCCCCCCTTTTTGTTGGAAAGAAAATGTGCAGGGTGATAGGTTGGGTGAGTTGATGGCATCCTTCCTCTTGCCAAGCCAACCCGTTTTCTAAAAAAATCCCTCCAAGGAAGGGTAGAGAATTTTATTCTGTTGGAGAATATTACCCCGATGGTTGCTTGCACAGAGGGGGAAAGGCACAGAGGAATACGAGAATCGTCCTGTGCAACCTCTATTGTTTGAAACTTACTTTGTATCAGAAATTGAAGATGAAAACGGTAAGGAAGATTTCACGCTATTCAATGAAACTTTTTGCTTTTCTTGTGTCCCGAATAATGGTGCGTGCAGGGCTTTTGGGGAGTGGGGGGAGGTTTGTATTGCATTAGGCGAGGTGGATTCGGAGTAATTTCAGAGAGAAACCTTTGAGGATGGGGGAAGGGGATGCGAGGATTTTCAGCCGAAAAGAGCAGCGATTTATTAAGTTAGGTCTCGAATACTGCATCTTGTTTTTTAGATTTTTCATACTTTTAATACTAAATCGTTGGTAGAGGGAGGAAAAAAAAAAAGCCAATCAAAGGACAGATGAAAACCAAAGCAGCCCCCAAACCCCAGCCACAACCCCACAGCCGTTCCCGAGTGCCTGGAGGTCTGGGCTCCCGCCTGTGCCGTGTCCAGCGGTGCCGGACAAGTGCAAACTTTGTGCCGGGGCTCGGAGGCTCCGGTTCTGGCAAGGATGTCGGGCTCTCGCCGGGCTCACCAGGAAGATGGAAGCGTGTGGTTTTGATTTACTCGGAGCCGCTTGGGATTTGCCAGACTCATAACCCCGCGGAGCCGTGTTTATCCGTGTGTCTCTGTCTCCGCAGCGGCCCCGGGGTTCAAAGGGACTTTGTTTGGTGGGAGGAGGTAAGTGGGCTCTCGCTCCCCGGCGATGGGTGTGCGGGTTTTGTTGTCTTCGTTATTTTTCATTGTTGTACGAGAGAGAAGAAAGAGGAGGAGAGGCAGACTCTTGTTTTTATTTGGGCTGCCGGTGCAACGCGTTTGGGCCAAACGCCAAGTGTCTGGGTCACACGCGTTGTATCCAAATAGATTCAGCGCTGCTGTCTGGAAATGGGCTGCTGAAAGTTAACTTTAGGATCAACTCCACCACAGCAACCAGACTCTTCCCTTCAGCCTCCCTAGGGAGGAGGGCTTTTTTTTTTTCCCTTCCTTTTTCCTTCTGAATTTTCTTTGAGGGCTGTGTGTCTGGTGACCTCCAACTTGCTTCAGTACGAGTTTTTTTTAACTCTTTGTGTGTGCAGACGTGCGTCTATAATATGCATGTGCATACGTGTTGGGCTGATGACTTCTTTTCGGGGGTGGGGCAGGGGGTGGTGTTTGCCCTGTTTGCATCCCCCTCTCCCCGCTCGCAAGGCAATGACAGATGACCTTTGGCAGAGCTGGCGGGGGACCCGTTGGGCAGGCGGGACGCACAGACGGGGTTCATATAATAGCACAGCCCCGTCTGCCCCGCACCCCCGGGGTGTGTGTGTGTGTGTTGGCGGCCCCGCTGTAAATCGGAGTACGCATAGCAGCAATTCTGTTCCTCATGCCTCCGTTTGCCATTAATTCCCGGCGAGTAAGGATCCGTCCTTTCCCTTTGAAGGGAAGCCACCTCCGACCTTGTTTCTTTTAATCGAGCCCTTCCCGAGCGCGTCGCTGTTTTCGCCCGGGGAGCACGACTAATCCCCGGCTTTTGAAGCCCTACAACGCTTTTCACGGCCGGCCCCGATACCTGTAATTGAATTTGTGTGATTGATGCCCGCCCTCCGCCCCGTCCCCTCCCGCCCGCCTCCCTATTTCCTTAGCAACCGCTCGTACGGCCGGCGCGGGCGGCAGCCTCCCCGCCGCCTCCCCGCGGCGCTGCCCGCCAGGCTGGGGGACGCGAAAAGGCGGCGGGAGGAGCCCCGACGTCTCCTCCGCAGGCGGCTCGGGGGGGGAGCCCCGACGTCCCCTGTGCAGGCGGTGGGGGGAGCCCCGACGTCCCCTCTACAGGCGGTGGTGGATCCCTTTTGCTCGCGAGATTGGGGGGAGCCCCAAAGTCCCCTATGGAGGTGGGAATGGTGGGACCCCCGCCACCCGCGGAGCTCGCCCCGTGGATGCCTCCGTTGGTCTGTGTGATCCAGCGGGTTGTTTCGGCACCCCGGCTGCCACTGGGAGACCCCGCTGCTGGCCCTGCCGGGGAGCGGCAGAGCCCGGCTGTGCCGTGGTGGGCACCCCACGTGTGGACACTCCCGGAGGGCAGGGGACTTGAAAGTCGACACGTGTGGGGATGCTTTTGGGATAGAAGTCTCTTGGCAGCTTGACTATCCTAAAACTTCAGTTACCTTCAGTTTTGGGGACAGTGTAGTTGCCCCAGGTGCCTTTGCTTTGATGGGGGCTCCCAAGGCGCGTAGCCTGAACACCCAAGGTGACTTGATTAGTCAACCTCCATAATTCACTTTATGAGTCTTCCAGTATGTGTATGTGGCCTTTTTTGTCCTCGTTGAGTTTCAGTGGATAGGAAGTTCATGGCACCAGTGGCAGGACTGCTTCCTTTGGAGTCAGAGCTGCCACAGAAATGCCAGTGCTGTGCACCTGCTTTGTCATCGGCATCCTGGATTTTGAAAAACATCTTGTACATTTCCTTTGATGGTTGACAGAGCAAAAAAATCAGGCAGGAGCTGTGGGTTTAGGTAGTGGTTCAGGAGGACTTGGAGGCACATCTGTGCTTACCAGAGGGTGAACATGTAGTTCCAGCACAAGAGCAAGAACATGCTTCTTATTGTAAGCTTAGAGTTGATCAAATGTCGTCTTGACAACGATAGAAAGTGGAATGCTGTATATGTGCTACCAAGGAAGATGGAAAGAAAAAAAGGGTATGGACACTGAACACTTTGAGATTCCTACCAAATTGGAAGTACTATATCTGAATTACTCAAGTGATCTATCTTTCATGTTCTTTACTATTTAATTTGGAATGTTAATATAGCTATGTGTGGTCTGCTTGTATCGGCGCTCAAGCTGGCTGTAATACTTTTGGAAAGGAGGTTAAAAGCTCTGCAGAAGTTTCCAGCGAGCTTAATGTGAAAGGAGATTTTTCTTGTTTGAAGCTTGAAATGAGGGAGTCCATTTCAGATAGACCCATACAAAGACACTGGATGTGGTTGTCTGTTGGTCACTGACCAACACCCACCAGGTGTCTGAATAATGGGCACTGTAGTCCATATCTGGTATTTTGAGCTACCTAGCTCCTTGGGTACTGCAGTATCACGAGATCTTAATGTTAGGATAACTTATTATCAACCTGACAGACTGAACATGATCTCCCCGTTACAATTTTTTTTTGGCTAAATAAAAGCTGAGGCAAGTGTTATCTCTATATATGGCACTAATGAGCCATTACTGGACTACAGTGTCCAGTTCTGGTGTCTGTGCATGGAAAGGGATGCTGACGAATTGGAAAGGATTCAGAAGAAGAAAAGTACAGAAATATTTAAACATCTGGAAACTAAATTGTACGGAGTGAGTTAACCCAAATAGGTTGAGCTGCTTATTGGGAAGCGTCAAGAGGTGCTTGTATCAGATTGTAAGTATCCATGCAAGAAGAAGAAAAGAACTCATTAGCAGACAGGAGTAAAGCAAGATTCAGTGACAGGAATTTGAAACTGGACATTCTCAGATTAGAAGTAAACTATTTAGTGTACTAAAGTAGCTCAGGTGTATAGAGTTGGTTATGTCTCTTCAAAATCTGTAAAAGTCTAAAAGCTGTAACTAGGTATTAGCTAGGAAATACAGGTGGTACATGGAAGGCCCAACCACAGATTTTATCAATTTCCTTTGAGGCCTTGCCACCTGTGGATGGCATCACTAAATTCTTATGCTTCCCTACATATTACTGCTAAGCCCAAG
Source organism: Dromococcyx pavoninus (assembly GCA_033558185.1). Lineage (NCBI taxonomy): Eukaryota > Metazoa > Chordata > Aves > Cuculiformes > Neomorphidae > Dromococcyx > Dromococcyx pavoninus. Next base: position 1,022,718 of record JAUMJL010000387.1, on the reverse strand, counting down.
CTATGTTTGCGAAGTAACTTTTATTTGCTCTACAGATCTTTTGTGCTGTCTTGAATGATATTTAAAAAGTAGGTAGTGGAATGATGAGACTAACCTTATTTACACAGTAATAATTACATGCATTTTATATTGGCTAAGAAGTTTCCTAATATTCACTGTGGTGTTAGTAAATAGGATTTGCGTGATGTTGATTTTTCTTGGGATCGTATGCTACAACTCTTTTAACATTTACAAATAATCCTGCTATCTGAATGAATGTTGTAAATCATTCCCAGAATTTTAGAAAGCCAGATTTAACTGGTGCATATGTAAGTGACTTTGTATGCTTTTGGAGACTTTTTTTTTTTTTTTACGCAGCCTGCCTTTCTTAGGTGTTCTGTTTTTCCATTATCTGCCTCAGCAGAATTTGCTCTGTGCACAGGTGTGCTGCGAGTGCTTTACAGGACTGATTAGTACCAGCTGACACAACACATGGTTTGGTGTTACATGATACTAGACTGTTAGTTGACTGCATAGATCTTCCATTTAATCCCTGGCTGCAGCTAGAGCTGCTCTTTAGTATTAATGCGGTAGTGTTTTAAATGGAAAAAAAAAAAGAAGAGGCAATTAATTTTATTTGCTCAATCCTGTTATCTGCAAAATAGAAAAAAATATATTGTACTACATCGAATTATAGTTAGTATATATATAAAATACTTTGGACAACAAATATTTGAAAAATTGGAATGTGTATGATGGGTAGCCTCATATACTGAAATTTATTTTTTGGTGTTAGAGTATTTATTGTTCTGATTTAAGTGAATGAGAATTCTGCCTGCATAAGCAGAATCCAGGCCCAAGTAATAACAAAATACATGCTGCAGAAAGATCAGATAACTGTACTCTGGATTCTTTCCCACTTTATTCCTTACCTACCAGTGTACTGGGTCTAGGTATTCACTGCTTAAATCAATGAGTGCATGGCATTGATTATAGCTGTAACAAGTCTGAACACCGTATTCAAGCAATAAAAAACATACTTTTACAAATCCTTAGGCCCGTTTAACATAGATGTGTGCATCTCAAGCTGTATGGATTTGCTGTATAAGATTAATAGCAATGCATGGTTTTTGTAAGGTTGTGGCTTTGGACATAAAAGTGCTAATGATTGAATGTTACTTCAAAGTGTTACGTTGCATAGTTCACTATCATGGCTTAGTGTTTTGCAATATAGATCTATTTTAGTGGAAAGAATTTGTCTTGACTAATTTTCTTTTTTTTTCAGGGAAAGAAATGGAGCAAGTTTGGTAACTATGCAGTGTAACGTCTTACTGATATCTTAAGGAATCTTACAAATAGTTATATTTGAATTGAGAAAATGACTGCAGATATAGAAGAAAATACAGGTTGTTGGAAAAGAGTACCTATCAAAAAGTGGAACATCCAATAGTTAATTTGGAAGTACTAGAAAATAAATATATCTGTTATGGTGCGATTCTGGAGTAGAGTTAACTCTATAGCACACAGGTAGTTCTCCAAGGAGGGGAAAAATAAAGTGTGCTTTCTGTTTTTCAAAATTATGGAAATTTTTTGGAAGACGTGGACATGGATTTTGAGCCTAGTCATGGTTTCATCGGAATTTCACAGTGACAACAGGCTTTCATATAGTTCTCAAGGTAGGAATCCAACCTCTGTAGCTGACAAGAAGCATCTGTTATTGTGTTGAATTTGGTAGTGTTTTCTAAACCACATTTAAATAATTCATGCGATCATATAATTCATTGTCATGGAATTTTACATACAGGAAATCTGATTAAATATTTTGTTTTAATTTCTTTCTGTCTAATTTTAACTGTAGGAAAGCCTTGCAAATTAGATCTAGTAAAATGTTGTACTTGATGGTAGTTTAGAGACTTGCCGTAACAACATTAACATGTTTTTAGCGCAGGAAGTAAGGATCTAATCTTACTTCGATTCATTGACATTTACACGTTTTTAATCAAATCAAGAGCCTTTTACCTCTTTTTACAATATGATACTTTTCATTGTTACTGGTTTTATTCTTGTGGATGGATCTGATAACTCTTGTCTTTGAATGTTATCACTGGGAAGAATGTGTCTTTCTTAGGATAGAATTTAACCCCAAATGTTTGCATATTTTGAGTAAATAGGAGAAGATATGTAATTAAAAACTTTTGTATTTACAGTGACATCAAATTAATTGGAAACTGAACACATTTTCTTGATTTAATAAGAAAGAAAAGAACATTTTATTGTGTTCAATAAATGCTACATCCTGCATTTACTTGAAAATTACTTTTACTCATGAGGGTGGTGAGATTTAGCCAATATGTTTATATTACTACTTGTTTCCTGTTGTATTTTCTTCTCTTCTATGCCCACTCCCTGGACTGACTTACCTTGTGATTACAAAGAGGAATTCCTGTCTTACCTTGAACACTACCAACTAACAATCCCAATAAGGGTTGATCAAAATGGAGCCTTCCTCAGCTTTACTGTGAAAAATGCTAAACCCTCAAGAAGGAGGAGGAGCACAGACCCTTATGACCAAGAACTGGCAGCATCTAAATTATTTTTTAAACTTTCTGCCTATGGCAAGCACTTTCATTTAAACCTGACTCTCAACACAGATTTCGTGTCCAGACATTTTACAGTAGAATACTGGGGGAAAGATGGACTGCAATGGAAGCATGATTTTTTAGACCAATGTCATTACACGGGATATTTGCAAAACCAACACAGTACAACTAAAGTGGCCTTAAGCAACTGCAATGGTCTGGTAAGTGCACGTTACATGTTCTAGTATTATAGTGTGCTTGTCCCTTTTAAATTACAGAATAAGAACTTAATTGGCATAGCTTTCATTGTTTTAAGTCCCTCTGGGAAGCAAAAAGGAAGGAGGGTGCAGAAAACCCCTAAAGCTGATCTGAGTTCTGGGGAAAAGTAGCTAGCAGTTTTTCAAGCTTAATTGTTAAGTACTAAGAGCTAATTCTATAGTCCTTTAGCGGGCAGCATTTTCACTGTTTACAGTGTCTGCACTGGGGCTGCAAAGAGATCATTAGAGGTTATAAAAATGATGCAAGTGTAAGGGATGGGGAGGAGGAAACAGTGAATCTTTATGGATGCTGAATTTCTCCAGAGAGGCGCTGAACTGAAGACCCGTTTGTCATCTTTGAGAATCTGCGTTTAAAAACTTGGGTAAATGGCAGAGAAGAGGGATTATTTGATGTAAGAGACTTCACTGCTCTGAATTTTTAGAGTGAAAAGGAAAATAGATCCTTTGCAAGTAGTAGCATCAGAATGTAATTATTTAGCTTTTTTAGAAATATTTTGTTTGCAAATGCAAGCAGTTGCATTAGAGATTTTCATCTCTCTTATTCTCATCTATCTCAATCTCTTGATCACAAGAGTGGTACTTGCATAGGAAATCAGAAAAAAAAATGCAAAAAATAAAAACCGGACTATTGAGTAACAAAGTACTAAAATAGAAGGGCATGACTAGGAAATACTAAGTCAACAGCCAGTAATTTCTCTAAATAAAAATATATGTGTAAGGATTATTCATTCTGGTTTTAATTATAGTAGAAAACTGGTCAGTCTTCTTGTCAGAAATTCAAAGATCTAACTATTTGCAAGAAAAAAAAAAGATTACAGACTTGCTAAGCTAATTCCTATTTATACTTGGAAGTGCTATTGAATAATGCATCTTGGGATGTTATTTACAAACAAAAACCAGCTGCTTCCGACCTGTATAGGTTGCATTACGCCCAGCTACTTGTGATATTCCTGTTACACTCTAGGTTAACATTTTGGAGCATTCTTGAGGAAAAATAATTTAATGGAGGGCTAAGTGAATGCTTTCAAAGAAATGTAGTTAAAATGGTGTTTCATGAGTGTGGTATTGCAGTTTGGTTAGTGCAGACTCATAGCAGAAGTGTCTGAATTTAGTCCAGTTTTCACTTTGGCTTTGCAGTTCCCATATACTAACTCTTTGTCACCGTTATTTAAGCTCTTAAACTAATAAGCTCAATAGTTTTGCTTTTCAGTTAAAAATGCTATGGAGACTGCTTTTGGGACTCACTTCTTTAAAAGAGGCTGTATGCTTCTATCTCCAGAGTTTCTGCGAATTGAGGCGTAGACTGGTTGGCCCCTTTGGAGACTGCAGTCAAGGTGCCATGGTGCTCCCACTTCAGCTCCTCTCTGACCTTAGCCAGGGTGAGCAAAGAATGCCTGCTCTTGCCTAATTTAGCCTACTCTTGTTTTCCTTTCATCTTAGGAGAAAAAGAGTGGGATGCAGCAGGAAAATGTCCTTGTTTGCCCATCAGCTTTACCAATCTTTTAATCCTCTTCTTTTCTTCAAAGAGATTAGCAGCAAGGAAGGTGTCCTGGTGGAGCAGAATCTTTTGATTAGTGGCTCACACCCTGAGGTGGTTTAGCATTCCTAATGTTGCGTGTTTTCCCTCTCCCCTCAGCTTTACTGTTTTGCTGTAGTGAAGCCAGCTGTTGTTCTGTGGTTCTAGGTGTCATTGTGTTAACTTAGTGTTTGTAAGTTAATTTTAATGTGGAATGCTTCCCAGTTAAATTGTCATCTTCAGTTCTTTTAGTTGTCACCAGCTCTTACATATTTCTTCTAGCTCTTAAGGCATCTTTACTCCTTTCTGGCATACCATGACTGGCATTCTTGAGTTCTTTGTGTCATGCATCTACTTGGGGCTGCAAGTGTCAGGTGTTCACTTCATCTCCTGGAAGAGTGTAGTCACAAGCATGTGAGGCTCCAGAAGCAGCAGCAGGGGTGACACAAAGCTCTTTCACAGAGAGGCAGGGATCCCACAGAGGAATGCAGAAGTAGGCTCAACTGGGCATCATCCTGTACCGTGCAGAAACTCCTCTGTCATCCAGCATTGGCAGAGCCTTTCAGACACTGACTTATGGGAGTTACCACTCCATCTGGATAAATTCTTCACAGAGTTATTTTTAAATGATGATTCCTACTGATGAATATTTTGTTATACAGCTGCTGGTTAGAACATGTTTAGTAAAGCAGTTGGCAGTGAGTATTGAAGACAATATTCTTTGTTTTAGAGCTAGTGATAGTTCAAAATGTCATGCTTAAGGTCTTCATTGTATGTTTCAGTCTGGTTGTTGGTCTGTAAGAGACTGCCAGTGACATCCTGAATGGCCCTCAATTAACATCTGTCTGAAAGCCTGTCATTTTAATTTAACTCTAAAACAAGTAGTAATCTTTAATAGTGAGTGTTGCTCACAAGCAAATTTTAAGCATTCCATTATTAGGCTTCACTATTACGAAATGTGTTCAGTTTCTTCCCCTTAGTGAATGTGCTGAGTTATTCAGTTCAATTAACTCAGGGTGGTCAGGTGAGACCATGATGTAATTAACATAAGTTGTATGAGTTTGAAGAATACTTCTAGTATCTGAGATGAGTTCTAGTTTAAGGAGGGCTTCGTCTCAGTTTAATTAAAATAAGAAGGATGAGTTGTCAGTTCATTTCCCTGTCACTGTTTAATGTTTCAGCCTCTCCCTCTATATTTCTGATTACCAAGTGTCCCAGAATTACATGCTGCTACTTACCAAAGTTACATCTGCTGAGCCCTGATTATGCTATAAATTGTCTGAAGTTATGAGGAAAGGTCTGTAATTCAGTGAGCAGTCGTGTGAGGAAATTCAAGGTCTTGTCTGGCAGGCTTGCTGGCTTCCAAACTTTTAATTTCTTCAGTGAGTGTTATATTTGTGGGTGGATTGCAGGTTTGACATTCTCTCCCATGAAAGATCCTGCAAGCAAGCTGTGTTTTGTGGCCTTTGGATGTTGGGTGCAAGGCAACAACGCAGAGGCACTGGCTAGGCTGATTATGTCATTCTGCAGGAAAGAAGAGAAGTAACAGTGGTAGATGGGTTGAACAGAGAAGAACTTGACCTCAAGCCAAGATGTTTGTCTAATGCTGAGGGGAGCAAATCTAAAAGAAAAAGTTATGGAGCTTGTAGTAGTGGCATTGAATAGAAACAAAACTTTCTGCATTTTGGCCCACCTCTGCTCTCTGCCAGGCGTCAAAGCTCTTAACTACATGCTCAAACAAGTTTTCTACAGTAGCGGATTTTCTCATTTTGAGTTGAAAAGCCCAGTAATGGGAAATACTTTCAAATGTATAGGTAAGTGAATGGGAGGTTAGATCACATTTTGGGGCTATAATGGTTCCAAGGAAGTGTTTAATGTAAAAAAGCCAAGTATTTCCATGACGTGGGAAGTTCCATGCACTGAGTAACATTTGTGCTGGGTAGCACAATTCTCCATCCTAATAGAACTGATAACGAAAGCGCAAGAAGGCTGAAAGAATGACCTTACTTGGTTAAAGGACAAATTATTTTGCTGGAAGACTTAATGTCTTCTTCAAGTTTGTTTCATGTATTCCTAAATTCATATATGTATAAATTATTCTTCTTAAATTAGCTAATTTGAAAGCTGATGCTACCATATAGAATGCATCTACTTTTATAAATTGCATGTAATATGGTATTTTTGAATTTTATGTAGAGTAATGTCTAATTTATAAAATTACATTGTAAAGGACTTAGTGTTCCAATTCAGTGTTTTTGGAGTTCTCTTTGATGCTAACAGGTATTTTCAGTATTCAGATAATTATGTATAAGGTGTACCTGTTCTAGTTTTAAGATGTCTTTTTAGATTCCATGATGCATTGTGTCAGGCCAGATCACTATTTTTTTCATCTTCAAGAACACAGTAAGCTATTGCAATCTTTTTCCTGAGTTATAAAACCACACTGAAGTGTGTAGCCAGCTGTAGACATACTGAACAACACTGACACATTTTCAGGAGGTTCCATTATTACTACTTTATATTAAAAATGGATAAAATGGTTCAAGGCATGGAGAAATTGTAAAACAGTAGTATTGTATGGAAAAGGCACGCGGTTACTTGTCCTCCATAATTCAGTTTGCTTCTGCGGCTGGTGAACATCCCCCATCTGAAGGAAGTTAAGGCCCCAGCTGGACAGCCTTACAGAAAAAGATTCCTTTTCACAAATTCAGGGGAACTCCATGTGGATTTGCAGATTTGTCTGAGCATGTCAAACTGCTGGATCCAGACCGTATATATGTTAGCAGGAGTTGGCAGTCTGTAGTGGAACTGGATAACACAGGACCTCAAACAATCTGTTTTAGATAATCATCTTGGGAATGTTGCTTGTAGTAATTTACTTGGGGCATTCAGCTTGTTTTTTAAGTTCATGGTATTTTGTCAAAACCTTCTGCTGGTCATTCTTAGGTCTTAATATTTCTTATGATTTGGAGCAGAAGTTTAATTCACGAACTGTTCAAATACAATAGCAAAACTTAAAATTAATTCATTTTAATGCTTTAAAAGGGCATTATTTAAATCCCCTTTTAATCTCCTTTTTCAACAGAAACCGTGTTTTGCTCAAACAGTAGATTATAAGCCAAAAATGGGGTTTAGAATGTTGGTTTGGATGTAATAGCATGATTCCCAGTATTTATTAGTCAGACATTGATGAATGTATTTACAATGGAAGTATCTCTAACTCGGAATATATACTGGTTGTCACTGACATAAGTACCTTTAGCGTACAGAATTCAGAGTGTTTCTTAAAAATCAGTCACTGCAATTCAACAAGACTTCTTGCATCTGTTCAATATTGGTTGCAAGCAAAATTAGTATGTTAGGTTTAAAATGGTATTTGTATGCTGGGCTTTTGTGAAGGGCATATGCAGGGCAGCTGACCATATACATGTTCTAACTACCTGGTGGTAGGTGTGAGTTAAAATTTATTTGCATTTCCTCAACTACATGTTATATAAATCTCTTTTCTTAAACCACCATAGTGTTTGGTGAGATGAGATCAGATGTCAACTAGGCATAGGAAAAAATTAGTGATACTCTATTAGCTTTTTTCACTGGTGGTACCTGAAGGAACTGTGGTCATAATTTGCATACAACCATAATAATTTTTGCACATTTGCTCCTGCAAATACACTATTTGTATAGAGAATTAATGCTGCAATTATGCATTTGCTATGCCATCTGAATTGGCTCACACCCACTGAGGTAATCTTACTGCTTAGAACTATAAGTTGCAGTATTTGATATAAATGTCTCATTCATACTTAGGCTTGCTGGCCTTGAGTACAGACATGAAGGAGGTGTGCTCTGGAGTAATCAGATTTAGATTAAGACCCACTCTGTTGTGGAGACAGAGCCACAGGTTGGGTAGTACCTTTGACTTCTCAGACTTGACGTGAAGCAGACAGCCTGATGGTGTTGGCTAGAACCACACTGCAGGTTCTAATACCAGAGCTTATAATGGCTCAGGATTTGCTTGTGTGATATCCAGACTGGATGCAGTCCAGTCTGTCAAGGTTCTTTCTGCACATCTGGCAAGCCCAGTTACAATTTAGTTTATATTTGCAGTATTATTTAACCAGAAGTGTGCTGGTAAAAGATTTATTTTCTAGAAAAATCATAGACTCCAAATAACAAGAAGGCATTGTGAAAGGAATTTGATACGAGCATCTTCCAAGTGAATATAAAATTGATGTTACTTTCTGGAGTAAATAATTGAGTTCATAATGAAGAGTGCCACTGAAGAGGAACACTTACTATTATAGTGAATATGTAAGGAATGTTTAATTGAGAGCTGTGGTGCGTTCATACATATATTTTCAAAATTTGTAATGGGGTTATATTTGGAAAATGCTGTTTTTTCTGATGTGCTACACTGGATTTTTTTATTTTGTAAGTTTTATATTGTTACTGAAATCCAGTTATTCCAGGAGTGAAGAACAGCAGGCATTTGATTTGCAAAACAGCAGTAAGGTGAGAGCTTTGACCAAGAGTATAATGGCAAGCCCTAGTCTTAGAAACACCTTTAGGACATTTAGGGCAGATATGGAGCAAATGGTCTTATGACTGATCGTAGAGGTCTTATTGGAGGAGAGAATAACCCCTTTAAAAAAAAGACTGATGCATAGTACTGCTTTGCAGATCAAAGATGTGGTAGAAATTTGTGATTGATCAAATCAGGATGTGAATGCGGAAGTTGCTTCTTCCAGTCTTCTAGATGATGAGTAGCTCTGTCTCCTGGTGTAGAAAATTCATGCATTCAGAATTTTCTAGATACAGATAACAGAATTTTTTGTTTAGCAAACATAGGTGGAGGAGTCTGCCAGGGCTTATTCCCCAATATTTCTATATCCGAAAGGATTCTAAAACTGTATTTTTCTGCTAAATTTCAGTTTTAATTGCTGAAGTTTCAGGCTGGCCTGAAATCTCCCCTTTTTTCAATAAATCACTTCCTGTTTGGAAGAAGCTAAATTTACAAATGTGAAACTAATGAGAATAGAATATCTGCTATTCTGCACTGCAGTGTGAGGAAAAAAATGTTCATTTGTTATTCAGAATAAGGTCTAGAGCAACAATCTGCAACAACGGATGTGCCAGTGTTGTGGCAAGAACTTTTAATGAAAAAACGCTTTGTAGATAGTGTATACTAAATTAATAATTTGATTTTAATAACTAGCTCAGGAATTAAGCATCTGGATGTAAAATGCTGAGTGGTTTCACTGAATGTGTGTTTGAAAATCATTCCTTCTTGTTGTTTCTTTGATGCAGTATGTAGCTTTAAGCATCTACTGGTATGGCATGGTAGAGGGGTATTGGTCTCACCATTTGAGCAAGGCCATTATGGCTTGGTGTCACTTTCAATGATTGCGAGTCGTAGTTTTGGAACATCTTTCTGAGTGAATTAGTTATCATATACAGAGAATATTTCTTGCTTTCTTATCACATCCACCAAAAACGATGGGAAAGAACTCCAGAAATAGGGCAATGGTGTTTGTATTTTTTTTTCTCACTGTGTTGCCTATCAGTGGAGGAGAGCTGCCTCATTTGTTGTTTTCTGTGTTGGCTTATCATTGTGGATTTCTTCAGAGATAGATGACAGTGAAATGTTATTTGCACTTACACTTTAAAACTCTATTAAAGCTTATTTTGCAAGTTTTTTATTTTCTTATTTTCTTTAAGCATGGAGTCATTGCTACAGAAGATGAAGAGTATTTTATTGAGCCTTTAAGGAATATAACAGAAGATTCTCATAACTTTAATTACGAGAATGGTCATCCTCATGTTATATACAAAAAATCTACTATGCACCAGCAACATCTCTATGATAACAGTCACTGTGGAGTCTCAGGTAAATGAGTATGGGTGTTGTTCATTTTAAAAAAATTATAATTTCAGACGTATTTTAAAATCTTGCTTGGTTCACGTGTAAGCGAGTGGAGAATGTAGCAAATGGGAGTCATCCTTTTAGGTGATGCAATGTGCCCTACTGAGAAGTAGTTTTGTTTTTTTTTCTTTTCCAGATTTAGATCTAGAGTATAGTGTCATAAACTGAGACACTGAAACTAAGTTGTTTTATGCCTGTGCTAGTACAGTGTGCTGTAAATGTGTTTTGTTCATGCTCATTCATCTCAGTTTCTCCTTTTCCTGTTTTTCTGTAAACTATTTTCACTCCCTGAAAATTTCAGAAGAAAAATTCTCTCCTCCAAAAGTGCATGGTCTTACTTTTCCAGATGACATGCTATTTTAATGTTCTCTTCATGGGTACCAAAGCCTTTTAAACTCTTTTTCTGAGAAGTGTTGCAGCTTTATCCCAAAGTGGCATGGCATCCAAAGCATCCCCAGAATATCTAAAAAGTAAAATAAGCAGTTTCACAGCTTTTAGACCCTAGGACTAAAGCCTTGTTTATACTAATTTTCGGGGCATTTGACTTGTTTCTGAAGTTTTGAGCAGTGCAATTTTGTGTTTTAAAATGCAGTCGTAACAAACCTGTAGCTGCCTTATGGCAGTATATCACTTATTTTATCTGGAGACTGTTTTTTTTTTTTAATTTACTTTCACAACAGTTTTGCAAGTATATTATAATGGGAAGAATTTGCTTGTGTAGCTGTGCCACAATTCACGGTCTGTCAAGTTTCCCCTGCTGTAATCAAGACCCAAGTTTATCATGTACATGTTCTGTTTCAGGGAAGCAGTCAGAATTTTGAAGCATTGCTAGAGACAAGGAGAGTCTTATTTCTGACTTTTCTAAGAAAAATTGCAGTAATTGATACAAAATAGGGTGGGGATTTGGTGGAAGGATGGTCAGAATTACTTGTGATAAGAGCTTGATGGACTACTTCGTGGTGGATGGTAGAGGTATGGTGGCTAATAAAAAAGAAGAATTTGAAAGGCAGGGAGATTTAGATAAGAACATTGGATAGATGTTCATAACCTAAATTAGATTTTAAGCAGTTAGACATAAGAATATTAAAAAAAATGTTAAATTACTATTCCGTATATATGTCATCACTCAGTTAAGTATGTTTTGTTAAAATAGCTGAAATCATTAAGGTCTTGGTAAGAAGCTGACCACTGTCTAATTCCAGTTGCTTCAATGGGATGTGAGGCCACTGGATTATCCTACGGAATATTGTGTTTGGGTAGAATTGAGAAATAGCAAATGTTGACATGTGAAAGCTACAGAGTGGCAGATTATTTAGGGATGGCTCTACTATATGATGCCTTAGTAGTAGTTTTACTCATGCCAGACTTTATAGTCAGTGTATTCTAAAATGAAAAAATGCTTGTATATACATTAAATAATGATGTAAGAAAAACAAGAAATAAGAAAAAAGCAGCACGTAATGCTTTATTTCAGAATATCCTCATAGTTGCGTCTTATATAAGTCAGTTTCTATTGCATTTTGAAATGTTGTTTGTGTTCTCTCCTTTCTTCACCTTCACCCCAGTTTAACATCTTAGATGCCATAGCTGTGAACTCCATGTTGACACACATGTGAAATCCATGTTGGATTTCTTTTTAGTTGCAGTTGAAAATCTAATCCTCTGATTTTCGGGGTTAGTTACAGTGGTTTTTGGTGTTTTTCTTTTTCTCTTTCTGTTTTTGCCTTTTTTACATTCTGATAGCTGTGTTCGATGTTAATGAAGTTTTTTTTTTTAATCTAGGAATGTGATGGGAAAATGACATAACTTGCCACTGAACTATTAATGTTAAATATATTGCAAAATTTTATTGACATGGTTTAGGTTTTTAAGGACAATTCAGTCAGCATTATTTGGTGTTTTGAAAGTAAAACAGCGTAAGTAGTGATTCTGGAGTGTGAGCCGAAGTACTTGAGATTGTTTCCAGCTTTCCTGTTTCTTTGAGACCAGCTGAAGCCTAAGCTTCTCATCTGATAAGAAAAGCAGAAATGTTTGTTTTTGTGAAATCTTGAGACCTTTGTTTGAAAGACACTATCAAGATGATTCCAAAAGTGTCCTTTGTTTTTTCTCTGAAAGTTTTCTGCATGAACTCATCAATTTTCAAATGTTTAAAATTGATTTGTGTCTTTGAGTGAAAAATTATGAATCAATGTGGAAACAGTATTGTATTTCTGAAGTACTTCCTGCACTCTGAGAGCATCAGGAACCCTCAAATGTCACCATTTGTTATTTGGAGATGAAGAACTGATTTTAGGAAGTTTTAGTACAGAAGCTGTCAGAGAAAATTGCAGACATTTGTAAATCACTGCTTAAGTGAGATGAAAATCCTTGAACAATTAAAACAATTTAAATTCTGGCAATAGAGATGAAAAACAGAAAGAAGCTTAGTATTCATTATAGAATCGTCAAGAGGCCTTAATGCTTGATATGTTCTTTTAGAATGCATTATATTTATTGCAGAATGAGGACAATTTTGTTACTGGCGTTTTTTTCAACTACCATGTTTATTTTCATTTTTTGACTTTTCTAAAATACTCACCTGCTAAAGCCGACATTCTGGCCTCAAAAATTATGAAACGCTGCAACAGTGGGAATACTGAAGCTTTGTATTCCTGGTTTTGACCTGAATATACATTCTTTGTGGTGTAGTTATTGCTCTCTGAAAACAGCATGCTTAGTTGAATTGCATAAAGCATTGCTTTTTCACGGAAGGTACTGGTCCTACCGCAACTCATACTTAGCTGAAACCATTTTAGTAGAGGTAAGCATACAGAAATTGCATGCGTGAGCAGTCCTGTTTGGACAATTAATAAATGTATCTTAACTGTTAATGTTCTTATATTCTGTAACTAGCAAGATTACCTTGCGTATTTTTAAATCCTACTCAGGTAAAACCCGACTAATAAATTACTGTGATAAATTTAGGTTTGAGATTTGTGTGGACCTTTGTGGAAAAGAAATATTTAATGTGCACAAAAAATTGTGAGTTTTACAGGGAAGAGCAGGTCAATTTTGTACTGAGAACAGAAATTCAAATTGAAAGTAAGTTTGTAGCGTTTGTTTTGCTGATAATTACAGCTCTTTGGATTTTTGGTAATCAATCTCTTGCATGCAAGAAGTATTTTCTCTACATAGTTACGTGAAACAAGTACAAGAATCAACATATTTGAATTAAAATGTGTTAAAAGTAACAATAGCAATTATCTCATGTCACGCTGTTTTAAACATCTGATAGCTTTCTGAAGACAGAGTCAATTTATTTGTCCTGAAAAGTATTTGCCATGTAAGCACAATTGCCTAATAATTAGAATTTCATAGGAGTGAAAAAGCCTTTTTGGTGCCTTATTAGTATGTTTAGTTCCTTATTTTATTTTGATACCTTTTACCTTAATTTTGAATTTCTGGTTTCCATTTTTTTTTTCCAATTGTTATAGCTGCCTTGTTCTGATCTTTAAAATTCTGAAATGTGCTTGTGGTTTATTATAACTAATCTTTAGTATTAACATAGATGTGCAGAATCAAATCCTGTCAGAGAAGATTCATTGAGTTATTATCCTAAGTCAAGTTAAGGAGAGCTGAGAATATTAGAACTCAAAGTTGGTTTTCCATTATATAAGGTATTTAAAAATAAGGTAATAAATTTAATTTTTCTTTGCCTCAAGAAACACTTCTTTTTAGAATCTTTAAGATGGTAATCTCCACATAAACCAGCTGTATTTGAAGTTTTGCTCATGACCCCTCTGAAGTGTTTAATTATTTTGGTTCCTAGAAGACCTCACAAGAAGCAGTAAACGCTGGTGGATGAGTGATGCATCTGCTTTTCCAACTTCACTTCCAGTCAATGGCACATTAAGTAGTCACAGTCGACAAAAGAGATCAGTAAGCCTTGAACGATTTGTGGAAACGCTGGTAGTAGCTGATAAAATGATGGTGGGATACCATGGTCGCAAAGACATTGAACACTACATTTTGAGTGTAATGAATATTGTAAGTTTCATCCCTCTCTGTGTTCATATTAATGTACATGTACTGAAATTATAAAGCAACAGTGAAGTATTAATTTATTGTCATGAATAATGCATTAAAATATGTATCAGCCTGTAGGAATTAGTAGTTGAAATATGGCAAATGTTAGCATTGTGGGAAAAATGCAGTACTTTTGTCAAGAAGTACACTGTGCTTTTAAATTCTCTTTATTATAAAATTTGTAGTATTACATTTAGATTATAAATCTATTAGGTTTAAGTCAACAGTTAAATGCTCCTTGTGCTTGCTGAATTATGCAACAAGTTATAAACAGTTCGGATTGAAAAATGTGACTTAAGAAGTTTATTTCACAGAATGGTCATTTTTTTGGTCCAAAAAATAACTTATTCAGGTGATAACATTATGAAATTACATGGAGCAAGAAATAGGTTAAATTTTAGCCATTTAGGAAACAAGTGGTGTTTCTTGTCTGACTTTGTGCCTTTTCTTATTTTCTGGAGGTCAGGTTGCCAAACTTTATCGTGATTCCAGTCTAGGAAACGTTGTGAATATTATAGTGACGCGTTTAATTGTCCTCACTGAAGATCAGGTAAGGGCTGTTGCACTAAGCCTTGTATCACTGAATTACAAGTTACATTAATGTATAATATAGATTTCATTTAATTATTGCTTGAAATGGCTGCATCTTACTGCAAAATCTATCTTGTAATCTTTCAGTACTTTAATCAAGATGAAACATTTCAAAGGAATATTTCTCATGTATCATCTCAAAGATATCTATTCTTCAGGTGAATATTAATAGACTTTCAGGGTTGTCAGTTTTAGTTTTTGATCTGTGTTTTGATATACTGATATTTTGTATTGACATAATCATTAGTAAAGTTGGATCAGAAAAAATGCCTGTTCAGTATTACACAGCTGAAATGGGGTCAGATTTTACAGAGATAAAATTTGGCAAGAAGAGTTTATTCCTAGAAACCACTGCTTCTAATTATAGTCCCATTTTAGTTTTCAAAAGGCTTAACAACTGACCTTAGTAATTTGTTTGGAACATTTCTGGTATGCATGTTGTATTGCAGCCAAACTTGGAGATAAACCACCATGCAGACAAGTCCCTCGATAGCTTCTGTAAGTGGCAGAAATCCATTCTCTCCCACCAAAGTGATGGAAACACCATTCCAGAAAATGGGATTGCCCACCATGATAATGCGGTTCTTATTACTAGGTATGGTCATTATAAGTATTGTGTTTATTTTATTTTATTTCTGTAGCTTTCTTGTTCTTACCTTACATATATAGGGTAGTTGTAAAGTAATATATTTGGTAGGTAATCTTTAGAGTAGGAAAATTATTGGATAGCTTGTCTTAAATATATCAGACTATTAAACTATAGATTATGAATTTGGAAAAGTAAGATCTGCAAATTACTTCTGCTGTTATTTTCATTTCATAATTGCCAATGCAAAGTATTGCAGTAGAACAGATGGATCCTATTGAACATATCATACTTTCATAATTGGAAAGAATTCATAAGGTTATAGAGAACAAAGAAGTGTGGAAAATATTTTGTTAACCATATATAATGTTTTTAATAAGAATTTCAAGCCAGAACCTCAACTACTCTGATAGTAGTTTTGCTGAGAATGAAAGGTTCTTGCAGGTTCAGGCAGTGTGCGAATCTGCTTCGTAGCTGTTTTGGTTTGTTATGCTTCATTAAGATGACAACTGACAGTTTTAATAGGTAGATTCAAAGCCTGCGTATGTTCCCATTTGTTGGCTTCTATTCCACCATTACTGTGATAAATTCAACAAAGCTTGCACTGTAGTCTTGCAGCCCTGATGAAGGTATTTCTGTTTGTCCTTTGCAGTTATGGGTAGACAACTGTATTTGATTAGGAGATCAGTTTCCCTGTTATTTAAGGACCCTATTTATTCTTTTCTATTACGTTTAAATAACAGTAAGTGCAGCAGCACTGTTTTGGGTTAAGATCTTTTATTATAGTTTCTCCTCTTCAGGACAAGTTCTGTACTGCTTTGTGTGTGAACTGCTTGTGGAATCATTGTGTTCACTGCAGAAAATTCTTTAATGGTGATTAAAATAATGGATCTTTTCTAGATTTTTGTGTAAAAGGTGTAGAATTACATGGGGTTTTTTTTAGGGATGAGTGGTTTTAATTGGTTTTGTTTTGTATAAGGAACATCTTTTTTGAGAGCAAAAAACCAATGAATCGCTTGAATCTACATTTGCATTTCAAATATAGTTGTTACATGTGGGCATTGATACCACACAGTAATATTTAGAGTGATTAAATGCCAGGGTCATTTAGAGAGCTGTTATAGTTCAAGAAGTTACCTTGGTTAACTTCCAAGCATGTACATTATGAAAAAAATCTGTTCCTTGCCCTGTGCAGCTGCACAGAATGGTTAGGGCTAGAGGGTTGCACTCTGTTACGCTTTGTAGCAGGGGTGGAGGAGAGAATAACAAAATTTCAAAAATCCCTTTTTTCTTTTTCTTTTACACCCTAAGGATTCTCTAGAACTACATTTCTATATAGTTCAAGACAGTTAGTTTGATTTGTCCAGGTACTAAATAGCTGTTCTTTTAAATGACATGTTTGACTGACTCTCTTAAACTTCGCAACATTGGAGATTTTCTTGCTGGGAGGGAAGATCTGGAGCTACTAATTTGCCTCCTGGTGTGTCAGTAGATAGAGTAAAAGACATGCCATAGAGAGGAAAGTTTCAGGGGGAAGTTGAGATGTGTATTTCTGAAGGGGCAGAACTTGGTCTTTGAGATAAAAAAGTGCTTTTAAAGCAGAGAAACATTTGAAACCTAACTCACTCAAAGAGATAGTACTTCTTAAAGGTTGTTGTGTGAAATGTTATCTGTGTTGGTAACATCACCTACCAAGAGTCTGTTTTATGTTTTCTAAAAAGAAAAACAAGTCCACTATGCTTAAAAAAGCATTAAGATCTCTTTGATGCAGGAACAGTGCTTTTAAAGGAACTTAAGTGACTTCATGCAAAACCCATAACATTTTAGTTTTGAGACAGTTAACCTGCATTCTTTTCTGCCCTCTGATAGGCCGTCGAAGCAATACTTATATACATATAGATTCTTTGAAATTAATGACTTATACTGTCTTGAAGTACAAAAATCTTTTACTTGGATTGGTGCCCACTTGAGATAGTTTTATGAGTATTTTACTGCTTTAGCAAAAACTTATTCTTCAGCCCTGCTGAACAGATGTGCTGTGATGGACAAATTGTTATTTCCTTGAATAAAAAAATCCAGGGCATAAGATGCTTTTATTGATTAAGCCAAGTAGACCTTGATTTGTAGGTTACACTGGTTTTGGTAAAATGTTCAGTACCACAGATGGTATCATTTTTGTCTTTCTCTACTTTTTAAATGGGCTTGTACATGTTCATTTTTGTGAGACAGTGAATGAGCTCTCTCTTAGTTCAGACTCTTGTATTTGCCAGGTACCACTGTACTTGTAATTCAGTAAATGTATTGCTAAGACGTGTTGTATGGCTGCTGTTAGCACTAACTCTGGTATTAGTATGCAGCATGTCTCTAGCACACTGCTGAAGCCCATATGGGAGGCATTAGTATTATTACACAAATGGTGGATGTTTCAAATCTTTCAAGGAAGAAATTTTACAGAACTGGTTTATGTTTATTGTTTATGTACTAGATCAACTTCACAATACTTCAGTTAGTTGTCCCCTCATTCATGTGCCTTCACGGACAAGATATACTGTCTTTCATTTGTCTGTGAGGTAGGCATCCCCTGTGCAAGCCAGAACTACTACGTTTTTCTAAGGAGGCAGAAGGTACATGTAAATGGCAGCAATCCTAAACTCATCTTGTTGTTCATAATCTAAAGAACTGTAGTGTTTCTGACTTTGCTGTAGATACTTAAGAGGGGCAAAAAGTTTGTTTCAGTTTGCGTACCTGTGTAGAGCTGACCACAGTCATGCCTTTTCATTTTTTTATAACATTAAAAGGTTTTAAGCAGCCAGTAATGACTGAGTAGTTGCATTGTTCCAACAGCAATCCTAAAAGGAAATGTATTTTATGGACACAGTTGCCCTTTTGCCTCTAGGTTAGTAACATAATTTTATTCTCTAATAACAAGTTTCCCAATCAGGTTCTGAACTAGTTATGGCATTTGATAGTGAGGTAGGGCCAGCCAGGCCTCTATACATTCCTTTCCTCCTGCAAGTCCAAGATTGTTATGTTTTATTTTATGAGGTATTTTCCTACTTTTTTCTGAGTTTCTTGTTGCAAAGATTTCTTTTCTATATAAGGCACTCTCATATTGCTCTGTCAGAACAATTTCCTAGTTTTGTCCAGTAAATCTGGACATCTGAAATGTTTCTTTTCCCATGCAGCTCTGTCTTCGGCCTCATCCTGTGATTTTTTTTCCTCTTTTAATGAGAAAGGCTCTGATGTAATTCTGGTGTCAGTTATATCTGTTTGCTTTGTGCTTCCTTGACTGTTAGTCAATTGAATGTTTTTCACCCTTGTTTTTTATGGAGCTTTTCCACTTGTACTGGGAGTTCCTTGCAGTGAATTTAAGCCCCTCACAGGAGGCTGTTTTTCTTTAGTTGATTTTTGTGCAAAATTAGGAAGATTGTCCATTGATTTAGTGTCCTGTAGGCCACCTGTATAAGCTTACTTCCCTGAGAGAGAAGGATGGAAAGCTAAGATGATTATATTGCCCTTAGTGTCTGCCTGTCTCTCCAGATATTTAAAACCTGAAGAACCCACTTTCCAAGCAATAACACTGATTTCCTCATGCCTCTTTGTTTTCAGGGAGTTAAAGGGGTGTTAGTGGAAAAAATCTATATATACGTTCAAATTTATGTATTTGGACAAAAACCCAAACATACTTGAAGTGTACTAGGACTCTGCTACAGCAGATTGAGGAAAGTAAGGTATTTGATGTTTTTTTGCATAATAGGGGTGTTTATACTAGATTTTCTATACACGATGTGCTCGCTACTCCTTTTAGATACCTGCAGCTGACCCATGACAGAATCAATATGTTGCTAGATAACAGCATCAGTACCACAGTTCTTGTGTCTTACTCCCGTGTCAAAAATACTTTGTGTGTCTTTGCTATCCTAAGGCATATTCTTTCTAATGACTATCATAAATTGACAAAAGAAAAACTGTGGCTGAGAAATGCAGTGTAATAGCTGTAAGCTGTTAGAGCAATACAGAGTATTTGTGTGTGTGTATACCAGTCTAGAGCCAAGATTGCAAGTCCTGCATGTTCAGTGAGGGGAAAGACGTATACAGAGACTTCAGTGGACACTTCTCCCTCATCAATTTTCTGTATGTCTTTTTGTGAGCTGAGAGGCTATAGGGTGTGAAATGATGGTAGAAAATCGAATTAGATAACAAAGGCAGTAGAGGAAAATAGGATATAGTTTAGAATTAATAAAATCAGTTGGCATGTTACATCATTCGCATTTATGTGAGAGTTATGCACTTATTGGATGGAGTTTTTTGTTCCCCCTCCGCATATTGACAGGATAATTCCTAAAGTGTTCACGTTTCCACTCTTGGCTGTGAATTTTCTTTTTTTGGTTTTGGAGAAAGAAGGTCAGTGTAAATCGTATCTTTAAAATTTTTTCCTAGATTTTGTAGCTGAAGGGAATCAAATAGACTCTGTGGGATTTGAGGGAACTCACATGGAACAATCAAGTAGCTAGAATGTGAATCTGAAAAAACTGCTTATAGCATGGCAAATGTCAACCAGCAGGTAATTTGCAGCTAATTAACAAGCACACTGTGTGAGTGGAGTGTTTCTAATCAATAAAAAGGCTGTTACTTTTAATTTGTGATGCCATTAGTTGACTCTTGGTTTACAGTTGGTTAGTTAGAAGATATGTATTCTGATTTGGTTTATAAAATTTGAGTCTGTGAGGGTGGAAGAGTGGAGAAGGTATAAGGTATACCCAGAGTCCGCCTAATCCATTCCAGATGGACAAAAAGTGTTCAAAATGTGTTTTATTTAATACTAAATCCAGAAGAGTGACCGGTGTCATGAAGTAAAGCTCAGACTTCCATGCTCTGACCAGAGACTTCAAGTCTGAAAGCTGTTTTCTTTTTTCAGTGTGTTTTGGTAGATTGATTGAGATACTTGATACTGAGTAAAAAGATACAATATTCTATATCTCAATTGAAGACAGAAATGTTGAGTGTATTCCCACAAACATCTCTTAAGATGTGCTTACTCAGTGGAACTTGTTACCTAATGATTTCTTGAACTGAAAAACCTCAAGAATATCTACCAGCATACAATGTAGACAGTGCAATTCCTTACTTCTCTCAGTTAACTCTCTCTGAAAATGAGATAATTTTGACTTCAGTAATTAAAAATGCATGGGGATAAATCCGTAAAATATCGAACTACATTTGCTGTTGATAGCAATGGTATATTAATGCCTACTGTAGTTTACAAATAAAACTTTTCCTTTTACATGCCAGTCATACTACAGAAGAAAAAAAATCAATGACAAATACTTCAGTATGCTCTATTGCCCCCCCCCCCCCCGTTTTTTTCTCCAGACATTTACCTTCTGAGTTGCACAAAGGGTCGTAAAACTATTCAATAATAGTTTTTCCAGGAAATGTTTAGTAGTAATAGTTTGGGATATCTGTTAGAACACTCAGTTACTACTTGGCCAGATATCTGAGAAAGGGCTTTCTAGCAGTTTGAAATGTCATATTTTGCCTTCATTTTGTATAGAACATAGACTTGTTTAAAAATATTCCATTTCCAATTTTTTTGTTTCTTGTCTGTGTAGAATCCTGTCATTTTTCTCTTTCCCCCCACTTCCCCCTTGTTTAAGTATAGTATTAGGTCTGTTATTTTCACAATTTATGATGAGTGGCAGAATAATATGTATGCAAGTGAGTAGCAGTACTCCTCATTCATAACAATCCAGAAATCATATTAGGCCAATTTGTGCCTTTGTTTTTCACCAGTTTTGGATTTGGTCTGCAATCTGTAGCATAAATTCTGTCACCACATATGAATATGTACTACATTTTCATATTTTCTTCACATTTTAAACATCAACCTGGACTATTTAGCTCAGTTTTATAGCTACATTTTATGAGATTGCTTATATTTAAGAGTGCATTAAAAATGTGCATTTAATTAGGACACAGGCTGTAAATTAAATCTCTTAGTGACAGCATTGTATCCATTTAATTTTAGTATTCAGGATTCTTCAGTTTCTGGTAGTAAACAAAGGGCATGATTATTTGTGCTTTGAGGTCAATGGCAGCATGTCCATTACTTAGTAGGATCTGGTTAAGATTTCAATTTGTCTTCAGAGCCTGTTAATTTTAATTAGGCAAATAGTCACGTAAAACCTAAAATGAATACTGTTTATTCCATGCTACTTTAACTTTTGGAAATCTTTTGCAGCTTTGAAATGTGGATTAATGAAGTTAGGTTCATAAGTATCTTAACCTTTTTTAAATTAGACAATGTATTTTCACTGAAGTTGTTCCCGTTTCTATAATAAATTTGTGTTTTTTATATACCTCCAATACGCACAGAGATAAATCACTTCCTAACTAATTTTTAAGTATATTTAGTGTGTGAAAAGTACTTACCAGAGTGATTAGCACTACTTACAGGTTAATATTTTTTGCTTGCTTGCTTGCTTTCTTGCTTTATTAGTGAACTGGTGGCAAAAGAGTGACAATTGAAAGAAAATGTCTGGAAATTTTCCAATCAGAGAGCAGGTGTGAATAGGCAGGAGCAGAGGATATTACAGAATTGTACCAAGTAAAGAAATATGTTGTGGTTCATATCTGCAGTTGTAGCTATTCAGTTTCACTTACATAATGTATGATAAAATATAGCTTAAAAAGACAGAAATGGATGAAAGTTCCATACTTGAATATTTTGTAATTTCCATGCTAGCCTGATCACATCTGCTCAGTTAATTGGTACTAAAGTTGATTTTGACATCAGTTCAACAGATAAAATTCTCAACTCAAATGAAATCAAAATCTTTTGTTTCAACTCAAAACGGCGTAATGAATAAGGAATTTAAGAAAATAAGAAATCACTGTTGTTTACATGCGGTGATTTCAGAACTAAATTACCACCTGTGTTGCATTCTGTTTTCTTAACTGACACTGTTACTTTTCTAAACATACAAGTTTCATGTAACACTGGAAAATAAGGTTGCTGAAATATGAAGACCTGAGAGAACACTCTGAACTAACTAAAATTCTGGTCAAAACATTTAATTTGCAACAGGGTGTGAAGGAACAGGGGTCTGGCCAACTGTAGAGAAGTAAATATGAAATTTTAAACATTTGATGGGTAGCAAGTCTTATGTAGATTTGCTTTTCATACTACAGCTGTATTCCAGTTCTTCCTACAAGGTTTGTTTTCTGTTTGATATTGTTGCTGCCATGTTGACATATTATCAGCAGGTGAAACTGTAGCTCATAGGAATACTCCAAATGGGAATATACTCAGCAAATATAACAGTTTCTACGTTTATACACTTTGTTTTACTTATTTCTAGAATTGAAATGCCTGTGCTTCTACTGGCTAAGATAATGCAGACAAGCAATTACAACATTATTAACAGTATGAATTAAAAAAAATCTCTTTTAATGCTGCATAATCAAATGTCTTTACAGATTACTGGTCATCCACACATGCACTTAAGCGAAATTCTAGACACTCCTACTTTAAACTCTTCATATACATACCACTATTAATAGTATTTCAAAACTTCATTGAGATAGTCTACAAACATTCTGGAGATAGCTAAAAACCATTGCATGGCATGTCAGTGGCCTACCACTATGGATACGTGTGGTAGTGGTACCTCAAGCTAATGTATTTAATCAGGAATGTTTTGTTTTGTTTTCAAATTATGTGCAGTTGTTTTAGTTTGAGTAATGACTGATAATTCTTTAACAGGTAAAACGCTTATTCAAGCAATTTTTTGTGATTTAGGGCATCAAAATGTTAGTTTGTCAACAGTGATGGGTAATATTTGATGCATTGGCACAGTATTGTGTGTAGATCCTTTGTGCTGAGTATTTCATATGCTTTTCCTCTCTTGCCTTCTGTAACTATTATATAACAAGAAAGAGGTGTTTTTCAATCATTAGTGCTGTTGATCTAGACTTGATGGTTGAGATCAGTTTCAACTGCTTATCACCAATAGGAAAATACTCATATAAAAAATACTTTTATGTCAAATAAGCTTTTTTATGTTTAAGTTTTGCATATTATGTATAAATATGAAGTTTTATGTAACTGTAACAAATTATAAAATGAAAGGGATGGGCGTATGTACTTAGGATGGTAAATTCCAGCAGTGTCCTAATGTACAACAGATAATAATAGACCTGATGAGAGGAGTCCTTAGGTAATATCAGCTCAGACTGCCACATACGTTGTGGTTAAAGGTTGACTTGCAAAATTGTACCAGCAGTTTTGAGCACACAAAACAATAGTGAATTTTCTCAGTATCATTTTGTGTCAGAACTGTTTCTGTTCTCTGATTAGTTGAAGCCAAGCTGAAAACTATGATTAAAAATTATTTTGCATGGGTTCAAAGTATCTGGTTTGTACCTTCAGAATAACTTCTCAAATATGATGTATTTACCTTTGTATACAAAGCAAGTAGTCTTCTGCAGAGTCCAGTCTTAACCAGATAAAACCCAGAGAATTCTTTTTTTCACCTTTGCATCTGTCTTTCCACCTGCTTTTCATTATGCGTGATGAAAGCGTTCTTTCTGTTTGGACCAGAGATGCTTCCATACCTTCTTTTCTATTTCTTCTCTATGTTGGATTAGTTGATTATTGTACATCCCTTCGAACTGAACTAAACTATCCTATTCTAGTGTATCCTATTCTATTCTAGTCTAGTCTATTCTGATTTATAGAAACTTTCAGTTGAAAAGAATTATACTACATATTTTAAGGTGTAGGTGGGTAGTGGTGAACTTGCATTCTTTTAGAGAGAGGGGAGGTATTTCTAGATAGGCAAATACATACTGAAAAAAGACTAAGATTTCCTTTTATACTCTATACCACACTATGAAATAGTTTTTTGGTGGTAACACAATGCAGTGAATTATACTGCATTCTAGTTGCAGCAAAGTCACTATTTGTTACACATAACAGTTTTATTTTATCAAGTTAGATATGTGTCTTTATGCGTAATGAAGAAATGACAATTGTTCTGACTGTTAGAAAACCCCAAAACATAATATAAACATTTAGCTCTTAGGTATCAGACATGTTACACAGTGGGGCTTCTATGGATACAGAAGATTTTCATCTTCCTCAGGCTCATCCAGAAGACCTTTCTGCCATCAGAAAATATAATTTTATCTTCCTTTGCCTGTGACCCCTATACATCTCACTTCTCTTTAAGTGGTTCTGTTTAGTCAGTTATCAGGAAGAATATTTACTGTGGCTGCAGTCCTGCATTTTGATCTGTAAGTCAAACTCTTATGCTTATGTGAAGTGCCTGAAATATTAACTTGGCTCTACACAATTGTACATATTAAAAAAAAATAGTCTGCCCAAGTATATCATACTGAAAGATTTAGGCCACGTAGAGGGCAGAATACTTTGTTATTCTTGCTTACGGGTGACAACAACTAGATTTAGTGTATGGGAGGAAGGGGAAGGAACACGAGAACATTGTGTGTGTGTGTACAACAACAGTCAAATCCTCTTTTTCTTTCCACACTTTAAAGCAAACAAAGAAAACCCTGTGGGTTCTTCAGCTTGAAACACCAGAGTGTCACTGTTAAAAGAAGTCTTGAGTACTATAATTATGTCATGGGCATTAAAAGTCTTTTCTTCGGACTTTGCTTGCTTCTTTTTCCTGACATGCTGATGTTGTAACTTTAGTTCAAGTAATATGATTTTTGTAGAACTAGCAAGGAAAATAAGAATATTAATGGTATTTTCTGTAAACCTGCAAAATATTTTCACTGCTTCAGTGGTCCAACATTGAGCTATGCTTTTTGGTAAAGGTCACTGTTATTGATCTGCTTACATGTGGAAAATGATGTGTGCCATAGGCTTTTCTGTTATCCTCGTGGTTCAGGTGCATTCTCTGCTCCCCTGATACATGCTAAAGAGATTCTTTTTCCATGCAGATCTTGAATTTCTTGTTCCCCAGCTGTCTGGTGCAGCTGTATGGAAGCGTTTTCTGTGAGGTCATCTGAAGCAATGTTTCATGGGACTGGTGATGCAGATGTATTTTAGTGTCCTGTTTCTAAAATCACCTCATGTGTAGAAATAGGTGCTCTATTGTTAAGCGGTTATTTGGAATCACAGACCCATAGCAGTGTAAAATAAATGTGTACCTTAGAAATACTTTTTTTTACTTCTAAAATAATAGATATATAATAAATAGTACTTGAATTAATTCCAAAGATATATCTCACTTCATGCTAACAAAGCGGAAGGGTTTTTCAAGGCCCTTTGGCCAAGAGTTTAGCTCCTGTGCTACTCTTTGGTCTCGTGGAAGATACTGACGATGACATCTCATCTATGCTGTTGAGGATTTTTTTAATTCAAAATACTTTCCATCCTCATAGGGTATTTCATTAAGGGATTCCATCCTCATAGGGTATTTCATTAAGGGATTTCAGCCTTTCTGTTACTATATCATTATCTTCAACTTTGGAAATGGTCACATCCCTTGATTGGATATAGAATCATAGAATCATAGAATTATATGGATTGGAAGAGACCTCCAAGACCATCAAGTCCAATCCTTAATCCAACACTATCGTGAGTGCCACATCCAGTCTTATTTTAAAAACCTCCAGCGATGGTGAATCCACCATCTCTCTTGGCAGGCCATTCCAATGCCTGATTACTCGCTCTGTGAAGAACTTTTTTCTGATATCCAGCCTAAACCTTCCCTGGCAGAGTCTAAGCTCGTGCCCTCTTGTTCTGTTGCTGGTTGCCTGGGAGAAGAGGCCGACCCCCACCTGTCTACAGCCTCCTTTCAGATAGTTGTAGAGAGTGATGAGGTCACCCCTGAGCCTCCTCTTCTCCGGGCTAAACAACTCCAGCTTCCTCAGCCTCTCTCCATAGGACTTGTGCTCAAGTCCCTTCACCAGTTTTGTTGCTTTTCTCTGGACCCACTCCAGCACCTCAACATCTTTCTTGAACTGAGGGGCCCAGAACTGAACACAGTACTCAAGTTGTGGCCTCACCAGTGCTGAGTACAGGGGAAGGATCACTTCCCTCATCCTGCTGGCCACCCTATTCTTGATACAGGTCAGGATGCCATTGGCCTTCTTGGCCACCTGGGCACACTGCTGGTTCATGTTTAGCCTCCTGTCAGTCAGCACCCCCAGGTCCCTTTCCACCCGACTGCTCTCCAGCCACTCTGTCTCCAGGCTGTAGCATTGCATGGGGTTGTTGTGGCCAAAGTGCAGAACCCGGCATTTGGCCTTGTTGAACTTCATCCTATTGGACTCAGCCTATCAAGGTCCCTCTGCAGAGCCCTCCTGCCTTCTGGCAGGTCGACACTCCCTCCCAACTTGGTGTCATCCGCAAATTTACTTATGATGGACTCAATCCCCTCATCTAAATCATCTACGAAGATGTTAAACAGAACTGGACCCAACACTAATCCCTAAGGGACACCACTGGTGACCGGCCGCCAACTGGACGCAGCCCCGTTCACCAGCACTCTCTGGGCCCGGCCATCCAGCCAGTTCTTAACCCAGCTGAGAGTGCACCTGTCCAAGCCATGGGATACCAGTTTATCCAGGAGTATGCTGTGGGAGACAGTGTCAAAGGCTTTGCTCAAGTCCAGATAGACAACATCCACAGGCTTCTCTTCATCCATCAGGCAGGTTACCTGATCATAAAAAGAGATCAGGTTGGTCAGACAGGACCTGCCCCTCACGAAGCCATGTCCATCCTGAAGGTGCTGTGTGATTGCACTCAGGATGATCTGTTCCATAACCTTGCCAGGCACTGAGGTCAGGCTGACAGGCCTATAGTTGCCCGGGTCCTCCTTGCAGCCCTTTTTGTGGATTGGCATGACATTTGCCAACTTCCAATCATTTGGGACCTCCCCAGAGAGCCAGGACTGTTGGTAGATGATGGAGAGTGGCTCGTCAAGCTCTTCTGCCAACTCCCTCATCACCCTAGGATGGAATCCATCAGGTCTCATAGATTTGTGTGGATCCAGGTGGCTCAGTAATTAGTAATATAGATATATATATACATAGAAAGCGTGCTGTCTATGAAGTCTATTCAGAGGCTTAGAGGGAAAACATTTTCATATGTACTAAGATGATGTACAGTCCTCATTGTGTTAACTTTCTTCATTATAAGTACATTAATTTTATGTTGTGAATTTATTTGATGCTTGTAAATGGCAAGCATATGATGGAATTTATCAGTGTGTGTTTTCAGAGACAAAACGCTTCTATAACGGGTTTGAGAGGAGCTATATCTCCAAGTTGTCTTTTAGCATTACTCTGTGTGTAGTTTCACAAGATGCTAGGTTAAAAACTGGATACAAATTAAGCAAAGCACTGTAATGAAAATAAATTTTTTTTATCTGATGTCACAGTATCAAAGATGCTTGCATATGTGAAGTGACAGTTAAGGGTAATATTTGGAGGGAAGTGGGTTATAAAGATGTAACAGCAAACACCATGACTGTCTTATACACTGAAGACTGGTGCAACTCTGCAAAATCATGAGGAAAATGGAATTGAAACCTTGACTTTAGTAGAAATGCTTATGTGAATTATGATTTGCAGGATCAGGTACTATGTTTGTGAGTGTTTCTTTCATGGCTGTTAAACACTGTGGAGAAGAGAATGCTTCTTCCTAATCACTTGTCTGGGATACATTCACTTCTGCTTTTCTGTTGAATATTGTACTAATAGAATTTAAAATATTTAAGTTCCTTGCAATTCTCTTTCTTTGGGCCATAGCTGTTCTAGTTGCATACTGATTTTTATACTGTGAACACTGAAAGCTCCAAATCATATTGATCCAAGTCTTTTTTCAATCCTGAAGAAAAGGGCTTTAGATTAGAAGATTGAGAACGAGGAGGGTTTTTTAGCTTGTATTTCTCTACCCAGAAAATTTTTTAAGTTGCGTAGTATATTTTAAGTAGCTTAAGGAACTGTATGTGGTTTAAAAAGATTGCAGTGGTGCTGTGAGCCTTGCAAACATCATCTGCCTTTTTCTAATTTAATTATTGTCATAAAGGAGTGCTTGATGTGCTGTGAGCAGCTCACTTACAGAAATACCATTTGAAAATGACAGGCCTAGCTAATCTTGCCTGTGCATTTTTATGTAACATGTAGGTACATTAGGCACTCCAGTCCTAGACTTTTTGCCTGCAGTATATCTGTGTTGTATGTCTAAGACCTCCCCACTCATAAATAGCAGGCTGTCTTCTTTCTCCTCGATTGTGCTGCATTGAGACAGACCATTTTTTTCTTATGGTAGGTTAAACCTCCCTTCTAGCTTGCTAGCTATTTTGTTATAACCACTTTCACTTAATCGACGTAAAGAGTTTCACTTGCTTATAACTAAACTTCTTATTAAAACCAAAATTCTTCACTGCTGCTTGCATTTATAGCTGAAATATATGAAGTAGGAGCAGTTTAGTAAAAATCACCAAATGGATAATGGCCTGCTTAGGAAAGTCTTACCTTAGTCTTCAAAGCCTGTTCTGTCATGCTTGCTCTGGAAGCTGCGTTGAAAAGCATTTCCGTGCCTGAAATCGTTGAGACAAGTATCAGCAGTCACTTCAGCGCTGGCTGATTGCTTGGGATTGTTTGGTATGGATGCAGCTGTGGGTAGAGATACACAATTGTTCTTTCGTTGGATCTCAGGAAGTGGCCAGTCCAGCAATTAGTGCTACACTGAAGTCCTCTCTAACAAGGTGTGTATTGACAGCATTATAAGAAAGAAGGAAAATTACTCCTGCTGTCCACTGTGCATCAGAACTTATCTTGATGCACCACGCTTTTTCTAAGTCTCTATACAACCTGATTTTTGAAGATGGGAGAAAATGATGTGGATGAGTGTGAGGGAGTGTGTTGTGAAGGCTGGGGAAATCCTGACGTCAGCATAGAGCAGGAAGAGAGAGAATTGCTGTCTGTCTATACCATGGCAAAAAAGGAAATCCATAATCATACTGGTTGTATGATTTTTATGAAAATGTGCATTTGGACAATGTATCTTGAAGAACGTAATCTATTGGTAAGTAACTTCATTTGAGCAATCTACCAACATCTCTTACTTTCTTTCGATTGTCATTTTGTCTCTAAGGCTGTCACAACATGTATTGTTCTTGGGAATTACATCAGTTTTATATGCTGAAACCAAGCCTGAGATCTTTTTCAGTAGTGTAGACTCCCTGAACACTATATGAGACATAATTTTGTAGTTGCTCTCAAAACAAAATCTTGATAGTCTCCTACTCCATGCATTTATTTTTCCCAAATAGTTACCAAGTAATTTCCTGTTACATGTGGTGAGGTCAAATCCAAGACTGCCAGCTCATGATTGCCTCATGTTTTCAAGCACAGCTTTTTGGAGGAAACTTTAGAAACAAGGTCAGATGTTTCCGAAGTTTTGCTTTCCACAGATGAAATCTTTGGAAAAATAAAACTGCTGTTGGTTTTGCTTGAGTAAACTATCATCTATGTATTTGAATGTGTTTTCCCGCTAAGATAGTAAAACACAAGTGAGGCTGAGTTATTTGGTTTAAAAATGTAATGAGAGATGTAGGAGTGGAAAGGGAACACTCTGCAAGTACTGTAATAGTCTTTGCACAGCTTTTAAGTTCTGTAGGTGTTCCAGTAAGTCAGTCTCCTATTGTTTTACTATGCTGTATTTGTAGTAAATATGTGAAAATTTCCTAGCCAAGCTTTTAAAAAGAAAGAATCTTTTTTTTACCATGCTGTTTTGTAATTTTTTTTGATATTTCCACCTCCATTTAACTTGATGAAAACTGCCTAGGGCTGAGCACTTTCAAAACATATTTCTAGTTTTCAGATTGCTGGTATGGAAGGTTTTCTTTTTCTCAGAAACACTATTGGCAAATAAGAAAGTAAGGTTGATTCTGTCAGGTATGCAGTTGTTAAAACAGTCAAATCAGAATATTTTGGTAAGCAGTATTTTGGTACTAGTATGTAAGATACATATCCAACCAATTGCTCAGATCCTCTAATTACTGTAATGTGAGTTTTTTTGGGGAAGGCAACTTGTCTACAAGGGAAGACTGTCCATATGGAAGAGCTATTTTTTAATGTCTAGAAGCTTGCAGAATCTAAATTATCACTGAGCTTTCCCCCCTGTATTGCTTGTTTTCTGCTGAGTATTGTGTGGAAATAAAGTCTGAGTTTTGTGTGGTAAGGCAGCTTGGGGCACTTAGTGACAAAATCACATTTTCTGTTTATATACTCTTAAATGTTTCAGAACAGCATCTATAGTATCAGTTCATTTATAAGTATTGCCTTTACAAATATCACAGAGGAATACATGCTCTTTCTTGGAGCTTGTGTAATAGGATGACATTCTCTTTTAATTAATCTCTTTAGTGAAATAGCTTTTGTGTATTAACAAGTATATTTTAAAGGGGAGGTAATTTCTGAGAGTGATTTCAACCCATATTTTTTTGTATAACCGTGCTTTTCTGGGATATTGGCAATGCAGGTTATGTCCCATTTCTAATAGTTTCACTGTCTAGATTTCAGGTGTGTATTGTACATTGTGCAAATGTATAAGGAGCACAGCAGGAATTGGCTTACAAACATTCAGAACTAACTTGTCTTCTACAATTTAAGTTAAAGCATTTGGAATGTATAGATAAGTAACCTTCTATGTTTGGCAAAGAATGAGACACAGAACATATATAAGGGTTATATACTTTGACCACATTATACATATTTCTAGCAGTAGTTTTTTTGGCAAAGGTATGCTATCATGTCACAAGTTGATTATCAACAAGTTTGTTAACCCAAAGGTCAAATAAATTAAAAGTGTCTTCTATAACTGGTTCTCTTTTCTAATATTTTGTCCTCCAACATAGTTAAACCCATATCTTTTAAGAAGAAGAAAAAAAAAAGGAATACAGGCCTACTTTTCCAGATATAATTTGATGTGTAATTTTGAGCATCTTCATGTTTCTATGTGAAATTATGAGGAATTTTGAAGAATATTGAGAAAGTGACATCTTCCTTTTGTAAAGTAAAGCTCTTAACTTCTTGGAAGCAGAGACATCCAAAACCTTTCAGTAATAATTCAGGTGTAAGTATTAATTTGGCTAAAGCACTAGCTCAGTTGTATAGGGGAGTAGAATCACTATAATATAAACTGTAGTAATATTAAAAAACCCTGTAGAGATTTGATAAGAGGTATAAAACACTTTAAATATTACTTAAAACTTCGTTTTCTGTTTCATGACAAATACGTGATTTGTTGGTTTTATTATAAATAAGTTATTGACTCAGTAGATGGCACTCTTCCCTGTGAGTCACCAGGGTGCCTAGGTCATCTGTATTTAAGGTTCCCATTTTTATATATGGTATAGAATTGGTCCTGACTGCTTTTGCTCATTAGAACAAGAATATAAGTTGTTATATTCTGAGAAAATTTCTGGTTAGTTGTTGCATTCTTGCTTGTCTCAATTTTGTTTATTATTAGTGTTGGATAATTTTTTCCTGAACTGTTGTGTATGCTCATGTTAAAACAATCGTAACACCCCTATACATATATTCCTCCACTTTCCACTCCCCAGCTTGCACCTAACAGGCCTGATTGCCACGTCTTTACTCCCCATGAATAAGTGTTATGACTTCAGTGGAGTTGTTCTCATATGAAGATGAAAATTACCCATGTAAAACTTTATCAGTTGCTTACCTTTCAGTAACTTTTATGTGAGGCTTTGGGGTCTGCACTTGTGCTGATACTCTATGCTCAGAGTATCAAACCAGAAACTTTTGCCATAGATTATCTGCTTAAGGGCCTGCTTATGCTGTACCAACATCATCTGCTATTACTCCTGCATTTTGTTTTAGTTGTTAGGAGTAAAAGTGAGTTTTTCTTTTTTCTTGGGGTTTGGTAAAGTGAAAACATAAATCCTCTCCAGCCTTCGAAACAGAATGCAATTTACAGCTGAGATGTGTTCTTCCTGATGTTTTCTGGTGTTTCAGTCCTGATGCCTGTGATACATTCTGAACGAGCAACCCATAGTTATTTTAGTAAAAGCCGTCAGTTATCAATGCTTTGAGGGCTAGTGATCCATGTTCTGTGATAGGGTAGTGAGCACTGCAGAGCATGTCCTCCCAGAATCAAATTCCTTTCTGTGGTGACTTTGAAAGCAGAATCATTGTTTTGTATCCTTTGCTGGCTTAATGTTCTTTTAATGCACTACTTGTCACAACTTGTGTTGTTCTTCAGACTGGATGGTAGAAGATGTATCTTTCTCTAGATTTTTAGATTCTATTTCTAGATTTTTTCTTTTTCTCTATAATAAAATAATTTGTTTTTCCCCCCCTCTCCTAAACAATTGAGGCATCTTCATGTGACTTAAATAATAGTTAATTACTTGCTGTTTTACCCAAGCCTTATGGTCCCAGAAAATGCCCCCGAAGCTTAAACCCATGATAATTTTGGGTGGATACCTACATGAGTATTCAGAGTTTTGACAGTTTGCTGCTACTCTGCAGTCTGAGTCTTTGTGTGGCTGTTCATGCAACTTGCTAGGGAGATGCGCTGTGTTCTAGATACTGCAGAAAAAATATGGTTCTACACATGTAGTGGTGCTCCCCAGGGCTTCGTTCCAGGCCCAGTCTTGTTCAACATATTTATAAGTGACCTGGATGATGGGACAAAGTATATCCTCAGCAAGTTTGCTGATGCCACAAAACTGGGAGGAGTGGCTGATACACCGATAGACTCTGCTGCCGATCAGCGAGACCTGGACAGGCTGGAAAGTTGAGTGGAGAGGAACCTTATGAAGGTCAGCAAAGGAAAGTAGACTTCTGCACCTAGGGAGGAATCTGCACTGGTATAGAGTAGGGTTGAACTGCTGGAAAGCAGCTCTGCATAGTAGGACCTGGGAGTGCTGGAGGGCAACTAGTTAACCATAAGACTGCAATGTGCCGTAAGAAGGTCAATGGTATCCTCGGGTACATTAAGAAGAGTGTGGCCAGCAGGGTGAGGAAGGTTCTCCTCCGTATCTACTCTGCCCTAGGTAGGCTGCATCTGGAGTTGTGTCCAGTTCTGAGCTCCTCAGTTCAAGAAAGACAAGGAACTACTGGAGAGAGTCCGGTGAAGGCCCACGAAGATAAGGGGACTGGAGCATATCTCTCAACAAGTGAAGGCTGAGAACCTAAGTTTGTTTAGCCTGGAGAAGAGAAGACTGAGAGGAGATCTTATCTGTGCTTGTAAGTATCTAAAAGGCAGATGTGAAGAGGATAGGGCCAGACTCTTTTCAGTAGTGCCCAGTGACAGGTCAAGAGGCAGCAGGTACAAACTGGAACACAGGAAGTTCCACGTTAACATGAGGAAAAACTCTTTACTATCAGGGTGAAGGAGCACTGAAGCAGGCTACTTGGAGACACTCTGGAGTCTCCTTCTCTAGAGGTAATCAAAACCCACTGATGCATTCCTGTGCAACCTGTTGTATGTGAGCCTCCTTTAGCAGGAAGGTTGGACTAGGTGATCTACAGAGGTCCTGTCCAGCCCCAATCATTCTCTGACTCTGTATGCACTTACCAGATTCTGTATGCACTTACCAGTATATTTTTCAGTTAATAAGCAATAATGATTGTGACTTCTTTTCATACTTTGTAATTGAAAATTTTTGTATTAACTCTGAGAGTACAGTTAACATTCAGAGTAATTCTCTGTGGGTAATCTGAGCTTAATCATTATTTTTTCTCCAGGAAGAAGTAGTACGTATCCATATTAAAAAAGTGACTGGCACTGTTTTTAGCAATCAGACTGCACAAACGTATTAATGATCTTTGATACCTGAGTCTCATATCAGTTTTGGGGGTGTTATGAAAACACTCGCTCTGGAACTACCGGTACCAAACCTGTTCTGTGGATAAATATTATCATCAGTTCTTATGAATGACACATTCTGTGAAGAATACTTAAAATTATAGAAACTATAAAACCTGAAACATTGTGTTGTTTCAAATCAAATGATATTTTGTTTTCTTCCTGTTTTTAATTCTATCAAAAAAATTAAAAAAAAAAAAAATATTTGCAGAAACTTGAGAACTTTTCATCTGTTGTCATTTAAAAAATTCCAAAACATGTTGTTAGTAAAATTTTTCTGGTTTGCAGTGAGGTGCCAATTTGCTAGTCTGAAATTCATGTAACCTTGCTATTTACTCACTCAGGAATGTTGAAAATAAGAGTTCTTTTGCTAATGTCTTTAGATTCTGTTTAAGACTAATGGAAGTGTAAAGTTGTGGCCTTAGTCTGTGGAGAAGGAAGAATACTTGGATCAAATATTTAAAGTACTTTTCCGTGTGTTTCATTGTTTAGGTTCTTTCCAAAGCTGAGATGTGGTTCTTAAATGACTTTGATGTGTTGGTATGTTTTGGTTTTTAAGAGCATGTTCACCTACATGATGTCTGTGGGAAGACTCCTAGCCCTACATAGAGTAACACTGATGTCAGGGAAATGTTAAGAGTCTGTGTAATAATCTAGATATATGAGTAACTTACTACAAAGTACCAGCAAAGTAGTACAAGTTAGTTTAGTCTTGGTTTGTCATACACTAAGCTGACTCAGCTAATCTTTCATTGTGAATAAGCTCAGAGGTATGCAGTTACGATCTTGAAGGAAAAGATGCTTATGTCAGAACTAGAAGGATAGAAACTGCCAAAATTCATTATTTATTTCCCATATTGCCACTCACAAATCTTTATTTTAAAATTAGCTTTCCACTGAGCTGCCAAAAGGATGATATTTCATACTTATTCAGTGCTGCTGTTGGAGTAGAATTTCCATTGTAGGTATTTTGAACATTATGTTAGAGCATCAGATATTTATTATTATATATAGTATTATCATTATTTTAGTTATTTCTGAACATTTAGTTCAGGTTGTGTTCTGAAAACTGTGCAACTTGGTATTTTATAGAGCTGATCACATTTAGTTTCCAGATGAGTGTGATTCTTTTTCAGACCTTTTAAGATGCCTCTTTGGATAGAACCGAGGTTGCATTTGGATGGCCTTCACACTGCTTTAGCCAGACCCATGGCAAATCTCTCATTACTCTCGGCAGCTTGAAAAACGGAGTGCTAAGAGATTGGGTAAATAGCGAGGAAAAGGTACAGGCAGTTCCTAAGCTTGCACATTAATTTAGCTGTAATGAAAGGTATTTGATTTTATTGTAATTTTAGGACAGTTAGTACTGATTAAAAATTGCAAGGTCATAAGTAATGCTGACAAATATTCATTGTCCAGATTCTTTCAGAAGAAATGTCTACCCTATGAGGTCTTTCAACCACCTGCCAAAGTAGAGTGAAATGCATTATGCAATTCTGAACAATATGTTTGGAAACACTAAAGAACACAAAATTGGACTGCAAACCCTAACAAAACCAAGGAATTTTTCAGATGTGTGAAATGTAATATGTTAAACCGTGGAAGTGTTTATGGGTCTTTGACCAAGATTGGTTTTGAACCTATTCCATTTTAGTCATGTCTTGGCTAACATTGTTCATTATTTAGTGGTTATAAAAAAATGCAGCAAACAATAGCAATAGTAAGAGATGCAGTTCGTCAGGAGAATTGTGATGTGTTGCAGTTCTATTTTGGTTGTGTCTTGAGTCAATTAAACAGATTGTTTGGCAATCTGAATACTTTGTTCCTGTATATGACCCTTTTTAAAAATGGGATTCTAAATATGGTGCTATGCTGGGGTAGTAACTTCACTGAAATGCGTGCCTCCTCTTAGTAGTCTTTGCACTGCTGAAGATGCTATCTCTCCCTGCATTGCTTAAAGGAAACTCTGCTTCTACTCATTGTTTTATGTAGCTCTAGACCTTAAATGCATTGCATGAATTTTAACAAGGCCACTTTGGTCACAACAACCCCATGCAGTGCTACAGGCTTGGGGAACAATGGCTGGAGAGCTGCCCAGTTGAAAAAGCCCTGGGGTGCTGGTTGACAGCTGGCTGAACATGAGCCAGCAGTGTGCCCAGGTGGCCAAGAAGGCCAACAGCATCCTGACTTGTGTCAGAAATGGTGTGGTCAGCAGGAGTAGGTAAGTGATCATGCCTCTGTGCTTGGCACTGGTGAGGTCACGCCTCGAAGACTGTGTTCAGTTTTGGTCCCCTGAATTCAAGAAAGGACATTGAGATACTGAAGTGTGTCCACAAAAGGGCAACAGAGCTGGTGAATGGTGTGGAGCACAAGCCTTATGAGGAGCGGCTAAGGGGAACTGGGTTTAGTCTGGAGAAAAGGAGACTGATGAAGCACTGGAACAGACTGCCAAGCGTAGTGGTTCAGTCACTGTACCTGGAATTGTTGGAAAGTATGTAGCCGTGGTACTTTGAGACATGGTTTAGTAGGCATGGTGGTGTTGGTGTCATGGGTGGACTGGATGACTTTAGAGCTCTTTTCAACCTGAATGATTCTATGATTCTGAACACATTTTTCATCTTAGTATTTTTTTATATTTTTAACTAATAAAAAATAAAGGTTTACTTCAGATTTTTTGCTTTAGACTTTTCTAAAGCAAAAGTTCTTCCAACCAAAAATGGGAATTTGATTCAAGTGTTTACATTTGTAAATTGATTGTATTTATTGAGTAAGGCCACACTTAACATTAATAGAAACACTAAAGTAACTAAACTGGAACAAATTAAGAACCAGGTTATTTTGCACAGCAGAAATCATGGTTAATATATTGAGAAAAAAAATCAAATACTGATATTTTCCGCATGCTACCCAACCTCTTTCCAAGCATCCTTACTTTATTAACCTTACATTTTCGTCCTTATTTCTGTATAATTTGAGTGAAAGTGTTTCAATTTAATAATTTTACATAGACCAAAGTAATAAGATAATTATGTGATTTTAAAACAGTTAAATTCACCCTATTTTTCAGCCATAATGGAGAGAAATGGCTTATTGGATGATAACTTTTCTTGCTTGCAGATCTTATGGTACTTACTTTTATGCATTTATAAGGGTTTAACTATGCTAAGTACCAAAACTTCCTGAGCGGAAAAAAATAAGGCATACTTATTTTTCTTTCAGCTTGAATTTTTGGATTTCTTAGTTAGTGTTTTAGGCAGTTGTGTTGGCATTCCAGAAAAGAACATTTTGGAGAACAATGTCAGGCACTTAAAACTTAAGTTAGCTGGTTTGAGAAGGTGTTCAGGAGGTTGTGTGTGAAGTTGTAGAACTGTTGCAACTCAGAGCGGGATGGGAAGGGAGATTTTCCCTCCCTGTTTTCTAGTTTGATAAAATATTTAGACTACAATAACTGTGACTGTAATGTAGTTTCCATTTTGAGTATGTAATTTACTTTCCTTTTCAATGAATATTCTGAAAAGTTGTATTTAACTGTCATTTTTACTATTCCATGGATATTAAATAAACATTTTGAAGATTTTCAGATAATACCTACTTAGAATCTATGGGATTCAGGTTTAAAGGAACTTCTGGAAGTCTTGAGTCCAATGTTCTCCTCTAAGCAGGGTGAGCTATGAGGTGAAACTAGGTTGCACGAGACTTTAGCCAATCCTTGCAAAACCTGTTTGGGTAATTGATTTTATGCTTGACTGCCCTTATGGGGAAAAGGGGTTTTCTTACAGAGAGTCAAAATTTCTGCTCATCATTTAAAATTTTGTAAGACTTGGGGGAATAATTATTTTAATAGTCTTGTGGTAATATTTGGCATGTGGTAAAAATCAATAACACTAGTTCAGGTCACTGTTAATAAAAAGGAATTGTCAGTTGATTCAAAGAACAATGGAATTCTTCTATAATATTTGTAGAGGTAAAACAAATTTTCAGAAATACAACTGAAAGTTTGGTTTTGGTTTTTTTTTTAAAGAGTAAATGCTTAGTGTGCTTGAAAAAATACTGAAGAAGTATTTATTTTCCCATTTCAAGATAGGTTAGCTTTGAAAGACTAGTTTACAAAATTAATACTTGAATAATAGATAGTGCACCTGCTCCACTCTTACATTCTTTAAGTTGTGGGGACCCAAGTATGTATGTGTGCAGGCAGTCGGAATAGACACTGTTGACAAATCTCAACTTGTATATAGTAAGAGTAGTGTGGTTTGTAAGAGCCACTGTTGTAAAGTAAGTTTCTGTTCTCCTGGTATTCAGCCATTCATTAACAACAATTAGTTGCTGTTATCATTACAAAGATTAGTAAAAAATAAGGTAAACATAAAATTATAATGTAT
This sequence comes from Dromococcyx pavoninus, assembly GCA_033558185.1. Lineage (NCBI taxonomy): Eukaryota > Metazoa > Chordata > Aves > Cuculiformes > Neomorphidae > Dromococcyx > Dromococcyx pavoninus. The sequence goes on along the minus strand of JAUMJL010000387.1, from coordinate 983,936 downwards.
GCCACACAGACCTTTTTTGTCTTGGATAGAGCAAATATTTCTTACTCCTGTGTGTTGTGTGGAGAAGAAGATGAAACAAAGATTTACATGTAATTCTGGATTGGTTGAATGAGTTTCATTTTTTGATACACGTAGAGAGATTAGTTGGAGGTGCAGGTATTCCATTTGCCAGCGTAGTTAAAAAAAAAAACAAAAACAAAAGAAAACCAAATTAAGTTCCCTTCTGCCTTAACTTGACAGGACCTTTGGGTAGATGCACTCTCACAAACTTGGACAAGATTTCAGTCATGTTATTCTTCTTGTAGGCTTATTCTCTGTTGACTTCTTTTAAACTTATTTCTGTTAAAACAGTCATTGCTTCTGCCACCACTTTGGGCTGTCATCCTATGCATTTCTGTTCCTCTTAGTTCACAGGCAGTCTAAAAAAAATTGTTAGTTTCAAAATTTGTTGGCTGTAAAACAAGGTAGCAGCCTGTTTGATGGAATTTATGCATGTCATCTGGAGAACTACCACAGATGTCCAGCACTTGATTGGCTTTGTATTGTTCTGGCAATTGCACTGGCAATCAAATTAGTTGCTGTCATTTCTTGAAGAGGAGAAATCCTTTATTGTAATTTATTGTAACATATGCTTATGGAAACAAACACTGAACTTGTAGAATAGATTGTTTTGAGTTTACCGTTAAAACAAAAATTCCTTTTGATACTCGTCAGTGTTAAAAATCACTTGAATGGAGTGATCATCTTTCTTTTTGACTTTAAAAAGAAGTCAGGAAATAGATTTTATTTCATTGACTGGAGAAGCTTTTAATTAATCACATCAAGCTACTGAAATTTGTCTCTCTGTGTAAATACATCTCTGATTACCCAAATACTTTCTGATGTTTTAATTGGACCCAGGCATAGGGCATATTGTTCTCATCATGGTCAGGAAAAATAAGTTGTAACAGTGCATGCTTAAGAATGTCAATCCTGTTCTCAGAGATTTTTAAAAAATATCAACCAGAAGTAACAGAGAAAATCACTACTCTTCTCTATTGATTCCATTATTTGATAATATGGTTTTCCTAGAAAGTTTTGGGCCCATGTAAAAGTATTAAAAATTACTGGGAAAAGAATAAAGAACCTTATTGTGACATTTAATAACTCAAGGATGCTATGTCTACATCGTGAATAGCTTGTGTCATTCTGGTCTTTTCATCTCAAAGGTTTTTAGGAGAATTGGAAAAGAAAAGCAAGGATGATAGAAAAAAATATGTGTCTTTCATTACAGGAGATGACTAAGTTGAGGACTTGTAGTTGGAATAGTCAAATTTGAGAGGGTGTTACAGTGATCTACAAAGTCATGTATTGCGTGGAGGGTGTAAGTAAGGAACAGTCATTCATTGCATCTACAAGAACTAGAGGCTGCCCAGTAAACTTAGCAGAAGAAAGGCTCAAAACAAAAAACGGAGGCAGCCCTTTATGTAAGAGTTAACTGCTGTTGAAGCTCTGTGGTAACTCACTTTATGGAAGCTAGACATATGCATATGTTGAAAGATTGGCTAGGCAAGTTCATAGAAGAAGAATCCATTGAGAATTACTAAACATGAAGCACATCTCCTTCAGAAAAATCTGAGATGAAAATAGTTGAAGTTGGGGGAGTGTTGGGGTAATTGTCTCTTTATGCTTGCACTGGTGTTATTCTTCCTTGAACATTGTTTTATGTCATTGGGAAGGCAGGGTGTTGGGGTAGGGGACTCTTTGGTCTGACCCATGTTGCAGTTCCTTTGGACCAGGTGTGGTCTGTCATCCTAATGAACTGCTGCTCTTTAAAACCTACCTCAAGTACCAAGCATTTTATCCCATATACGGTATGAAAAAGAGTGGATAAAGTGCACATTTTGTGTATAAAGATGCATGTGATCTTCTGAGAGGCTTGTAAAATAATAATTTATAATATTCAAAAAGTTAGAAAAGAAGAAAAGCCATATCCATGGCAACAAATGCATATATTTGCAATATGTTATTGCTATAATTTATCTCATTTATTTTTGTGCAACAGAACTAAAATTTGGTTACTAATCATAGCTGCTAGCTGTGTTTCTCTCCTGCCAAAGGTCTAGTCTACTGGCTCCCTGTAAGTGGTTTAGCATAATTTTTTCAGCTGTGTGGCAGGATAACCCCAACCATGCCTGTATAATTAGTTTTGCTAGTCTTCCTTTTTCCCAAACTTTGTTGTATTAACACACTCTAAAAAGCGTTGGCCAACAGACTGCTTGAGCTGCTCTAAGTGAATGTACTTTGAATGAAGGCTTTATTTATTAGTTGCCAGACTTTTTCCAAATGATAAAAAAATCATTAGTGGCCTACTAGCTGTCTATTACTGGAGTAGATAACGCAGAAATTTCTGTTCTGCTTGCTAGACCAACTTTAGCTAATCACATCCTTGTAACTCCATCTAAATTTTGATTCAGTACTGAGGACACAGCAAAACTATGGAATGACTTTTGAGGAACGGAATACAGCAGGTTAAGTATAACCTGTATTCTGGTGATACTGCAAATGCCGAATCTCTTAATTGTCTCTGAATGGTAAGGAAGTCACGTTTTCACCCAGGCAGGTAGCTCTATATTTCTGATGCACTAGTATAAAAGGTCTTTCTGTGGATTAGGAGCTATCCCATGGAAAGAACATTTGATATGTCACAGAGAAGTTTTGAAACACTACTTGTAGTTCCACTGGATTTAAACTTTCTGATTATTTTTATAGGTTCACAGTCTCCAGCCTATAAGCTTAGTGCTTTACTATCGTAATTAATTCTCAAATTTCTATAATTTTGAGAACTACATATGGTTTATCTAGATAAAGGGATTTTAATGATTTTGTTGGAAGATGTCTGGCTGAGAATTCTCAGTGTTGAAGGAGACATAAGCCTAGCTTGAAATAGAATTAAAATGTTCTGAAGAAGGATGAGTTAGTCTAAGATTAGTCTGCACCTGCTAGAAGGCCTGGAGCTCCTTCTCTGTACTGCTATCAGTAAATTGATTCCAGTATACTCAAGACTTGATCAAAACTCTTTAGCTAGCTTGGGTGCTGATATTAAATACAGAAGCACAGAACTTGGTGTAGGATATAAAAATAAAAAGAAACAAGAAGGATCTTTGGAAAGCTATCCTAGGCTGAGCCTAATGATGCTGTCTGACTGCTGTGTGAATATCCCTCAGAATTATGTTTATAGTAGGATAGGTCTATTTGTAGAAGCTAGTTGATGATTGCTTGAAGCATTAATCATTCTCTGGTAATCTTAAAGCTGTGGAGAGAGAACCTTGCTGGAACGTATGTTTGCTGAGGATCAGAAAAGGTGGTACACGGAGGAGGGAGGAATGAGTTAGGGCAACAGGCTTACACATTTTGGATAAAAAATACGAGAAAGGAAGACTTCTAATGATTAAGAAATCAAGGCAGAGCAGAGAATGAAGTAAATTGCTAGCCCAAGGCCTGCAAGGGGCAGGCTTTGGAATTACAAGTGCCTGGCTGTTTCTTCAGTGCTGGAGTTTGCTTATAAAGCTGTCTCTGTAGCAATTCTGGAGTGTACATTGCCAACTAAAATAGTCTAACGAGTTTGTACAACGTTCATGTGCCTTGATGATATTGTGGTTGAGCTGATACTTTGTAGTCTCGGAATCACAGGGTCGGTTAGGTTGGAAAAGACCTTTAAGATCATCAAGTTTAACCATACGCCTAACACTGCCAAGTCCACCACTAAAATCATGTCCCTAAGCACCATATCTACGCGTCTTTTAAATATCTCCAGGCATGGTGACTCAACCACTTCCCCAGGCAGCCTGTTCCAATACTTGATAATCCTTTGAGTGAAGTCATATTTCCTAATTTCTATCTTAGACCTCCTTTGGTAGTCCTGTATGGCATACAGAAAGGTGCTAATTAGAAGAAGAATAAAGGGAAGGGAAACATTCTGTCTTTTCCAGAGTTTTAAATGATGTTAATGATACATCAGCAGACAGGAAGGAATTATTTGTATTTTTATACTACCAAATTTTAATTCACAAAATGGTACTTTCAAGATTGCTCTGTGGTAAGTGTCATATCTGAACCAATCAGCAGTATTGATGCAGGGTTTTTTTAATACTACCAGAATACTGACATTATTCTTTTAAGTTTCTGTAGGTATCTATCTTGCATACTTAACTAGGTTGTGATCTAACAGCTTGTAACACTTGTTATTCTGCACTTGCGATTAGTTCTTTTCTCATTGCTGTAGCGGGAAACATTCTATATGGTGATCATGGCTTACACTGGAAAAGGACCTTTCAATCTGGGTGACTGTAGAATAAACCCTGAAAAGTGCCAAAACCATACATAAATGCAGATAGTCTTAGAAAGCAAACGATGACTAAAAAGCCAGAATATATTATTTCCTCAAAATAACAAGTTTTTAAAGCTTGTCCTCCGATTTTTGGTATAACTTTTTATAACTAATTTGAAATGGTGTATCCTGGCCTAGGGTATGTCTTAAGTTGAGAACCATTTCAGTGTCCTCATCTTATATTAATAACTATTTTTGTTTACAAACTTATCTATGAAGTCCTCTATTTTTAAATAGTATCTTTTGAAATAGCTCTGCTGTGTGCTTGCGTGACACGTCAGTGTAGTGTCGAAGAAAACCTCGCTTTTGATGTGTTATTCATGAACTTAGTTGAAAAAATTTTTAGACACTCTAGGAGTGGAATTTAATGAAATCATAATCTCAAAATAAGCTTTGTGCATCTGTCCTAAGTACACCTGTGATGATACTGATTGTGGTAAATTTGCAACTGCTGTTTCAATGTTGTGTTGCCGAAACTGATGAAGATGAATGAAAGCATTAAGAAAATTGTTGCAGAACAGAGTTTATTTTTCATGTTCTGACTGCATTTACAGTTTAGAAAAAATAGTAAGGAAATTTTTAATCTACAGCATAATTATTTAAAATATTTCTTTTCATATAAATTAGGAGAATTACACCTTACAGGAGTCATAGTTTTTCTACCTGCAACTCAGAATTTCATATATCCACTTAAGTTAAGTATCAGTAGAAAGTCTGATACAGCCAGACTTGGTTGTCTGTGGCAGTTTTAAAGACATGGAAAACTAATAATAGAAAAGCTATTTCTGTTGAGTGATGTGTAACATGCATATTATTCTTTTTCTTCCTTGGTTTAAATAGCTCTTTTTGGTCTGAGGTTTTTGAGGAAGAAACCAAATAATACGTGTACTTTATTTTAAGGCAGAATGCTCTTGCAGTGGACCGCTTTCTGTAAGGCTAAGGATTTGCTGTAGTAAAGCTTTTAGAAAGACATCAAAAACTGTTGTGTTGTAACAAGTATTGCTGTTTGTTACCCATGCAAATCTAATGAACCACCAAATTATCTTGAGTGGTGAACTGTTGAGGAATTTTGATACAAAGCCTTTTATAAAAACTGACCAAAAGTCAGTATTTGTTTTATAGATATTTTTCCACACAGTTCTCTAGGGTTAGTGACATGGTCTGCACTTGCAAAATAACCACTGTTTAATAATATATGTATGCAAAAGAATATGATAAAACTACAAGATACTGACTTTATAATTTTTATTTTCTGTAAATGGAGCTGTCAGATAGCTTGAGATTTTTTATTCCCTTTAAGGAAAGTGTGAGATTTCGATCTGATTCAACAGCAGTTCAGTTTGTAGTTCTAGGTGGTGGAATTAGGTTAACTTAACTTTTGAAAATAGGGATTTTTTTTGTTTGTTCTTTTAACGCTCAAGTATGAGAAATAAATGATTGGATGCATAGATAAATTGTATTTCATAACATGAAGAAGAAAAAAAGGTCAAACTCTAGTGAACCCATTATGTTCATTATGGAAGGGTGTATAAAAAAGACAGTCACTGGTTCAATAGCTTATTGTTGAAACCTACAGTAACAAAAAATAGTCAAAATTGTCAAAAACTATAATTTGTAAAACAAGTGAAAAATAACTTTCCTTACAGTGCCATAATGTATTTGGAAATGTTCCCTGAAAATGAACTCTTAATAACTGGTAGCTCTGTTTCCTCTTGGCCAGGACAGAAACAGTTCTTAGGCTTTATTTTGTTTTGTGACAACCTTTTCAAGCAGGTCAACTGGCAAATCCTGTGGTATTATATGTATGAAGTACATGTTCAGCTGTTTCAGTTATGAAGAGCTTTATGTCCAGACGTACCTATTTGTCAGTTTTGTCTAGACTTTTCTTACAGTCATATAATTTTTTGCATTTCTATTCCATCCATGTTAGCAGGTTTTCCCTCAGAGTTTGCTGTGATTCTGTTATTTGTTTTCTGAACGCTTTTTCATTAAGAGGTATTTCTTCAAAACCCTGAGTTATTTCTCTCAGTATCTAGCTCAGCAATTACTCAGGTTTACTGGTAGCTTTCAGCCAATTTTAGAGTAGGTTTGAGTGCTTATAGGTAAGGTGCTATAGGTGAGGAAACAGTTTGCATTTTTAGTAAGAGTTTTCATGCTTTATTCATTTATCATATTTACTGAAAATATATGCTGTAGGTTACTCTTGTTGATTAGTTAAATTCTTTAAACTGTGTCCAGTGCTATTTATATGTATTCATATATGTTTCCAGTACTGTTACAGGTTTATTACTGTCTCAATGTTAATTTGATGCAGGTAGTCCTTTCTGGCACAGTGGATATAGCCAGTAACATACAGCTAATAATAAGTGCTTAATAGAGCCTCTGCTCTTTTAGTGGGCTATTTCACATAATCCATGTGGTGAAAAGGGCAATGTTAACTTTGAATGTATAAATACACATTAACATGTAAGAAGTAGTAATTCAATTTGCCTTTATATCTACTGCTGTTAATACCACTATTAGAACAACTTCTTGAATTGTAATGCACGTACCTCAGAAAGTTTAAAAAGCCCTAGGGTTCAAAGGAAGGTGGCAGAAGGTCCATGGTATAGTGGTGTGATGCTGACAAAGTTCACTTTATTAATGTGGTTTAAAAGAATATTTGAAAAAGATTTCAGCATGAAAGAGATCTTTACTTGAACGGGGGACTCAATTTTGCTGATTAAGGCATGACAGCATCCCCCAGATGGACATGCAAGTAATTTTTTCTTAAGATTTAACAGGGATTAATTAATTCCTAATGGAGTAGAAGAAAAATTGATTAAATACTAAGATGCAATCTCTGCCTCTGAAGTTCCCTAAGACATGGATCTGGGAGGTTGTATCAGGGAATGTATCAATCTGTACTGCCCTGTTATTCCTCATAAATGACTGCTGTCATTTGGAAGAAGGAAAAGGCAGATGAACTGGATGACCTAGTATAGATATTTTCAAACTGTGTTGAAAGCAATTCTTGATATGAGATTGAATATTTTTCAAGGAACAGCTTTTTATCCTATGTAGCTTCTACAATAAATTACTTTTTATGCTGGGGTGGATGGTGGTATGATTGAATCATCATGTCTGGCCTTCAAACCTATGAGTTCATATTTATTTATTTATTTATGTAAATAAGGTAATACACTTGGTTACATAGAACTCAACGTGAACTTCATAGTTGCACAATTCCATGCATTAGGCCTGCAAGCTGACAGGTTGCAGAGATGAGGAAGAATCCTTTCTCTTTTGCCTGCAGTGTACAGCTAGACGGTAGGGAAATGTCTTCCAACCTAAATGATTCTATGATTTTGTGATTCTGTGACATATACACCCTGTTTATTAGGAGGGAATATGAAAGATTTCCTTGGCTGCCTCAGAAGGATCAAGGTGCCATCTCATCCTGAGGTATTTTGCGATCTGTATATCTGTATACCTTATATTAAGATTTTGTGTGGTGGCTCTCTTGCTTATTTTGTCAGTGAATCAAAAATAAAATATATTCACATCTTGCAAACTGCATTTTTGCACAACTCTGATGACTGTTATTCTAATTTTTAATGTTTGATAAAGATACTTGTTGGCTTGAGAATTTACCCTTTGGTTGTCTTTGGCTCCTAAAACTAATACTAAGTTCTGGTGACAATTAAAGACCCATCTTCACTTTTGTGATGGGTTGTTTGATTGGGTTTGTATTTTGTTAAATAACCCTTAGACCTGTCTAGTGTCATGGGTAATCTGGATAATTTGTCATACCAGGGGCTTCTGTGCTTGAAGCTACTGTCTGGCAAGTATTTTCTCTGTAGTCTTCTGCATTGGCACTCAGTGTCTGCAAGTTAAATGGGTTCCTTGGAAATTAAAAATAAAGCTAAAGGAAGTGGTGTCAAAACCCAAAAAGACAAATTTGCTTAAGTCATACAGAGAAACAAATGATGGAATTGAACAGTTTACATAAAAACTATGAGGGGTTTCAAAAAAATGATGAGCAGAAACAATCCATATAAAAGGAAAAAATGTAGGAGTTCTTTTCTGTTCAAGTGAGACATAAGAGAGTGTATGAGTGCTTCTTGCAGAAAATTAATGATTGCCTATACAATTTGAGGATTTAATGAAGCCATAATTAGAATACACTGCTACTGGGTATATTTTTGTTTTATATATTATATATGTATTATATTTATATATTAGTTTTATTATCTAATTAATTTTCATTATCACAGTATTTTCTCACAAACGCTAGCCTATGCAAAATGAAGAGTAGTTACTACCCAATGAAGAATAGTTACTAGTATTCTACTAGTAGAATACTACTACTGTGATACCATGGTCTTTGTTTTTAAAAAATATAAAGGGAACAATGGACTCGATTCATGCTATTCTCTCTCATCATGTTCCTTATGAAGCTGAGCTGAATGTGAGGAGGAACTTCAGATTCATACCTGTATGAGAGTAAGCAGATCCAGTGGAACTAGCTTTCTTCTTAAACATCCATTTTATCTAAGAATGTATGCCTTTAATTGTCTTTTTCCTGTTAGTGTTGGATATTAAAAAATGTTAGAAGACCATAGACTTCCTTGTGTTCAGCTCTAAACTATGTTTTAAAGAATTTGAGCAAGTTTGAGTTTTCTCAGTAAGTAAGCCTGAGCCCTGTCTGCTTTCTCTGAGGAATCATTTTTCATGAACTTCAATAGGATTAAATTCAGGCTTTGTCCTAAATGCAGAAATAAGAAGTTTGCTTCCTTAAATATGTAAGAGGCAGGAAACATTCAGCAAAAATCTTTCTATATGTGTGTCATCTTAAAGTTTTGTAACATATAAAACCTGATTATATGCCAATACATTTTATATAAGAATGCTGATTTGATTACCTTCTCTTCTCCACACAGCAAATGGGAAATCAGTGAGAGCTTCGTATGCATATAGGATGACAGAGTTCGATCACCGTGATGATATCAGTGCATATGAGCATTTGGGTTTAGAATTAGAGCTTAATCCCACAAACTGCTCTCCTCTCAGTAAAAATCACAGGAATTCCATGTGGTCAGAGCAGTCTGCATGCATAGAGAGTTGACTGGATTTGTTCCAAATTTTAAACTTCGTAATTTTGTCCATGGGTTGGCTTACAGACAGGCCTTAACTCTTTAGCACTGAACAATATATATCCCTTGATCAAACTTTTACATGATAACTCTCCTTAGGTTACTTTTAACAGAAGTGTCTGATAGACTTAAATTACTATTTGGTTAAAAATTAAGCCATAAACATGGTATCTTTCTATCTTTTTACACTCAGCATTAAAAAGAATAGAAATTATTCTGAAACATGCTGCAAGGAAATCAGTGTAAATCCTTGAATATCAAAGGTTTTGCAGGAGTGTTCTCATATCACTAGCTATATCATAGGATTGCTTATTCAGAATATGAAAGTGTAATCAATGAATTAGCTGCTGCATGACTGCTGCTATTATTATTAACCGTCTGCAGAAAACATTTCAATTCAGTTTTCAGCTCTAAATGTTTAGAAGTTAGCTACACAAAAACTCAACTGAGCTTCTGTATTTGAAGACTGAAAAGGGGTGGATTTAAATTAGATATTAGGAAGATAGTGTTTACTGTTAGGGTGTTGAGGCACTGGCACAGGTTACCCAAAGAAGCAGTGGATGTCCCCTCTCTGGAGGTGTTCAGGGCCAGGTTGGATGAGACTTTGAGCAACCTAATCTATAGAAAGATGTCCCATGGCAGGGTGGTTGGAACTGCGTGATCTTTAAGGTCCCTTCCAACCCAAACCCTTCTATGATTCTGTGATCTTATCTAAAATGATCAAAGTTCTCCTTAAAGACATCATTTAGGTTTTCACAAAAGTGTTTTTCATTTTATCTTGTTAGAGAATACTAGAAGTATACCGTAAGCATGGTATACTATAAGATGCAAATTATCATTGGAAATAATGAGAAGGGAACTACAATGGCAGTTCGTAAGATTTTTTTTCATGTATAACTGTTGATGTTATAATTGAGAGTTATAGTTTTTAATAAGAATCAAAGTTTAAATAGTAGAAGTTACAAGTAATATTGTTTATTTCGTAAATCTGAGACTGTAAGAGGACACCAATTATGTTCAAAAATTAAAAGTTAAGTGTTTTGAATCAGTAGCAGTCTGTAGACATGGTGCTGCTTAACTTTGTAACAACATGGTAGACTGCTTTATGGAGGTGGTGATTACAAAGATCCACTTTAACCATTTTTTTCTTACTGGCAGGTGTCCCACTGGCCTGAGGCCAGTGTACTGCAGCTTGTGGTTTACATCAGAGTGTAGAAAATCCCAGCACCAGCTGGCTGCACATAATTAAGCTGATTGCGGTCTTGACAATTTGAAGTGTGATACAGATATGTGATAAATATACAAAATATGTTACTAATTTGGTTCTCTGACATATTTTATCTACTTCTTTTCTCCTAACAGGTATGATATCTGCACTTACAAAAACAAGCCTTGTGGAACACTGGGTAAGATTATAAAAATAAATTTTAGCTTGTATTTGCTGTTTTCTTGCTTTATATTCAACTATTGACTGATAACATGTTTTTAAGTTTATGCTTTCAAAATGTTGTAGTTTTATAAACATGAACAATAAAAGGTAATCGTTGTGGTTTTTGGCTTTGATACGTTGCTGGAAGTTTAAATTGAGCTGCCACTGTGTATTTCTTCTCGGGCAGCTGTAGTTCTGTTAAAAACGAGCAGATTATTAAAACTTACTCCTTTCAGAAGAGAACATGCTCTTTATTTCCATTTAACCTGTCTCCATAATCTAGTTAAAAAAAATACAAATAAAAGACCTCAGGAAAATTAAAACCCAAGCCAACATCCACCCTCGCCCCTTCCTTCCCCCCCCCCCCCCGGAAAAACCCAACCCAACCACAAACCCCAAAAGGCAACCTACCTTTGAGGGGGGTTTGGTCTTTGGGGCTTACACTGTGCTTTGTTGTACACAGGGTGTACAGCTTCAGATTGCTCCTTTCAGAGAGTTAGAGCAAAATACCACAGTGTTACAAATTGTAGTAACATTGAAACTCTTTAAAATAATGCTTTGACAACAGAGAAGCACACAGTGACCTTAGGTGCAGGATGGTGAGCTACTGTTCTCTCCATACTTAAATTATCACCAAAACTTATTTACTATAGTATAGTTAACTCTAATGGTGCTTTAGTATAGGAAAGAAACATCTAAATTTTTTTTTGTATCCTTCCATAAGCCTCTTTCTCAGAAGCAATTAAAAGTAAATTTCTAATTTGGCTCGTTCAAATTATTAATACTTTTCTCAATCAGAGCTCAAAATTGTATTTACTTTGTCTTTCCCTGTATTATTGTATGCTTTGATAGCCATAACTCATGTTAATTTTTCTAGAAGTCGCACTCAAGTCATGAGGACACTTCTGGCACAGGGGTGTAATTTACGTGGGGAGAGGTACCAGAATTTTGCCATCTGTAAATGTAAACGTTATCCACAGCATCTGTTAGTAACTGACAAGTGATACCGATGGATTTCTAAATGTAACTGATTTTGTTTGACAGCTGTTTGGAGGAGACAAAACTGAAGAGAACTGCCTATGTGGATGTCATAAATTTGTCTTTGCAAGTGTTAAAAGAAGGAAGTTTGAAAGAGCATACATTCATGCATGAACTATTTGATATTTTTACGTGATATTTTTAACACAGATCATTAGTGTACTAGTTCTTACTGTATCAGACTTTGGCATAAAGGCAAATTCTGCTTCACTTGAATTCAGTGTAGCAGAGGATAGACTTTGGCAAATGTTTTATTAAACAAAAGGCTTGGGGTTTTTTTGTGTTTTGTTTTTTTTTTTTTTAAGTAAAAATCACATATGGAATCAGTTCCAGCTCAGTGTTCTAGGACCCTTGGCAACACAGCCATGACAGTTTATTTGCATTGTAGACATTGAGTTGGGGAAGAGACAAGGCCCTGTGTCCCTCTTTAGCAAAGCATTTAATATGCTTAAGTCCCACCGACAAAGATAAGTGAGGAGACTCAGTATCAGTGCTTCATTCTGCTGATGCACTCCTATATCTCCAAGTTACTTGCTAATGTGGACACAACCAGGAAGCACTTGTCACGTTACTACTTACCTACTGTTAACCCAAGTAGAATAATTCGAAGTGCCTACTCGTATGATTTCTGTCTTACCCACTCCCTGCCCTAAACTCCCCATCCCCTAACCAAAGTTGCCCTTTTTCCAGTCATTGTTTTGTTACAGTGTAGTTAACTGTAATTTTCTTGAAGAAAGAATTATGCTTCTTTCAGATAAGAAACTCTAGGGAGGAATACATTAAATAAATCCAATGTTTAGAGCTTAATTATGATTGCAGTACATTGTGTGATAATCTGTTCCTCGAGAATGTGTAAGACAGGAAAGAGCCTTGTTCTGTAAATGCTAGTGGCTTTCTCTCTCTAAAGTAAGTTTTCAAAAGCACTTGTAATGCAGTAAGTTTTAATTCCACAAGATAACGGGTGATAAAAAGGTTTCCATGGTTAAATGAGTGCTTGTTATTAACGTGTCTTCTCTCTCTTCATTGTTGCATTCCATTTTGGTTTTTGTTTTTAATTTTTCTGTTGTACTACGTGGACCTTTGCGTAGCTAAAAAAGTTGCTTGTATGTTTTTATGAACCCACTAAACTTAAACAGATTTTTTTAGAAAAATAACGTGGATACATTTTGCTTTCTTCAGGCTCAAGAATGTTAAAATAGAAATGCTTTCTTGAATTCCCTCTCCTGGCTCAAGTTACTAGGTGGTCCCAAGTTACCAGAAGTAAAATTTATAAATCTAACCCCTAGTCTAGACATTTTCCAGCACTGACTGCAGTTCAAAAAATATTAATGTCTAGCCAGTGAAGTGAAATTCCCCCCAGTGATTTTGCAAATGACTAGAAAGTTAACCTTTTGCCAACTGCTCCTTCTGTGCATAGAGTTTATTAAAAAGAATCCAGGCATTTATAACTAGAGCTTTTAAGACTGAAACACCTTGGCATGACCCTTTGTGTCTCCTTCTGTTTATTCAGGCTTGGCCTCTGTGGCTGGAATGTGTGAGCCTGAAAGGAGCTGCAGCATTAATGAAGACATTGGCCTAGGTTCAGCTTTTACCATTGCACATGAGATTGGTCACAAGTGAGTGAGTTTAAAAGAAAAAGAATATGTTTTAATGTACCACCTTTTTAATATAAGTTTAATAACAGATTTTTTTTTCCCCTGCGTAGCTATACTATCTCTATTTTGGTGCTCTGTGTTTCTGTATACAGTATTTGTGAATTTTATTTTATTTTATACATTTTATTTAGTATATATTACCAAGGACTTTAAATTTAGAACTGAAGATTTATTGTTTATGCTTTGATTTCATATTCCAGTTAAATCTGTGCTTCTCAGATCTGGCTCACAACCTTCCTACTCATATTTTAAAATATTTTGCTTTGAAAATGTCTTCCACTCCCTTACTTTTGTCTACCTTTCTTTATTAAACAAAAGTGTTTAAAAGGTATTTTTTTTTGCTTTTTGTTGTTTTTTCTTAAATGTAATGAAAACTATTTTCATAAAAACATTGATCCTATTGTCAGTATTCATACCTTTTAGTGATCTTTCACTGAAGCATGAAGTATATAAACCAGCCATAGAGCATCACCTTTTACACTTTAAGCGTATAGTTTCAAAGAGCATGATGTTATGAGACTGATAAAATCTTGATCTGGAAATATTTCAGGTCTTCCTTTAAAACGCAGCATTGATAGTACATTCTAACATGTGAAAAGACTAGGCACCTTCTGTTATCAAGAGATTTTCTTCTTTGTTTACACGAGTTGACCAGCACTGAGTTATGGATGACATGTTTTTCCAATCATTAGCTGATGCAGCTGCTAAAAGTTCCAGTGCAGTCTGAAATGGAAGCTATCAATCTGCTGATCAAAAAAAAAGGAGCTGGAATTAAGCTGTTATTTCCAGCCCATCTATCATGCGAGATAATCACTGGGCAAGTATGAGCTCAATTATGTTATGTATGAAAAAGCACTATAGTTACACTGAATTTTAGAATCCAAAAACAATTGTATAATATCCAAACAAAACTAATTTAAAACACATGTAATTCTCATCTTCATTTCCTGCCTTCTTTTCCTTTGCTTCCATGAGTTGAAAAGGATAGGGTAAAGGAAAATGTTAAGCAAAAAACTTCTCCAAACTGTTCATAGTTCAAAAACTTGTTAATAATGTCTCTTATAGACATAGGTTACCTTGCTGTGAATTTGTCACATGTTTAACAAGAAAAACAGTCTTCCAATACCATGTCTTCATTCTAATCCATATGTTGTGCATATTTAATGCAGGCTATTCTGCAGATACATGAAAAAACTTGAAATATATGCAGCTATTTTATTCATACAAAGCTGGCATGACAACAAGAATTGATTTAAAGAGCTTAGATTTTGGTTAGAAGCTGAGAAATGCAATATAGTGATATCATATGTCCTGTGATCACAAGAATTTTTATACCCATCCGTGTTTCCTACATTCTATGTCTTTTGACTTCTCATATATAAGCTCTTTTAAAATTCTGAGATCTCAGCATTTTGAGGCTGTCATGACATGTCAAATGCTGGTTTGGAAAGAAAGTAAAAATCAGCTTCCTTTAGCTTTTATTCAATGCAAAATGCTTAAAGAAAGTTGCATGGCAACCTTGGTGTTAAAAATGATCATGCTATGTAGATACATTCAGTAGAAGCTGAAGAATATGTGGGAAAAAAATCTGCAGGGTTTATAATGCTATCCGTGCATCACTTCTTGTTCACCTGTACTATGACAGAATTCCTCTATGGCTAAATCAAGGAAGTTGCTTCCTCTCAGCGTCCTGCTTCCTGGTACCTACTAGAAAGTACTTGCATATGTGAGGAAAATAATTATTTTGGAGCCTTGTAAACATTTTTTATTTAGCTGTACAGTGATAATTGCTTTTCTCTTCAAACGTACATGGGAAACAGGAAATTGACTTCATTGTTAAATGAAAGATAGAAGCATTTAAAAGACATGTCTGCACTGAATATGTAACGTGCAATAAATAAGCAATCACTTAGAATAGGATAATTGCATTTTGAAAAATCAGTTTTTTGTTAATTACATAGTTGCCGTTGAATATCGAGTTTCTCAAAAAATGTTGAACTGAGGAATAAAACTGTCATATGAATATAAGAGAATGATCATGATACTACATACGTTATTATAGATTTCTCCAAAATTGGATTTGTAAGATTTCCAGGTGCAGGTGTGGCTCAACTTGTTGTTTGTTTCTAGTAGCTTATTAAATTATAGAAGGATGAGAAGGTATTAGATCATTCAGTCTTACTTTGTCTGTATCACAGGTACTAAGTTTAACTCAATTAACCTTATATTGCTCGAAATAACTTCCAGCTGTTTTTATTGAAGACAACTGTACACTGTGATTATTTCTGTGTTTCTTTCTTGAGAGCGTAAAGAATGGTGTTAGACTAACAGTTTTATAGTTTTCTCCCAATGCATGGACAGCCTTGTATTACTCTTAATACTGCCCTGAACCAAATAAAATTCAGAGTGGACCCTTTAACCTTCAGAATAGCATCTCTAGAAATTTGATACATCATATTTGACTTACAAAATGCTTCCTTTTCTACTGTTATATATTCACACTGAAGAAATACTGAAGGTTTCTGGTGAACAAAAATTACAACCAGTGATTTCTCATGGCAGGAGTGAGAATTGAATGTGTATCCTCTGCATTGTCAAAAAAAGTTTGTATTTTTCCACCTAGTGAGGAAAGGAACTATTTGCAGGCTTGAATATGCTCAGACAAGTTCTAAGATTTAAGGTCTAGTCCCATTTTCTGTTTCCCGGTCAGCTGAGTGAAGTGGTTTTCCGCTCTATGCATTTTAATTTGGATACTTTCTTGCCCCGTGCATGCTGTACAGGATGCTTAGTTGAACTGGTAAGGTGTTCCAGGTTCTGTGGAAGGGGGTGTACCCTAAAAGAAAGGCTTTGTGCAAATCGTTGTTGCAGTCCTATGGATTTTGCTGAGATCTGGAAAATAAATAACAAAGTGAAAAAGAACAAATAAAATAGAAGGAATGGGGAAAAAAAGGAAATGTCAAAACATGAGGTTAGTGGACTAGGCTTAGAACAGAGAGCTGCCCATTAAACTTAGAGTAAGAAGAGAATTTACTAATGACTAATGCTAGTGTCTAGTCGGAATTTTCTTATAGAAGACTAGACTAATAGAAGATTTAATGAATAGAAATTCAGAGATGTTTGGCAGTCATATCTTGATTTAAAAAAAGATGTAAAAATAATAAATAATAAATAATGCATTATCGTGTAATGGAGTAAAATAGCTTAAAGATGAAGAACAACACTATTTTCAAGCATATATTAAGTTCTGAAATCGTTCATACAGCTAAAATGTGCCTGCAATTTTAGCACTTTTTTAGAAGTCCTTTTTTAGTCTGCGTGCAAAGTAGAAAAATAGCCTAAATATCTCTTCTCCCATTTAAGAAAGCTGGTCTTCAGTGATGGATTAGAAATTTCTAATGTAGAAAGCCCTAGAGGTGCTTCCAGAAGCTGCTTGTCTTTTTTCTCATTCTTCAGTGATCAGTAATCTTCGTGTTTTATCTGTCAAACCTCAGCTGCATTGTAAAACCTGAGTTTGTGAGGTATTTTCTAGAAGGAAGGCATGTCAAGAAATGTGTACAATTAGAAGGCAAATACTCCAATCTGAAGTAACAGGGGGTCATATACCAAACTTCAAAGTAGCTTTCAAGAATATTTGAAAACAGCTATGATGAATTTTAGTAACACCACCTCTTGTCAGTTCTCCCATGAATAGATCTCCAGTTGATACTATCACCATTGTTTTATTTACAATGATGATGTTTTCCATCTTGAAGTATAGCAGGGCTGACGGACCGTCTCAAATCTATAGTTTATGAACACCTCAGCAAGATGCAGAACAAGTTAAAAATTGTCCCTTCTAGATGCCTAGAATTGGCCGAAAACAATGCCTTAAAGTTTTAGAGACATTAAGCAATTTTTTTTTTTTTTTAGGTAGGAGAAACCAAACCAAAATATGTCCATTTTTTGGCTGGATAAGCCACATAGGACCATACATAACTATGTGCTCAATCTCTTTAGTCATAAGCTAGAAAAACAATTCTGATTTCTGTGACATATATTTACAATATAAAAAAATTATGTCTATCTGTGAAATATTATTTGAAGTTTAGAATCTACAATACTAAAATAGGTTAACATTGTAATAAAGGAAAAAGAATGTAATAATACTTCACAGATCTTGAAAAAGTGTAAGAAGAAAAATAGGAGTGATGAAGAGGGTCAAGATACCCTTCAGAATATCGTGAATTTCCAAAGAAAATACAAACTCAGAAGTTTGCTTTCTAATTAGAGCCAGTGCTTTCCACTTCAACCTAAAGTATAGAGTTCTGATGCATTCATACTCTGCCTTTGTGTAGCACACAGACCTTACGTGATGTGGTATGGAAGCTGGATGTCTAATGTCAGTGTAAACCAGGACAAAGAGTTTGTACTTTACTTCTTGTAATATTCTTATAGGAGTCTTTCATTACCATAAGAAATTCCAGGTTTCTGAACAGGCTGCATTTTTTTTTAGTAAATTAGATTTTTATGTGCTTTTAAAGGCTTCATACATTATGTAATACTAAATTATGCTTAGTATATATGCTTATTAGTATATAAAAATTGTATTTGACAGTGTATTTGATCATCATCCATAACCTGGAGAAAAACAATACTTAGGAATTAAATGGGGAATATGTTATTATAAAAGTGTACTAAAATTATGTTTAATTACAAGGCAGGTATACTTATTATAAAGCCACCATTATTCAATTAGTTTTTTTCCCAAGATTTACAGGGAAGTAACACTTTTCACTGAAGTTTTAAATTCTACATTACTTCAGAGTAAAGAATTAGGGATGCTCCAAACCGTATAATGATATGCAAATTCAATCAGTCCTTAAAGTTTCTAGAAAATCAAAACAGAGTACCTCAAGACATTTATGTTCCTTGAGTGATGAGTGAAATCAGGGAGTCAGTCTTTTTAGCATTTGAGATACATAAGCTCCAAAGACTGAAGTTTTTGTGTGATACTTCAAGAAGTGACAGCTTTGCTGCTCTGGGTGTGCAGAAGTTCAGTTTTGGTATTCTGTTTAACTACTTCTGTGTCCCATGGTCAGGGAGGCTCCTATGTGTCTCACTACCTGTCCTTCTGATTTCATAAACCTTGTGCCATGATTGGAAAGAGGGGATGATTTTGACCAAAGTTTGATATCTAAAGAAGTAAGTATTTCCTCTGAACTGGTTGATGGGAAATTAATCAAAGGCAGACTAAGAAAATGGAGTTTTAGAAAAATGTATACTATTAAGAAATAGTCTCTTCAGGTGTTTTGTTTATGTTATGCCTATTAGGCACAGTTATTAACTGTTTAGGAAAATCAGTAGCAATTTAACTAAATATAATGAAATGAAATGTCTGTAATGAAAGTTTTTTGAAATAGATGCTCTGTGAATTTACTTAGATTTAATTTGATGGTTATGTTTAAAAGCTATAGCTCCTAGAATGTATTTCAGTAGCACAGGATTTCTAAGGCATAAAGATTCTTTTTCAGAGTCCTGTCATCTTTGTTGGAAGTTAATTAATTTATTGCCTGGAAATCCCTGTTGGCCAGATGCCACACAGAGGTCGCTAACTGTATTTTGTGCTGATTTTCAGTCATCTTCATTCCAAGGTTCCATGATATAGCAGAGCTCTAATAGAAGGGCTCTAAGTTGCTCTGTGTGTGGATACAGAGGAGAGTTCAAGTATCATGGCCCTGAGAACTGCAAAACCCATATTCTGCTCAAATTATTGTTGGCGGCTGTGTGCCCGCATTGTCCTGTTACAGCAGCACCACCTGTTCTCTGTTTGTCTGTGTTTACTAATCCAAGCGCAGGGCCACAGTGTGTATTCCTTATCCAGATACAATACCAAGTAAGAACCAAGTGCTCCACATTTATCTTTCAATAATATTGTAATTTTTTCTTTAAAAGATTTCTGTGTTATTCTGAGATCTGAATAAACTGAACAGAACTTCACTGATCCTGATCCTCAACTTAAGAGTTCTCCTGTACCACATGTGTTCTTTTAGGTCCAACGTAATTTCTGTAAAGGTGACATTAAATTTTAGGAGATGTTTGATGCTGTAGAAAAGTAATTGGTTGTTCCTTTTCTCCTCTTTTGGGCAGTTTTGGTATGAATCATGATGGAATTGGAAATTCCTGTGGGACCAAAGGTCATGAAGCAGCAAAGCTGATGGCAGCTCATATTACAGCAAACACCAACCCTTTCTCTTGGTCAGCCTGTAGTCGGGATTACATCACCAGTTTTTTAGAGTAAGTAATCTCAAGAAAAATCATGAGTTTTCAAAAAATTGATGGCATAAATAGTAGAGACACGCTGACATGTTCTAATGGTTTACGTCTTTTAGAGCAAACTGAAGTATAGCAAGTCGCTTAGAATTTTTATTTTGTAGAGCACTTTTTCTATATAATAGCAAAAGCTTCTGTTCCATTCTTACCTTACAGTTCTCGTTTTTAATCTCGTCAAACATTTTGATGTGCTGATCATATTGTGTTACTTCATTAATCTGGGGGTAGAAGTAGAAGAGAAGTAGAGAAGGGTGGAATTTGTCTATGAATGATGGAAAGTATTTTGTTTTTAAATCCTTGCATAATACTGAGGAATCTAATGAAGGGAACAACATTGTAGCCTGTTCCTTGTACATTTCGTTCTCCATTTTTTTCATACAGTCTTGTGGGTTATCTGTCCATGTTCTTTGGTGCCATTGGTAAGAATATAAATATTATAGGAGAGAGTGACATAGATCTATATATTAATACCTTAAAATTGTGCTAACCTATAATTCTGTGGTGATTTTAATCCCAAAGTAGATTGTTACCTGAAATTCTACTTCTATATGAAGAAAATTAAACAGGCAAAATATATTAGTCTCAAATGTGTTCATATCAATGTATACATTGGTATATATGATGTGTGATGAAGCCTTTGTATGCATTTTAAATTGTGGAAAGCACAGACAGAGTTCATTGAGAACAAATTAATAGCAAGGTTTTTAAAAATGGCTTAAAATGGGTTTTATGGGAGCAAATGGGAGTTGGTTGGTAGGTTCAGGGTCATCAGTGCAATCATTCCTTCGGAAATAAAGATTGTTCAGTGATTCAAACACTTACTATATTTTAGGAAATGGACTTAAGCCGGTCAGGTGGTTTAACCATGAGACTGCTAAGAAAAAAATTAGCTTTTTCTCTTCTTTCAGGGATCTGACTTCAGAATAAAGTGCTGTACTCTGAGTCTTACCTGAAGGCATCCATTCAGACTGATAAATTTTCTTTAGGTTGTTTCAAATGTAGCTTCCCACACAACGTAGAGCGTCGCTGAATTGGTTTGAAGAGGTGTTTGAGTTCTCTGTAAAGTCAATGACAGAGACAGCTGTTTAATGTTGATTGCTGTTCAGAGGAATAAAAATTTCTCTTCAGTTACTGTATGAGGTTAAGGCGTCACCCCACTGAACTATGCACCCAGCCAGTTTTGTGTTCTGAGAGTTTAAGATGAGTGTCTAAACTAAAGCACGCAGAACAAGTCATCCTTACATGTATGTGTGATACGGGTTTCTCGCAACATAAATTATGTAAATTAATTTTCTCGATAGAGAGATGTATTCATTTAACACTACAATGATATATATACAAAAAAAAAGATGGGTCAGTTTTGTTTTATCATTATGATTTCTGTTAATTCAACACTGTTCCTGTTAGTAGTCTTTCTAGTATGTCATGAATGTCTATTTTTAACTATGACAAAGAGTACAGTTTTTGCACAACTTCCAAGAGAATATGTCACAACTAGTTGTTCTTGCATTTAGCTTACAGGTCAGGTATTTTCTTGTAGCACTTTAGGATTTGTTTCTTGCTGTGTTCTGCTCTTCTCTGTCTCATTTTCTTCTATGTGTTTCTCTCCTCTGAACTCCATTTTGATCTGGTAATTGTCCTGACAGTAAGTTGCGTATTGAGGAAGACCTAATTCAACACAAAACTAAGAAGTCATTTCTTATTTATGGGTTTAGAGAAAGAAACCTGATCAAATTCTTGGCTTGTGTTATGCTGCAAATGCTATAGAGCTGAACATTTGTTAATTATGTTCCTGCACAGTTTTAAATTTTAGCCTGAACCAACTTTCTTGTTTCTTTATATAACTTCAGTATGCAGTGATCTTTCAAGTTTTTACTGCCAGTTGAAAACATTTAGCGTGTGCTTCCTCTAATTTACCTTTATTATTTTTATGTATTTATTTATTTGTTGTTAAGAAGTCCAGTTGACTGTTTTCATTTTCACAACCATGGGATGACAGTGAACTTAGTTCTGTTAGCATAAAGCTATAGCTGTAGTGAGTCTGTTCACTTAGTTCTAATCTCTTCAAGGTTTTTTGAGATAATTCTCAATTATTGAATGTTTGCAGCTCTGCTTGAGTTACTACCACCTGTGAATTTAATAAAAAAATCATTAGTGAAGACAGGAAGTGATATTTGAGCTAAAACCCCAAAAAGCTACACATAGCAGCTTCAATAATAAATTATCTTTTATAATATTTTAGCTGTAACATGGAATGTAGATGTTATTGTTTTCAAAGCCACCTTGGATAAACTTTATTTTACACATTGCGATTATGAATAAATTTTCCAACTATATAAGATACTGTGTTGACTATCTTACTAAGAGCCAAAAATAACTTCTCCTTCATCTACTAATTTTGCAGTTTAATTTAAAAAATGCCAGATTTCTCAGAAGTGATGTGTTCATCATGGATCTACGTGTCTTACTGTTTGTGATTTTAGTGTCCTATAAATGAATTTGTACTCTTTTCTTAAAATAACCGGTTTATTATTTCATAAAGTAGAATAGTCTTTAAAACTGCACATTTCCTGCCTCCCCCCGCACCCCCCCCCCCCCCCCCCCCCGTTTCTAGCGGTCAGTGACCAAGAAGCAATGAAAAACAGCGAGTTTCATGTGGCAGCAGTTCCCTCAGTTACTCCTCTAAGAGCAGAACAGTCCACATCCAGACAGGAAAAATTATTCTGTTTTTTCTAATACTTCTTCATAATTTAACAACACATGAGGAAAATGCTGATTTAAAGCTTTAGACGCAAAGCCTCAAGATGTTGTCATCTATGTCACCAGATGTTTATTCCAGGTAGATTAGAGTTTGTTCCCTTTCTTTTCATTTGTGCTCAAGAATGGAAGGACAGCTGGGGCAGGATCCAGTGGACCCCAAACAAGAAGACAAGTGTTTTTTTCTGTAATGGATGAACATAGCTATAGGAATCCTAAACTAGCTATGTCTAAGAAGAAAGGTAGAACATGATGGGATGAAATGCAGATACCCAAGCAGAAACCTGAGGCCCATGAGTCTGTATAACATACCAGAACACCTTTTAGATTTATCACTTGGATCTGGATGCAAGTTTAGACTAATGCAGCTGAAATAAACTTCACTAGAAGCTCATTACTTTTTAACAGTTTTCTATGGTAAGGTAGATTAATGTGGATTTACTAGTTTACCAGCTTGGATCACCCTTGCTACTGCAGTTTTGCACTGTGTGCCATTTTATAGTGTGGATATCACATTGCGCCTTATCGTCAGGTAGAAGTCTTTTGAAACAGAAGTCATCCCGATGACACTCAAAGTCGAGTCCTTCTCTTCCTCCAGATTTTCTTAAAACTATACTCGGAAGCAAATTTTTGAGACTAAGGCTACTAAGGAATAGCTGTTAAGTGTCATTTGGAAGGTATCAATTCAGTTAGGCACTCTTTGGGAAAGCAATTTCTTTTGTGGGGTGGCTGCATAGAGGGTGAATATGGCTCAAAGGATGACAGTAAGACAAAGCAATGCTATGTATTGCTAATAGATGTATCAAAACTCTCAAAAAAGGTGGCCAGCCAGCACAGGCTCTGAAATGGCCAAAGAAAACAATTTTTTTCTGGGGGAAGCATTTCCTCTAGCACATAATAGCTGTTGTCTGTCAAGCTTTATGTTGAATTGAAAGATTGACTGAATTCAGTTTACTGACTGAATTGTTTCTAAGTACTTTACAGTAGCTTTAAATTTTACTAATCTTATGTAAGATAAGAAATCATCCAGTGTTTGAGCCCAGACATCATCTACCCAAGAATCCTGGACATACAAGTGGGTATGCAAGAATAAGTATAGGATATGTCTATACATGCCTCATGTTAACTGTGGCACATTGGCCAGTCCCTTGGTACTCCATAAATCTAAATTAACTTTTAAAGAAAGTACAAAGCAAGACTAATTTTGAAATCTAAGGTCACATAAATCAGATCAAAATTTTGATATCTCTGAATCAGTGGAGAAAACTTACATTCAGTATTATCTGTTGACCTACACTTTGCATTGTAATTTGCTTCTTTTTAGCTAACAGATAATTGAATAAAAAATTGATGTACCCGGTTACGGTAGATCTTTGAAACTTTGCTTATGTTTTGCTTAAAAGTCTGCCCAGTTAAAAACAAAACAGAAACAAATCAGATTCTGTAGTCATGGGCTGGCAATATGGTTTTGACCATTGTCTTTATAAGTATTAGTATTTGTCTGCCTCTTGGTGTATTTAAATTTAATGAAATTGCAAAGGACAGTATCAGCATCAAATTCACATTCACTTATTTGTAGAATGTTTGATTAAATAAATACAGAAAAAAAAAGACCCAATATTTATAGCTTAGTATCTCATAAACTCTCAGGGCCAAGTACTGATAGATTTTGGTAGATGGATGATTTTGACAGATAAGCAAGAGCTTTTTTTCTAATATGACTGCTGTGGAATTATTGAAATGAATAAAAGAATGCTTTGGAACACAGGCTGTATTGTGGAGGAAAGTATACTTTAAAGAAATAGCAAATAATCTACTAGCAAACAAAAAAATCTATTATTATTGAAAGATTGTGCAAAGTTCAGGAGTCTAAGATATGAAATAGAAAAGATGTAGAACCAATCTTGCATAAAACATTAGAAATAAGTAGATTTTGTCATGAGAGTCAGTGGTAAATCCATGTCAGTATCTGAATTTCCTTAACATTCTTGAATGTTTTCGTTTGGTAATCCTATTCTGACTTGTTTTAATTTTAAACATATTGCTCCAAATCACACTTTCATTACTCATACCCTGATTCTGCAAATATTTATATTGTTATCTGTAGACTATTGAGCAATCTGCAGAGTTTATTCATTAATGTCAAATTAAGCAGTTTTTGTAACTTGTACAGAAATATGTCCTGGTGCTCTCTAAAAATCAGTTTTTACTCAGGAAAAGTATGAAATAGATATGAAGTAAGCGTTTTGTTAGGAGCCAAATGTCATATATAGGCATGTGAATAGTTCGTGTTTCTATATGTATACCTTGTGTTTATAGTTAATAAGTTTTACTATTTTTCCCTATAATTCGTTATGCAAAATTAATTTGTTAATGTAATTAGTGTTATGTGTAGTATCTGTATAATAATGTATATGGTTGTTTAGCTATAGCAGATAATTAAAAATATTTATAATACATTTATTTTATGATTGATAATCGTAGCTTTCATTGTAGCCCACATCATTTTATGAATGAGCCAATTCTGTGACATTCAAAACCTGTTTTCAGTGCCAGTGTTCTGGGATATTTTCTTCAACTGCCGAAGGAGTTCTATTGTACTGTGCTTGTTCCTGAGATATTTGGGAATATGTACTGTAATAGGAGCATAAACCCTGAAAGGCCTATGTCCATGGTTTTTGCTTTTTCTCCTTATTGGCCTAGGATACAACAGCAATGTCTGTACAGAAGTGATAATCTTCAGTTTTGCCTTATTCAGTCTGTAAAGATGCTAACATTGAATCCTTGGTTGCAGTTATTTTGATCAAGCAGTTACTAGTGATAGCGTGTCTGAGATCTTAGGCTTTCAGAAAATGCTCTGGTATCCCTGATATCTTTCCAAACAGACGATGAATTTGCTCTCCTGTGATACTAAAATACAAAACAATGTTTAAAATACATTGTAGTGTGCTTTATAAAATCTTTTGAGACACACTACACTGGAATACTGGAATGGAATTATGTCAAGCTTAGTTATTTTGTAACTGAAACCAGTCCCACTATGTACCATAAGACCTCATGAAATTAACCTAAAATTAGGAAAATTAAGAACTCTTTAGTGCTAGTAGTATGTGGTGGAGTAAATAGAATATAAGGATGAGTTTGCTATCATCTCTCTGTTGTGGACTCTAAAGATTTATCCACTCCCTGTTAAAAAATATAAATTCTCTGCAGGGATACGGTTTTTTTACACTTTCACAAAAGGTTTTTTTTTTTCACTTTTGTAGACCTGATTGCAAGTTACTGTTAGATATCTGTTTACAAAGTGCTCTGATACTGTTGTTGTTCTTGCACCCTTTTGGTTCATTCCCCTAGATTTAGTGGATTTTTTTCCTCAAGTATCTGGAGTTTGCTTTGGTGGAGCAGGGAGAGAGGGAGAATAATAAGGACATACTCAGGAGTACTACACCATTTATGAGTCCAGTAGAAATTGTCTGGAAAGGTTATGTGGTCCTCAGCCTGTATTCATCCTGCACAGAGCTTTGGTGGTATCTTTCATTACCAATGGAAAGTCGCTGGTTTTATTAATATGTTTTATAACATGTGCTCTTTCTTTTCCAAAGTACTTCAGTTCACACCATTCAGTATCGGGTTCTCATGCTAAGTTTGTAGAATGTGTCATTTTTGTTCAGCTACATGAGAGAAATTATAGAACTCAAGCAGAGGGAAAGAGAGAAACAAACTTTCAGTCTGAGAGGCGGTGTCATAATATAGCTAGTGAGTGAATGACTGCTTATTAGTAATTTTCTTGCTGTTTTACTACTACAACAGTATTTCATTATGGCGGAAATCATATCATTAGAACAGAAGAGGCACATTTTTTTATTTACTAGAAAGATTTTCACTTGCATTTCTGTAGTTATAGATCTTATAGAATAGCTATAGACTTTAATTTACGAATTTAAGGATTTAACTCTGATTCTGTAATCTAATGTGTGCAGGGGTACATAGGCCTATGAAGAGAGTCACCAAAGGTAATGAGGTTTTTAAATGCTGTGCCCTTGTCTGTTTACAGGATCACAGTTCACAGACCAAATTCTGTGCTACAGGAAATTATGGAAATGTTCACATCATATGCCATATTAGCTCAAGATGATGTCAAATGCTAAACTTCCCACTGCTTGTTTAAGCAAAGTTCTTATCTGTGTGCAGAATAATTAGATTGTATTTGAGTTATTTTTGTATTGAAATTATTAACATGTACTCCTCATACATGCAAAATACAATACTGAAATATTTCAAAAGAATGTAGGATAGTTTCCCAACTTCTACTGTTAGAGAAATATGTGCTTACAATAATCAAAACTGGAATAAAGAGTTAAGTACATTTATTTTTCATGGCAAAACTACACAGCTGGTAGTTTCAAGGTGCATTTCAGCTGAGGGGGGGAGGTGTATGTGTGTGTGTGAATCACACTAAATTCTTTGAGACTGGTAATGGAACATCAACCTTTTTTTCTGTGTTTACCTGGTTATTGCCTTAGTTTGTGTTCTTCTGAAACGGTCAGCAGTTTTTTCTTTGTTTTTCTAAAGGGTTTATTGTAGTATTTGAAATAATTTAATAAAATAGGGTTTAAATAACAACATAAAATGTGTAGTTTAGGGAGACTTTTTCCTATTTTTTTCTTTGTCTGCTGATGAAAAGTATAGCAAATTTGAGATACCCAAAAAACAATGTAGTACATTTACTTCTGAAATTATGTTCCTTTGGCAATGTGCATGGAAAACATTTCGGTAAAAAAACCTAGTAGTGCTGGCAACATTTGTAGGAATGCTGGAAAAAATTTAAAGTGTTGGCATAAGAATTCTTTAAAAATCCTCACATTCACATGTGAAATGAAAGTAGGAGATGAAATGAAAGTCCTTTTTTATGCACTGTGACTGAATATTATATTATATTTACCAAAATACAAAGTTTTCTAAACAGAATGCTGTCTATGTTTGACTTTCTTTGTTATTTATTCCACTACACTAAAATATTGTGGTTGAATATGAACATATTTTGGAAAAAACACCAGCCACCAAACAGCAGTGAATATAAAAGAAGAAAATATTAAAGTTTTCAAAAACTATCTTAGTTCTAACATGAAATTTTGAAGACTAAGTATTATTTATACAGTAGGAAAGATCTTGAATCCATCTACATTTTTTTTGCTCATTGTAGCTAGTATAGGTAAATTTGAAGATCCTGGAGAATTTTTATCAGTGTGATTATTGTGTTTGCTCAAATGCAAGAAAAGCATGCATGTTAAGGTCCTAATCCTATAAGCATTTGGTCATATTGAAATTTACATGTGTTTTACTTTTATTTAAAACAATTGAGCAACTCATATTTATAAGAATGTACTTAGCTCTTTTGAAGGATCAGAAGAGTCATTAAAAATTGTAAACTGAATTTCTTTTATTTGTTTAATTTGTTTATTTTTTATTCTGTGATCAAATGTAGCTTTTCTGTACTGAAAGTCAGCAGCAATCTTAAAAAGAAAAATTGAAAATCAGTCTTGTGTGGCTCAGAAATTATTTCAGTTCAAAAAAAGGATATTATATGGAATCTATTTCACAATTTAAAATAAGCATTTTTGTTAATAATGATGAAAAATTACTTTAATCTCTTAATGCCCTCTAATTTCTTTTTACTATGGGTGTACTATCTTACTGTTTGTTTATTGCAATCATATTTGTTTCACACCCACTGCTGTTAAAAGTAAGAACTAGATACATGATATCATTACTGTGATTTACAGTCAGTAGAATTCCTAATTGATTTGGTGCTTTATGTTGAACAGTTCGGGCCGTGGTACTTGCCTTGATAATGAGCCTCCCAAGCGTGACTTTCTTTATCCAGCTGTGGCCCCAGGTCAGGTGTATGATGCTGATGAACAGTGTCGCTTCCAGTATGGAGCAACATCCCGCCAGTGTAAATATGGGGTAAGAAGTCTTAATACTTATGCTGAGTGTTCTGCTTAGTCATTTGTATATATTCCTTTATAACTAAATCTTCAGTTAGATGCAGTAGTGGGTTGTAGATTTTCTATAGTTGGTGCCATCATATATAAGCAAAGGGTACATTTTAATCCTTATGCTGCATCTTTTGCTTGAGTCATTTGTGTGTACTGAACACCAAAATGTGTGTGGGACAATGAGCTTGGGAAAGCATTCTTTAATTTTAGGTGAAAAAGGAGCCTGGAACACTTGATCCTGCTCCTTGTAAAGTGTGCTACAGAATTTTCCCTGACTTCTGTTAAATAAGATCAGGTTCGTGTTATATTAATCTCAAAACGTGAAACCTGTTGTGTTGGCTTTAACTTTTTGATTTAAAGCTACATTTTGAAATGACTTTTAAATGACTTTTGTACTTATATTGACTTGTCAGGTCTGGTTTTCTTCCCCCGCTATCCCCCCCCTCCCCGACACTGAGTTCATTGTTTCTCACATTGTTTAGATCTCTTCTTGGAAAGATGAATTACCATTATGGGAACAGAGGAACATGACACTAGATAGCTTAATAGAATACTGAATAACTAAGTACTAGAAAGCTTTGGATGCAGGTACTAGGGAGCAATAATTAAGGCAAATGAATTTACAGCAGAAATAGAAACCTGCACATTTAGTTCATTACACAATAAATTTATACTTAAAATCTTGCAGCCCAAAGTATGTAGTAAAAGGATGCATTTTGCTGTGCTTTTCATCAAATAATCAGCTGACACTAAATGAAATGAACCTTGAAAACCTATGTAGTCATTTAAAGCTAATAGTTTTGGTAGTATTTTAATTTTTAGCCTATTCAAATAAAACAATGTAATCATTGAATTTATACTCTATTTACTTCTCTAAAGGCCAGCTACAAGGAAGTCTATTTTTTTAAATCCCTGGGTCAATAAATAGAGTATTATTCTTGGAACGCCTCTTTGGTATATCACATTGTGGAAAGGGATTAAAAGCTGTATGTAGCTGGCTGACTAGCTCACTGGGTCTTCTGCTCCTGATCCCTGATTAAACTTCTTTCAGCCTTTATTGTTCCTCTTTTAAGTTCTCACTTCTCGCCACTGTTCTTTGAGAACCTTGTTTCCTGTCATTACAGTAAATCATGCCTTTTTTTGTTCCTTTTTTTCTTGTATTTTTTCACTATACACTCTTATTTTCAGACTAAGGAAATCCGCAGGTATTTAATCCATGATTTATAGTACGCCTTTGGAGATATACTGTGTTTTCTATTAAACTGTAAAGTTAATAATGTGCAAAACCTGACTTTTCCACATGTATTTTATTTTTTTCAAACACTGTGAAATTATGTAGTCATTGTTGTGATGATTGCACTGCGCAGTATAGTTTCTTTCTTAAACCACTTTCTAAACCACAAACAATTGAACGTAATGAAGATGTGTAGGAAATCTTGGCTTCCGGCCTTCCACTTTCTTTCTGGTTTAAATTGTTTTGAAATTTTTTTTAATTCCCTTATAGTTACAAAAAAAGAAGTCGACACTTAATTGAGGCAATAGGTAGAAGAACTTATGTCTTCATATTAAATTACCACTCTTGTGAATTAATATAGAATCATAGAGTGGTTTGGGTTCGAAGGGACTTTAAAGACCATTAGGTTCCACCCTACTTGAAATGTAGGGGTAGGGACATCTCCCACCAGATCAGATTGCTCAGAGCCTCATCCAAACTGGCCTTGAATGCATCTGTGACTTCTCTGGGAAACCTGTTCAGTGTCTCACCACTCTCACAGTAAGAAATTACTTCCCAGTATCTAATCTAAATCTGTCCTCTTTCAGCCTAAAATCGTTACCCCTCATCCCATCACTGCACTCTGATAAATCAGAGTCCCTCCTCAGCTTTCCTGTAGGCCCCCTCCACGTACTGGAAGGCTGCTCTGGTCTCCCTGGAGCTTTCTCTCCTCCAGGCTGAACAATCCCAGCTCTCTCAGCCTGTCCTCGTATGGAAAGTGCTCCAGCCCTCTGATCATCTTCTCATCCACCAGCACCTCCAAGTCCTTCTCTTTAGGACTGCTCTCAATCCATTCTCTGCCCAGCCTGTATTTGTGTATTGTGTTGTGTTCCATCAATCTGAGCCTAATTTGTCTCAGCAAAAGAAAGACCTATTCTTAATACTGGGCTTCAGATTGTATGTATTAGTATAGGTTATTGTAGGAGTCTGGTAATATCCACTCTACTAAATTGTATACATTTAAAATAGCATCTACATTAAAGGATATTTTCTGCCATGGCCAGAATGCTCTGAAAATGCAATCATGATGATTGTAATCATATGGTTTTCAAGTGATAATTTTGAAGGAAAAAAAAGTCTTTGGAAGCTGATAGTGCAGATGGAAAATATCCACACAATAAAGACCTATTTTCAAATGAAAAAAAATTTAGAAGTGAGTTGTGGAACTAGATCTGAATGCCAGGTAAAGCTAAGTTGCGTATTCTGCTCAAGCCTTTAATTATCAAAAGTAAACAGTCAGTGCATTGGATATTCTTGTTTGATGTACTGTTGGCATGAAGATGCCATTAATAGTTTATTGATCTTATTCTGACAGACACACGTGCAACTATGGATCGAAAAACATAGTGAAAATCCTTGATTAACAGTGGGCCTAGTGCCTGCTAACAAAGGGCTAGAGCAGGTTTTCCAATATATGGTTTAATCACAAAATAGGAATTGAATTCTAAATGAAAAGGAAATCTCGGAGATTATTACTTGCATTTTTCTGTTGCTTCTTTTCTTTAGTGATTTGTGATGGTGAGACATGACAAGAGAATTAACTGAACTCTTAAATCAAAGACCAAAAAATTACAAGTCTCCTTTGGGGTCTGATGTAGCTGTCAAGATAATTGTGTTTTTAAAGTAAATTGGAACATCTTCATGTTCTTTCTGCTTTGGAATTCTGTCATAATGTTATTACTCTTTAGAAAAATTACCTCTTTCAACCATCTACCTGTAATGTTAATCTGTGGTCATTGCCTTTTCTGTGTTTCCTCATACATTTTTTCTGTATGTTTATTTTAAACTGTTTGTTGCTTTTGATCATAGATCATGTCCTAATTCTGCAAAGAATTTTGCACAGTTAAGTACCTGAAGCCTTTCTCACTTAGGAACTTGAAATTAAATACATGGTGAGGTATTTAAACAATTAAGGCATCAGAACTAAAGTGTTTAAGGGGCTGCAAATTTCTGCCTTTCTGTGTGTGTGTTTACTGACAATGAGCCAATGTGACCTTAAAAGGAGCTCTTTGGTAGTTGTTTTGGTACTGTAAGAACTAGACCTAATTAAAGTGTTTAGTCACTTATGGACAGAACTGTTAGAGCAAAAGCAGAGTGACTATTGATCAGATTTCCCTATATTGTTCAGCATATTAAGTCATACAAGAATTCAAAGAGATGCTTTAGGTCTTTGAGCTCATAAAATAAATGTACGTGTTAGCAAGTAGACAGTGATCCTTTGAATGTTGCATGTACATTGTTTGTTTTACTGATAAAGGAACAATTTTAGAGAATATAAGTGAATAGATGTTTTGAGTATAGAATTAAGATGCAATATCTCAAACTACTTAAAGTGTTTCATTTTTAGAGTACACATTCACATCAAATTTGTGACTTGGTGAGCCAAATTATGTAATGGGTAAATTTCACCTTATAATAATGACACAAAGCTTTTTCCTAAAGGTAATACACTCTTTCAGGTACCTTACTGAATTCACTGCAGTGGGAGATTTAGAGGTTATTAGATACAGTGCTAGTTCCTATTCATTTACATAGCTGCTGAATATGCTACATTTTTAGGGTGGTGCACTGAATTCTCTTCTGCTCATTGTCAGGTTTGTCTCAGTTCTTTATTCTGTTTGTATGCTGGTTCCCCTGATGGTTCAGAATTTTTTTTAATCATTTTGTTTAGATGAGTGTAAGGAGAACTTTTTTCATTAACTCCTTACCTCCTTAACCTTTGAGCATCTGCGTAATAACAGTTGGCTGTTGGCTGTCTCTGGGTTAACTCAGGAAAGAATTCCTATCTTGACTTTGAATTTCTCTGGTTTATGAGTTTAAATAATACCTGGAATATGCCTGACCGTAACTTACAGGTTACGTGGTTCAAAATAACGCTGTACTTTAGAGCTGGTACCCACATTTTTGGTACAGAGGCTAGACCCTCAGGCATTTTAATAGTAGTTAATACTTTATGCATATGGTTGATATTCCTGTGGTGCATTTTATGATCTGTGAAGCTGTTGGCTGCTAGCATAGGTTTCAGAGATAGTGCCTCATAATTCCTTGGTATATTTTTTTTGCATTTTATGCTTTTCCACCATTACTAGTGTCAGTAAATACTTTGAGTAGGGGAAAAGTGGAAAAACTCTCCTTTCCTTTGCATACATGGCTTTGCTGAAATCAGTCTGACCAGCCTTTATATTTCACCGATCAAGTAACATATTTTAGCAGATGACAGGTAGCTTTCTAATTTGTCATTGTCTTACATTTGCAATTAAGTTCTCCAAGTCATTTGCCAATGAAGATGGCTTTAAACTCAAATAGCAGTTGTTATTCATATTTTGTTAGTGTGTTTTGGAGGACAGAAGAGTTCAAGCTATGAACTTATTGCTTGTCAATAGAATGAAAAAATGTTCTCAGAATAAGGAATCTTCCTGCTGCCTTCAATAGCTCCCTTGTATTAGTTGTCTCTAGGAAGTCTTTAATGAGTTGTGGGGAGTGGCCGTAAAGTTAATTACTGTTAATGGAAAGTTACTGGGAAATATTGACTACAGAAATGCTGGACATGCGGCTGGCACACTGTCACTGCTTCCTAGTTTTCCTAATTCCAGTTCAGGGTCGGAATATTTTAAGTGAATTAGCAACAACCAAGACAGAACAGCATTGATCGACTTAACTTTTAAATCCAGGGGAGAAAACAAATTGCTATACACAACTGTTCTACAACATATCTTTTAGGGCAAAGTAGCCTGCATTGCAATTGACTCTTGGAATCAGATGATACAAACTTTCATGTCAGGGAATTAAACTGTCACTTATTACATGAAACACGGATTTGATTTACTCAACTTAAGTGAAGAGGGGTATTAAGTTTGGTGTAGGAAGGTGGAAGCAGGTTCTGGACTATTTTTTGTTTTAGAAGAAAAGGCAGAGAAACCACTGGTGTATGTGCACCAGAACTACTTTTATACCCTCACCTGTTGATAACTTTGACTAGGATTGTGCATTAAGGTGGATCTGTTCATAGGATTTAGTAACTCACTGAAAAGTGACTTATTTTCCCCCTGCTTTGTAGCCATGCCATGGCTAAGTCCCTTTATACTTGCTGTTTCTTATATTATGTTACTCACAAATTTATAGTAAAAGTATGTGTAGGCAAAGAGAGGAACTGAGGATCCTGGTTTTATACTTTCTCATTTTTATCGTTTCCATTATTTTTTATTTCATGAGGTCTTGCTGGTCAAATGCAAAGCCTCTCAACACTACTCATGCTAAATCCAAAAAGCCCCTACAATAAAGTTTTGAGTTTTTCTTGTGTGAGGACTTACCGGATTATGCCTTAATTAAGGGCATTTGAAGCACTTTTAGCTTTATTCTTAAAATGAATTTTGTTCCCTCTCTTTTTGAGATTAGGATGTGTAACTTTTCCTCTTTCTGAATTCTGAGGTAGTTTTACATCATTTTTATAACAAGTTCCCATAGTACCCTTTCTTTTTTCCTAGAACTGTCTTGTCCCCAACCCTCTTTCTTTTTCTCTTTCTCTTTTACAAGAGAAGCTTTTAAAAAGTGCGAGGGGAGGCTAGAGATTAGAGTAGGAGGAGTGCATAAGATGATAGTGGAAGCAATAATGGGATTCCAGATACTGGAATGTGGTTTGCGTAAAGATGAGATATGTTGCATGAGTCTGAAAGGGAAGATGCTACTTTGAGGTAATTTACCTTTTGGAGCTTCTGTAGTTTCCGTAAGGTTCACATAAGCACCCAATATTTAGGAAAGAGTGGTAGTAACTTTCAATGAATGTCCTACTTAAGCTTCAGATTCTATTTCACATTTTTTCAGCATGTTGTGATTCATATCATGCTGCACCACTTAATGAGCATTTGGTAGTGGAGCATGTAAGATGGTAATTTTTGGGTGCTTATCTGAACTGAACTTTGAACCTTCTGAAGTTCTTAATTATAGTATTCTAATTTTAATTGTGTTGCCAGCAGTATTTCAGCAGTATTTCAGTGGGGCTGAAAATACTCTAGGTTGATGTTTTTCAGGTCAGAGTTGTAAATTACAATTCCAGCTAATTACTTTTATGCTTTATTTTAGCAAATGCTCATCAAGAGGTGCAGCATATTATAGATTAAACGTGCTGAAGTAACAAAATCATAATTAACATTTTAAAATTTTATGAACAAAAAATGAAATTCCTAAATTATCGCAGTATAATATGCATTGTTAATGTATTTCCCATCTCATTTTTTAATAGGCCAAACTGCTAACTTTTGTTGGAGGCTTTCATTAGTGTTGAAAACATTAAGAACAGCACAGTAATTTGATCTTTGCTCATATTTCTGAGTATTCATTGTGCTGTATTGTTACCATTTATGATGATTAGGCTATAGGATGCTTAGATATTACATAATTTGAAATGCCTGTATGTAACTGTGCATGACACAACAGAAAGAGGCTCCATCATTGATGACACTTAGGCAAAAGGAAGATAATTTGATTTGCTGTTTTTTTTCTCTAGATGGGTTCAGCTTTGTTTAATTTACTGCAAATACAAGCATCCGAATTCCAAACTGAAGTCATGGAGCCCTAAGATACACCGTTACAGGTTGTCATCTATCTTGTCTTGATCTTGTAAAAGGCCTCAGCTTCAGTTTATGTTTCCTGGATTTTTGAAACAGTTTCCCTTGTTTGCTTTACAAATCAAGTTATTAAATTCACACATTTGGAGACTGACTTTCAGGTCGTTAATTAATTTTCAAATTATACTTCTTTCTCTTAGTTTCAGTAATTTGTGCACACAAATTTAATCTTGGCTAAAGATGCGTTAGCTTCATCCTGTGTCCACCAATGAAGACAAGGCTGCCCTAAAGGGTAAATTTCTGTTGATGGATGGCTGTGGGTAAAAGGGTGGGTGTGCGTGCATGCGTGTGTGCATGTTAGTGTGTGAAAACAGCAGTATACTTTGTAGCAGTGATTTTGGACCTGACCTTTGCAAAGCAGTTCCTCATATATTTATAAGGCTGGCTTATTAAAAGCAGTTGCTTAGAGATGCTACAGATGGGATGGTGGTAGTAAGCGAATAGGTCGAATAAATGACTGTGAAACTAAGGTAGTACAAGGTATAGAGTTGAGCTGGAGAACAGAAAACTTTATGCACCCTAGTCAGAATTTCTCTGATAACGTTCCAAAATCAGGTGAAAATAAAGAAGACATAGCCATAATATTACCTGGTATAATTCCATTTTTATTTAATGAAATAACAGCACAGATGGATTTGCCATTTCTTTTTAGATAACTTATTCGTTTTCAAATGTTATTTTTCATTACACGTACAGGATGATAGAGAATGTACCTCAGATTTTACTCTTGCTTTTAAATGTGAAACGGCAAGGAAAAATAACTTATTTAAGTTTTGCTATTTTAAAACAAAATTACAAAAACACTTTAATTTCTTGGGTTTAATATAAATTATGTCTAGAAATTGATACATTGTGTTATTTTAGTTAATAAGTCCTCTGTGTTCTGCATTGTTTTCTGTTAGGAAATATTTGTTGATTTTGGGATATTATATGTCTGTCTCAAATAGAACTCTTTTCTGATTCAAGCAGGGGATTGAGCTCAATTCTTAAGTGTCATATAGCCCATAGTAATTTTACATTATTTTTGTTTTTTCTCATTTACTGAGGCAATCTCTTGCTGAAATTAAGGTCTGGATAAAAACTACTAGACGGTCAGTAATAATATCTAATTTTAATGCAGTGCTTTTCATTGTATCTCCCAAAGCAATTTAGGAAGGAGGAGAATATTTTTCTCATATTTTTCTAATATGAAAGCGAGCTGACCTGCTTAGAATCATCCTGCAAACAGATGAGTGACTCAAATAGTTTTGGAATGCTGTATCCATTACTTTGCATAGTTCAGCTGATTATTTGTTTGGAATTAAAATGTCTTGGTGATTATAGTTCAGTGAATCTGGACAAGATGAGTGCCACAAAGAAGCCTGGGTATAAAGAAGGAATCCTATAACAAGGAAGTTGTTAAATATTCTCATTTGTAAATACATTAGCGTGGCAATGAAATACGTTTTTTAAGTATACTTTCCTTTGTATGTTAATATATAGATGGTGTACGTTTGTAGGTGTTATCAGAAATAAAATTCTGCACTTAATCTCTGGAGCACAAACCACAATTCTAGGCTCCAATCACCCCGAAATGTAGGTGTTTTAAAATTCCATACTGTTATCCAAATATGATTTATTCTTCTGTCTGTACTGGAATGGTTGACATCTTTGTTGCTTAACGCAATTGAGTTTTGGCTTTTCAGAACATTGAAACAAATGGCACAAAGTCAGTACAGCTATAAATTTAAACATTTAAATTTGATCAGAAGCAAAATAAACAAAGTCACAAGTAGAATTATCACAGTCTAACGCTTTTAATTATGATTTGACAATGTAAGCCACACATGAAACTTGAACAAGTAAATTACGCTAAGTTTGCTCAGGAGAATGAGCAAGTAAATTAAATGTATAAGTAAATAAGGCAGGATCATGAAAGGGGCTCCTCATACTGTTACTGAAAGAACCAATTTTAGGTTTCCACATTGAAATCCGTGCTGGAGTTTGGATTAATAGTTGATTTATATGTGAGTTTGAGTGTTGAATTTTAGCACCTTGATGGCTGTGATATTTGTAATCTAGTTAGATTTTTAAAGAATTTTTGTGATGTATCTTCTGTTCTTTCCCTGTTCTATCTGATATTTTAAACCATATATTTATTTATGAGTGTATATCTTAATCTGAAAATGTTTATCAGCTGAGTAGCACAAGAAAATGTTTTATTCAGAGATTTAAGTAAGTAAATATTTATACAGTTTGCATTTCTTCAATGAAAAACTCTAATGCAAAAAGCAAGATAGTTCTATATTGGCTGCAGGTGTGCCTTTACAAATGGCAATATTTCTCCTAAAAAGAGGCTCAACAATTTGCTTAAGTTTTCATAGGGCCATCCACAAAATAGCACAAAATAACTTAGGTCTGAGTATCAAAAATTGTATGGAAGCTCCAGAAATCATCAGTACTCATTCCTTGTCATTTCAGACCATTCTAATATGATATGTTTTTAGTGGATTTTTAAAAAGGTATTTTGTTTCTACGAATCATTAAACTAAATATACTGTGTTAACAATCCTACAAGAATGGCACCATCTTAACTTGAGAAAGAATTTTGCATTATTCAAGGAAAGTTTGTACTGTTAAACTGTTACTGCAGCTGCTAGTGAATAATGTGTACATAAATCCATTTGTATATGGAGTACAGTGCACGAAACATGAATCTTAAGGTAATCTTAAGAAGCTTCACAGATGTTCCTGTTTATGTGCATAGAGAAGATAGCCTAAGTGGCAGATTCTTATTTATTTCCTCAGGGAAACGATTAACTGTGGGGCTGGAGGGTGGTGTGGTGTGCCTAATAACTAATTAACTCACTCTGTCTTTTCCTATTCCCTCTTTGTACCAATGTTCAGTCATAGAATCTATACAAGTTTTATACGTAAGATATGGTTCCAAGAAGCAGTTAAATGAAAGGAAATAATAATGACTATCATAAGACCACTTTAGAGATCTGAGTATACTTCAAATTTAAAAAATACATTAAAAAAAGGAAAATATATGTAAGTAGGTTGTGAACTCTTCCATAAATCTTGAAGTGATCCAACAAAGATTATCATCTAAATTGTTTACTGTAAAAGCAAAACACTTCTGATTCCGTTCCAAGGGCAACTGAAGCAGCTATAAAATATCCAATGTTCAGCCAACTTTGGATCATGCCCACATTATGACTTTCAATCCTTGGATAGTTTAGCTATGAATCTCCAATGTCAGCACAAGTGGCTTAATTTAAATGAGCGAATGTGCAAAAACAAATGAGAAAACATGGTACAAAAAAAGGTGATTTGAAAACCTGTGGTTTTTTAACACTGACAATATAGGGAAATAGGATAGGCTGAATCATTTATGAAATATCAGCTGCAGATCTAAAAAGCCTAAAGGAAATAGTTTACTAGGTAGCTCGAGTAGTACTGAAGACACACGTACTGTTTTAGCAAGTGTTACAGAAGATGAGTCCAAGTAGCCTGAGGTCAGAAACTTATAATAAATTAATAGTATCCTTTTACCATGTAATTTTGAGGCAGATTATGACAATGAAGATAATAAAGCATATCAGAAGACTACTTTCACAGTAATACTAAAATATACTTAGCCCGATATTAGCACTACTCAAGAAAAAACAACAGTAAAACATTATTTGCATGGCAGGTGTGAAAACACATTCTTGTAGACTACAGTTTGATGCTTTAAGATTTTTTTTGGCAGAATGTCCTTAGATAGAATACTGTGGATTTGAAAATGCTCCAGAACATTTCGCTACCATGTATAGATATATCTCTCCGGCCCAGTTCTTAATAGTCTCTGTTCAAAACAACTTTGTGTATATGTGTGTATGAGGACTGAAAGCAATTTTAGGCTTTTATTCTGATCAACCTGCTTCTGCCTTGTTTCCTAGGAAGTGTGTAGAGAGCTCTGGTGCCTCAGCAAAAGTAACCGCTGTGTTACCAACAGCATTCCAGCAGCTGAAGGTACACTTTGCCAAACAGGGAGCATTGAAAAGGGGGTAAGTAAAAATAATTTATTGTTTGAAGAAGCAATTTGTTGTTTAGAGACTACAGGAATAAAGAACTAGAAAACTAAAGGACTTATGAACTACTATGAGTTCTAGAGAAAAGTTATTATTTCAGTATATGTTTGCATGCTAATGGAAGTGTCTACAGAATTATTTCACAAGTATTTTATGTGTGTAATTTAATAAACCATTTATGCTCTGCATCAAACACAAACACAGACACACACCCCACACACGCACCCACCCATACCACCCTTCACACCCTGGTTACATCCTCTCTATTTTTTGAGTAACTTTTGTAAAAACGCTTTAGTTTAATCTTTGTTAAATTTTACAGCACTTTTTTTTATAGGAACAAACTGTTTTACAACTCGAGGTCTGGCAGAGACTTTGAAAGGTTGTAACATAGATCTAGAACTTGAACTCTAACTTTGTTAAAAGGTAAAAAAAATCTTCATTCCCTCAGATATAAGCTGAATCATACAAGCATGTAGAAAAAAAAGTGTTGCCTTACTGAAAGTGTTTTCTAAAAGCCTATGCTTCCCAGTGAGATCCCTGTTTTGATTTTGAATTATTCTTTTAGTATTCATTTATACTTGCATAACTGTTTAGCTTTAGAGGACTTTGCTGTGCAGTCTGATAAAGTCCTCTACCTAACAGGAAAATACAGAAAGTCAGTGTTGCGATAGATAAAGCTAGTGCTACTGTACCTATCTGAATATTTGAATTTTGATTTTAAAATGATGTCTGTAATTTCAGATAAAGTTCTGAAACTTAGTTGAGGATTAGGAATAGTAGAGGAGTGCTTCTGAATTACAAGGCAAGATCTTTGGAGATCTTAAAGAAGAGAGCAATATATTTTAATTATTCAAGGACATTTACGGGGTGGGGGGGAAGTGAATTCCATATGCCATTTTTTCAAGGTAATATGTTTTATGCAGGTTTGTACAAAGTGAAAAGAGAGCTTATTGTGTAAAACTATTTCTGATTTCTGCCTGAGAGTTGCTGCATCTGTCCATAAGATTTACTACTCCAGATTGGCATTTTTTCCTGATGACAGCTACTGGCATCTATTCGTATTCACACTTCTGCTATACTAGCTGGACTAGTTTCAACAATGATTACACTGCATTTTGACTTGCAATCTGATCTTTAAACAAAAAGAATGAACACTTTTGGGCAGCTGTCACAGTTCATTAATATTTCTTGATGCCTTCATTCAGGGTTCATGACCTAGCATCATTCTGATGGCTTTTCCATGCTGAGTTTGGAAATATTGGTAAACCATGTTAAATAAATTCATTGAAGGGGTCATTTAAAAAAAATAGAGTGCTTATAGTTAGCCAGTGAAAATACAGAGAGACCTTCACATTCTACGAAAAATATTACCAAAAATATACAGAAGCCCTACTCATAAAACAACAGATTAGATTTATTTTGGAACCACCAAATGGTCAAGGTCAAGGAGCATTTTACCACAGTTTATATTTTTTAAACCATAAGACTACAAAGAACAAGTGAGATAATTTAAGACACCATTGAATTCACCTGCCACAGGCTTTAATCCGTTTTCTCTCTACAAAACACCATTTCCCAGTCATCAGTATCTTGTTCTGTGATTAGATTTTTCAGGGAAGTCAAAGAATTCATATGGTTTTACAAATGTAAAGTGTTTGTGCCTGATAACAGCAGAGAAATGCATCTGTCAGCTGCAGCTTCAAAGGTTCCTGTAAGTTAATAGTTCCTGCTAGCAAAAAAGGAGAAAACACTCTTTCCAAATATGTAGTTCTCTTTACCACACACTAAGGAGAAGGTTACAACTCTAGGTTACAATTCTATAACACATTATTATTATTATTAGAATTTATGTTGCAGTCACGCCTAAAGGCCACAACCAAATTAGGCCCTGTTCTGTTGGGCTCTGTTCAAATATATAATAAATTACGTTCCCTGCTCCAAGGCCTAACAAGATTTCAGAGTACTTCATTGTATTTGGAGAGTCAATTTCTGCTTTTAGTTACACTAATGTAAATTTGGTGTAGCTATTAACTCAAAGCAAAATTTGATGCAGTGTGCATTAATATCTTGTTGGCAGAGTTGGGAGGGATTTCTGTGATTAAAATGGTCAACACTCTTATTATAAAACCTTCTTTTACTGGCTTATGTAAGTCTGACAAACTTTTAACTCTTAAGGTTGAATTTTTCCACAGTAAGTGCTTGCCTATACCTGAAGGTTTTTAGAGTGTTTTCCATAAATGTTACTCAGCTGTTTTCTGCATACAGGGAAGGAGCATAGAGTGGTTTCTTGTTATTGATGGAACTTTGTACATCTGTTCTGTTTTGAAGCATTAATATATTCATGCTTTGGTGAAGGGTTTTACTTATCATCTCGGTTCAAAAAGGTACACTTTTTCCTGATTTGTAATAATTATAGTAAATGTACAGCTAAGTTTAAATTATTATTGGATTTTTTTTCAAAAAAATTGTAGATGCAATAATTGAAAATAATTGTTAAAATCAAGATAGAAAATTTAAATTTAATGAATTTTTCCCTCCTACAAAATATAAAATCAGTTTTCCTCAGTATTAGAGTACTTGCTGTGTGAGTTTTCTAAAAGCATACTATTGTAAATCTTAATTTTGTTGAACAGCTAATATTCGTGTAAAAGTGATCTCAAATGTGCCACAACATCATGTTTTATTTTATTATTTATTTTATTTATTTTATTTTATTGTTAATGATGTCTGTAAGAATAATTTTGGCCTGCTTACATTATTCAGAGTTTTTTCACATTTTATGCTTATTCATATGTATCACTATTATGTCTCTGAACTAATTGGAAGTTATTCAATATTAGAGAAAAACTAACAGCTCTAAACCTTTCATGAAGGATTGTTTTAAAATAACTGTCACGTCCCCGTGATTTTCATATGCTGGTTACTGAATAGTCCTTATCTTATTATGGCAGATGAGATTGCTATAATTTGTGAAGGAAGTGTATTTCTGTAAACTCATTAGAAATTATTAATAAAGATTTTGGCTTCTGGTGAAAGATAAATTTTCAGTAGAAAATTAGTAAGGGATACCAAAGTAAACATTAAGTCCTCAGATTTAACTTCAGTAGAGGAGAAAACCCCATGCTTAAGTTTTTACATAAAAATATGGGAATGTGGAAAACAGCGTTTACATGACAGAAATTACAGAGTTACAGGGATTTTACACAGCTTTGACAGAATAAAGCAGGTAAAATGCACATGCTTATTGTATATAGTCGTAATAATGTAGAGTTTAGGAACATTTGCATGTTCTGTTTTACATATGTGATATTCTTGTGGGTTAAACTTTAACTCTGAGGGTCTTTCATTTCTTAACTTTGATTTTTAACATGTTTGTAACGTATATAATGTGTTTCTAATTAAATTATTAGTATGCATTTTTAGAAGCATTTGAATTTTTGGATTTGACTTTAGCATTAGATAACTGTTCATGTACTTGTGTGGCATCTGTAATAGAATGTTGTAAGGAGATTTTCTTCAGTTAATAAAATAATTACTACTTAATTTATCACCATGATGAGAAGAAGATATTAATCCCTTATGTGCAATTTATGTAAATACTTCATTCTCCATAATTGTACCATTAGAGGCGTTACAAAACACTGTGCCTTATGGATATATCTGTAGTAGATAAAAATGTGAGTTCACTATATGGACTGCATGAAGTTTTATGCAGATTTTTATTGATAGTCTGGATTTAAGAGAAGCTCCATATGAGGGATTCATTCATCTGATGGATGCCTGCTTATTGGCATAAGCTGATTTGTACATTTAGAAGTCCAAGAAGGATAACCCCTCCCTTCTTCAGTACAAGTCTCTGAAACCTTGAGTCTTTGTTTTTTATTCTGAAGAAGGGTGTGGTGGATTGACCCCATCCAGCAGCTAAGGCCCCCACCCAGTTGCTCACTCATTGTCCCCGCAGGGATAGGGGAGAGAATGTTCTGTGGTAAAAGTGTTAAGAACTTACAGGCTGAGATAGACAGCTTACTAAGCAAAGGGAAAAGAAAGAAAAAGCAAATAAGAGATCAAAGGCGATCACTCAAGAGTTCCAACCAGCAGACTGTTGCCCAGCCAGTCTCTGAGCAGTGGCTACTTTAGAAACAGGCCAACCCCTGGTTTTACTGCTGACTATGATTGTTACATGGTATGGGATATCCTTTAGTCAGTTTGAGTCAGCTGTCACTAATGTGTCCCCTCCCAATCTCCTGACCATTCCGAGCCTACTTGCGTGGCGAGTTGAGAAGCTGAGGCATTGATGGTGTGCAAGTGGTATTCAGCAACAGCTAAAACATCAAGGCATTACCCACACTGGTCACAAACCTAAAATGCACCACCATATGGACTTCTTTGAGGAGAACTTTGTCTCGGCCAGACCTGGTAGAAAAGGCAATGCATTTTGAAATTCAGATTCAAAATGGTCTGCTTTACCTTTTTTGTAGATACATAACTGGTTGGTTTTTGTTTGTCTTAACTGACAGAAGATGAGGCTTATTAACAGAAATGTGTTGAATTATAACAGCTGTGTTTTAAAACAGGTACAATACATTACAGAGAGAAAAGTTTAAGGAGTGTGAAAATGTTTTGAGAGAAGGAACAAGAATGAATGCAGCTAGAAAAATAATGCTACAGTCTCATTAATGTGGAAATAAGAAAATAATAAGAAAATATATTAAATGGTAGCTATTCTTTGTATGCAAAACTTGTATCTGTGCATTTGCTGATGATAGGCTACATGTTTTAATATTACTATATCATTTTAATATACGTTTTTGAGAGCTACATGCTTAGACTCTGACACATTTGACAGTCTAGAAGTACCTTGTATTCAAAATGAAATTCCTAATGAAAAAATAAAGATTTCATTTTTTTAAAACAGTCTGTGCAATCTTGTCAAACTCCTATTAATTTTTGTAGCTTTTAGGAATGACTGAAGGCTAAATTATGTTTTCAGTTGCTCTCAAAAAAATATAGAGTAATTCAGGTCATTGTGAATGGCTATGTTTACTTGTTTACCTGTGTTACACTTTGTTCAGGCTGAGGCTTTAGTTGAGCCTTAGGACTC
This sequence comes from Dromococcyx pavoninus, assembly GCA_033558185.1. NCBI lineage: Eukaryota > Metazoa > Chordata > Aves > Cuculiformes > Neomorphidae > Dromococcyx > Dromococcyx pavoninus. Next base: position 939,186 of record JAUMJL010000387.1, on the reverse strand, counting down.
ACCTTTGCTTAGGATAAGAGAAAACTTGACTTTGCTATACTTGTTAGTGTAAGGTCAACACTGGACCTTCCAGTAGTTCTTGTGGGTGGACAGGATATGCCTGTCCATGTTTTCTGTGCATGTCTTGGTGCTTCTTGACAAATTCACATAGTTGAATTTGGACACAGGTGTCATCTGGTTGTCTTTTTGGAAAGGGTCAATATTGTGTCTCTTATGGGAATTTGAGTTAAACACCAGATTCCCGTCTTTTGGAAGCGAAATGTAGATATTCAGGTCACAGTAGACCTGAGGCCATGCTCTACTTGGTCACCTAAGCCTCTAATGATGAGACTAGGTTATCTAATCAAGCTACTTGACATTTTCAGTGACTCAATAGACACCAGAGTGTGGATCAAACTATGAGCTCCAGGATTATTTTTGAATTATTTAAAAAAGGTTTCTGACTAAGGAAATTATAAACTTCTTTTAACTATCAGCAGTTTTTGTGGATGTCTGTCGTTTTGTATGTCTGATATGTTACAATATTGCAAAGTTTAATTGTTTGCATGAGAGATTTATAAGCATGTTCATGTCCCTGAACAAGTGGCCAGTCAGTATTATAAAATTATTTTCTGTACCATGTCTAATATTTTGGCACGACTTTTATTATGTCTGTAGGGTTAGTATAAATAAAGTATTCCAAGAAATTCTTCTTCCATTGTAATCTTGTCTAGATTTTCTTTTTTAAAATGTAAGGGAGTATTTTCTTAAAAATAGTATTGGGGGGAATTTTTCATTTTGCGTAATTAAGCCCCTAGATGAACCTGAGGGAAGCTATTTTACTGAAGTAATCTTAGGAATGAATCTTAATGTTTAAAAGATTGTAAGCAGCTTGCATATCCTTTAATATGAAACAATGAGGTTGTATGAAGAGAAAAGAAGAAAATCTTTATTTTAAGCTTGCTTTAAAATCTGGTGTGTGTTAGGGACCTATAATTCGGGACTTAGTGGAGACAATTAACAAATCACACTCACCCTCACCCATGTCTAAACATGGCTAGAGAAAGTAAAATATTAGTCTTGTTATCTATACAGAGAATGCTAATGCCTATAATTGGTCATTGTCTGACCCTTGTATTTTTCTGTCCTGATAACTCTGTCAGCCTGGGAGCTAATTTTGTGGTTTTTTTGTGAAATCTTTCAGTGGTGTTATCAGGGAGAGTGCGTACCTTTTGGCACTTGGCCCCAGAGCATAGATGGGGGCTGGGGTCCATGGTCAATATGGGGAGAATGCAGCAGGACCTGCGGGGGAGGAGTCTCCTCATCTATAAGACACTGTGACAGTCCAGCGTAAGTAGCTAAAGTAAGCCGGAGCCAACAAAAAGACGCATTTGGAAATTATTAAAAAATGTGGTTTCGCATGTTATCTGTAAAAATGTTTTGCTAGTTTGCCAACGTTTGTCTTCAAAATAGTAGACAGAAACACTTAAACAGGAGAAGTTCACTAGACATACTTTTAACATTTTTAACGTATCTTGTGTACTGTAAAGATAACTGGATTTATATTTAGCAGTAATCAGAATGGTATTCTTTTTGCAACTTGCTGTTCATGCAAAATATATTCAGTTTATGTCTTAGATTTCTTTCGTAAGACATATTACCTCTAGTACTTGTCTAGGATATAAAATAACTGTTACAAGTTACTTGTTAGAAAAGCAACACAATGGGAGGTTTTTTGTATGCTTTTGCATTTAACTGCTTCCATATATATAGTTATTAATAATATGTTGCGTACAATACATTTATATGCTATCATGTCCAACACTTAGTTGTGACTTCCTACTGACTACTAAAAACAATTCAGCAACTTGTCTCCTTGCCACTACTCCCTGTTGGTCCACCTACTCCCTCTCTCTAAGAGGGGCCAGCTTCTTCACTACAGCTTGGATCTCTTGTGTCTGTGTGCACTGGTCATGTCATCTATCCACTTTCCAATGTCCTAAACACTGTTCCAGAGAAGGTCTGTCAGGTAAGTGCTCCTCTGTCTGTCACTAGGGCTTCTCAGATGAGGAATGCGCTCTGCTTTGCTGAATCAATCACTACTTTTTTCTGTTGCTGTTTGCCCTGTTCTGGTTACCTCATTACAGTGACTTTGCAGAAGGATGATTTTGTTGCTCTTGTGTTTTGTTCTTGTCATGTCCCTTAGTTACTATTTTCATCTCCATTACTAGTTTTTAGGACCACTTTTACTTGAAAACATTAAACTTTCGTGCTTCTTTCATGAATATCCATTCAGTGGCTTTTGTCACTTCTTTCTTATCTTCTCTCTGTACACTTAGATTCTCTGTTGCTTGTACCTATGTTTTGCAAGCCAGGCTGTATGTACATGTTCTTTCCACTGCACTCTGCAAGACAGACACCATAATGTCAGATTACTACTGGTTAAAGTGATCTGTTCACCTCCTATCACTAGCAGTAACTATCAAATCTGACAAATAATACTACTTACTGAATGGATTCAAAAGTAAAACCTATCCATGTACATTGGTAATAGATCAGACAATGTTATTGAGAGAATAATAAATTCTTTTTTTTTCACAGCAGTATGTAAAAGTGCTAGTGAAATGTGTGTTTGGAGCGTGAGTAGTTTCCTCAGGTTTTTATTAACTGCTCCTATTACCACACATATGGGTTGGTATGTTGGAAGTTGATTAAATTTAAAACATTTAACAGTACATCAAGCAAATGCATTTGCAGAGGGGATATGTGTGCATTAGGAAAAAAATTCCTTTTGATTCAAAGGTATTGTTGCCTAGTTAAATGTCTGTAATGTGAAAAATAGTACTGTTTTTCTTTTTAGTTAATTGTAAATTCTCTGATTTCTTTATTGTAAAACAAGCACCAAGTGTTTTTCCTTTCTGCTTTCAAATTACAAGCTAAAGAGCTGATGTCTGGTTAATAATCCATTTAAGTAAATGTTAATTCGTTATCTAACCTCTATGGAAGATAGATAAGGTTCTTAAACAGTTTGGGAATCTTGAGAGCCAGTGCCTTACTGATACTGGTAGAAGCCGGCTTACTTCGGACTTTTCCTCAGATTTAGTACTGCTTAATTCAAATCAGGATCAGATTCTTCAACTAAGAAGAGCAGTCTTTGCTGGCACCAGTATTTAGTAGGCAGTGTTTCTTCATTTTGTTGTATTTTCAAGTATAATATGAGAAGATTAGAAAAAAAAAAAGTTGCATAGGTTGTTTACACATTTCTCATTCTGGTTTTACAAAGCAAGCAAGCAATTACAAACAATGACTTTTTAGTATGCTCAAAATACAATTGGTTTGTATTGCTTGGCATCTTGGCAAACTAGAATACTATTATAAATAATAATTTTCATGTATACAGTGTTGTTTTGTGTCTACTTCGGTTCAACTCAATGCTATAGTTTTTAGTAAATAAAGTAACTTAATATCTCACCCTAAAACTTCCATGTACTTGTATTTTTTCAATATACTATATGTCTTTTGGAATTATATTTATACTAATAAAGCATTAGTATATCTCATGAACTTGTGTTTATGCTAATACATATACTAACACATAAAATATCTTTTTCCAGGCCTTCAGGTGGAGGGAAATATTGTCTTGGAGAAAGGAAGAGGTATCGCTCCTGCAATACTGATGTAAGTGAATTTTGTTCCGCAATAGCAGTATAATTAACTTGGCCATATTGCATTTTAGAGGCAATAGGTGCATTTTTTTCCCAGTTCAGAAAAGCTGTGAATTCTGCATTTTATTGGCAAAAAGTCCTGTAGTGTGCTAATGTAGTCTGTCATCGTAGTGATTGGATTCTTGTTTATTCATTTCAGTAGAGTGTTCATGTTTTTTCACAGGAGTGACAATATTTATTTAGTTTGTGTTGATCTGTAATGCCTAAATATTTTTAAGAGATGATATTTAGAAAGTCATTCCGTGTATGTGCCTGAATAGTTGATTTTTCCTACTGAGATGTAGTAATGTGCAGTCATTGCCTTATGTCAAACTCCAGTTTATCAAAATATTTTAAAATTATAGCCATCTACTCCAAAATGTTAATTCCCTACCTATACTCAGATTTTGATCAGTAATTTAAACAAGGTATTGGAAAAGAAACTTTGCATTTCATTGTCTAGGTCTTAAAAACAAATCTTGAACAATTGCAGACTTGTAAAAGGCCATTTGAAAATGCCTTTCTTACAGTTTGACTCTGAATCTTTTTTTGGGGTATGGTTGTCCAGTGCATAAACATTGGTACTTACAGACATGTAACTTTACTGCCTCAATGGTTTTGATGGTTGTAGTCTGTTTCTTTTATAGTAATATTTAGGGCTCTACATAACCAAGCACTGCTAAGACTGGTAGATTTTGTTTCAAGATTTATTATATTCCTTTCTGCTTGACGTTTTTAATGAAATGGTGTGTTTGATTAATGTGTTAAGAGCATGCAAATCTGTCATCGCTTTTATGAGAAGTGTGTTGTTTGTACCTCTTTTCTGTTGAAATTTATTTTTCAGCGGACATTCATTGCCCATCTGTAATTTTCAATGTAGCACTCCCTAAAGCTCCTAGTATTCATAAACCAAGAAAATCTCATTTTGACTTAATTTTTCTTTCAGAGATGGCTTAGTTCTTTTGCCCTTTCTTTTGACTATTTTAATTCTTTGGAAATGGTGCACTTACTTCTACTAAGCTTATTTCTCATCACATACTTCCAAAGCCATATATGTCTTCTTAATTCAAAAGGCATCCGCTAGTGGAAACATCGATATCAGCAGAGAAGAACATTAGCCTAATGAGTTCCGGAAATAAACGAGTAGCAGAAAGAACACTCTCATCAGAAACTTATTTTCTACCACCAACCACACTATCTCTAGTGAAAATATGTAGTTTTTCCAACCAAAGTATTTTTTATTTAAAAAACCCTACAAAATGCTAATCGAACTGCAAGTCACGTAATTACTCACTTAAACTAACTCATTGTATGATTTAAAATGTGTATAGGATGTGAAATTTGATAAGGTATGCATCTAAAACTGTAAAAGCCTCCTAATTTTTTAAAAACGATAGGAAACACGTTTTGCTTTCAAATTCCCTGGATGGTTTATCTGTATAGAAGTGTGTACATACCTTTAAAAGAGCCTTGTTCTTCATTCTTTTCTCTTAATAGAATGTAGGTAAATGGTTTGCCTTGATTCCTTCCATTATGCATTAATTCACAATATTGTTTGTTGCTTTAATGATTTTAATATTTTCAAGCCTGTTTTTTCTAAAAGACATTCATGTAAGGAGCTGCATCTTGGAACAATACCTGAGTTTCATTGTCACCCTTTGGTCTGTGTTTCTCATCTGTGAGGCGTGCTATAGGCCTTTGTTAATAGGAAACACAGTGAGTTCAAGTAGAGAAGTCTACCTAACTTGGAGCTCCAAGATAAGCAGGTTTCTGTGAGAGAAGATGGTTGGTATCATGTCAATGTTGGTTGAGTGATTTATTAACATTCTTTAGATGATTTATTTTTGCTTCCCTCTCAAGATATTTTATGTTCTTATTAGAGTGAATACTATTTTAACTCAAAATTTTAGTTATTTCGTCATCTTCTTGAAAGGATGTTCTTCAGATCTGATTTTAAGTTTTTATGATTTTGTTAGGCTGCTGCCTCATGATTTGTAGTCTTGTAAAAGAGCATTTGGAAACAGTAGCAGCCTTTTGTTTGATGAGAGTTACCTATGTACTGTAACTATATCAAAAAAGTGAAATATCTTGCCTAATAAAAAGAAGCACTTATTGCATCTTTGATTTGGGGAAAGAGAACATGCGCAGGGAAAAAATGACAAAGAGGTGACGTTTTGTAAATGCATATCATAGGTTACCTTGCTGTAATGTTTTTGCATTTCTATGTCTGTGATCATAGAAACACAGAATTCCAGGTTGGAAGGAACCTCAAGGATCACCTGGGCCAACTTCTCTTAGCAAAAGTATGATGTAAACAGATGACTAAGCATCCTGTCTAGCTGAATCTTAAAAGTGGCCAATCTTGGGGAGTCCACCACCTCCCTTGAGAGATTATTCCAATGAGTGATTGTTCTTATGGTGAAAAATTTTCCTATTGTGTCCCATTGGAATCTCCCCAGGAGTAACTTGTACCCATTACCCACTTGTCTTTTCCCATGTGACTCCTTGTAAAAATGAAGTCTCCATCTTCTTTGTAGCCACCTTATAAGTACTGAAACGTGGTGGTAAGATCTCCCCTAAGTCCGCTTTTCTCAAGGTTGAACAAACCCTGTTCTCTCAGCTTTTCCTCATGTGGCAGGTTCTCAATTCTTTGATCATCTTTGTGGCCCTTCTCTGGACCCTCTCCAGCCTTTCCATATCTTTTCTTATTGTGCGGACCAAAAGTGAACACAGTATTCCAGATGTGGCCTGACAAATATTGGTACATATTGATGAGATCCCCCCGAGCCTTCTCTTATCCAGGCTGAACAGTCCTGGCTCTCTTAGCTTCTCTTCATATGAGAGATATTCATATAAAGAGTACCCATGTTTAGTTCTGCAGGTGTGACCTTAGAAGTGCTGACTAGAGGGGAAGCATCACCTCCTTGACTTCTGTTGGTGCTCCTGGATATCTTGGCCTTCTTTACTTCAAGAGCACATTGCTGGCTGGTGTTTAACTTCGTGTCCACCAGGGCCCTCAGGGCATTTTCTGCAAATCTCTTTTCCGAGTGGCTGGCTCCCAGCATGTATTGGGGCATGGGGTTCTTCCTTCCCAGGTACAGGACTTTGCACTTCTCTTTCTTGACATTCATGGGATTTCTGTGTGCTCATTTTTCCAGCCTGTCAAGGTCCTTCTGGACAGCAGCACAACTCTCTGGAGTAGCAATCACTCCTCCAAGTTTTGTGTTATCACCAAACTTACTGAGCGTATCCTCTCCCCCATTATCCAGATTGTTTATGGGGTGATTTTGTTGCCTTGGAATATATTCGACATCACATCAAACAAGAGAAGTAAGACTACATCTCAAAGATCAGATTGTGAGAATTTGTTTAAAGAGTATCAATATGGAAGTCTGGGTCTTCCATTACAATCTTCATATTTTATTGATTTGTTCTAGTATAATGAGAAAAAGGATTTTATTTAGGGGGATGGTTTAATTGATTTGTAAGTGGAACTTGGCACAGTTGATGTACTGGCCATGTAAATTAATACCTAAGCAAGTGGGGCTGAAAATAGGGTGTAGTGACCAGTATCAGAGACATTTTGACTCAGGCTTTGAGGTGGGTCAAGACTGATCCTTCTGCTTGGAGAACATGATGCGGAGAGATGCTACTCTTGAAAAGTATTTTTAAAATTTTTATTATTTTATTTACATAGTTATTTTTTATTCTCATGGTTAGAATCTGAAGAGTTATTGAATTGAAGTAGTTACAATACTTTTTTTCACCAGTAAATGTTTTATGTTCAGAAATGTATTTTTAATTAGGAGATAATAGAATGATTTATAGTAAAAATTTAAAATTGTCTCATGTTCACTAGTTTAATTTATATTACAGCAGCTTGGAGGAAAAAAATTTAGTTTCTGAATCATATTTCTGTGGGCTGGCTATTAGAAGATTAATGAATACTGCAAACCATAATTATTATGATAATATTTGTGTTGTGTTGTATTTTTTTAACATCCATGTTAATAGAGAGCCTTTTACTTGAATGTATTTTGGATTCCTGAGCAGTGGTAACTGGCTTAGACACTACATAGGAAGACATATAGAACTGCCATAAAAAAGACTCTTCTGTTGCTCATAAAATAATAATAGTTTTTAACACCCGTGCTTTCTGTCAAAGAAATTCTTTTTCAGTCTAAAAATTATTTCAGAAATTGTATTTCAGATATATATTTCAGAAATTTGTCTGAGGAAACTTGCAATTTCAGCAGTGTTTAATATGCTGTCTAAATTCTGAGTGTATTCAAGATTAGTTGTCATTGTTATTTTGAACCTGCTGATGAAAAATGTGATAAATAGTGAAGAATTCTGTTTCTTCTTTAATTCTTTCCAAGATGAATTTCACTTACATCTATCCTTATTCCTAGTAAAATTGGTAATGCAAAGTAATAAAAATTTAAATTAAAGCAGTTTTCATTTCTTCTCGCTTGGATACTGTTAAAAATCAGACTTAAACATGGTATCTAGTCTTATTCTCAACCTTAACACAATGATTTTGTCAAGGCTGCAAGTAAGTAGAGGTGATACGGTGGTCTCAAAAATGTTTAATTTTTTTTTCTTAGTGTCTTAATAACACATTTCTGTACAGATGCTTTGTACAGTAAAACTGAACCTACCACTCTTAACAAAATGCTTTGTTTTTAATTTTTTCAGCTGATTTGAATGTATGTTTATGAGGAGGTAGCTGATGGATTGGTTGGGAAGCATAGTTTGGTGTGATTCTGATTGTCCTGCTTTATGGAAGCCATTATGTAGCACATTTGTTGAAATTACTTCAGTTACTTCATGCCAGCAAATTAGGCATTTCAACTGTAAAGCAATAAAGCAAGTTTAAGTATTGGATCCCGCAAGATGAAATAGGGAACCACCTCCTAGTCTCTTACATAATTATGTTTGTAGTATAAGCATTATGCATTTCCTTTTATGTTGATATTTGACAGGAATTAACGCTTTTTTGTCTTATTATTTAGCCCTGTCCTTCAGGGGCCCGTGATTTTCGAGAAAAGCAATGTGCAGATTTTGACAATATGCCTTTCCGAGGAAAGTATTATAACTGGAAACCCTACACTGGAGGTAATGGTTAGCTTTGCAAAAAATCTTATCATATGTGAAGTCTTCAAAATTATGTAAATGTTTTATAGAGAGTAACATTTGAAAATTGAATGTTTTTATTAAAATATAGTGGGCAAAGTTTGTGAAACTTGTACTTTTGTCGGTTGCTGTGAAATTGTTGCAGAAGAGCCGTCTCTGTTCTGGTAGAGTTTTGTTATACTGTGAAGGGGAGAGAGCTTTGTTGGAGGAACTTTACAAATATGGAACCACACTCCACCCGCATTTAAAATAGAATTAGAGATTTCATAGGTGATCTCTAAAGTGCCATTCATGCTACAGTGATGAGTTCAATTTGAAAAAATCTCACAATGAGTTTTCCTTTCTTCAGGTCAGAATACTGGGAAAAGGAGAAAATGTAAAAGAATTTGTAATAGTCTCTAAAGACTACTTCTGTAATTGAATTATAAATAATTGCACTGTGCAATAAAAGGTATTCTACAGGAGGGAATAGAGTTGTAATTTCTTTTTGAGATTGTTCAATCAAGTTCAGTTATGTTTCTGTTGTTGTTTAAAGTTCATAGGTTGCCCTTTTATTATGTTGATTTTTCTGTTCTAAACCCTGAGTGAATAAGTCTGTTTCACTTTGTGGTTTTGTATTTTATTGACAAGAATGGCTTTACTCTTTGTTTTTTAGATTAAAAGCCTAAAAAAGGATTGTTATGATCACATGGTCTGAACTGCAGTGTGATTCAATAGGACTGCATTTCTGATTGAAGTAGTCTGATCTTGGTTTTGAAATTTACCCTGATATACTTTTAGGACTATGTTTTTTTGTTATTCTTGTTTTTCAAATGGTGAACTGGTATCCTTATTGTTTAAATTGTTCAATAATCATTAGGTCTGTGTTAACATATGGGATCATTGTGGAGGCAGCCAACCTTGCTGTATATTATTACGCAAAATAATCTTTTTTCAAGAAAGAATAGTCAAGTAGAGAAATCAATAAAGGGAAATTAAAGAATGTGTATACATTCTATTTGTCAGGCATGAGATAAGATTATAAATTTCAGATCTGTTTATGCATATATGTCTTTAACTAATTGTTAATTTTTCAAGATTTCTGTTGTGTTTTTTTCATTCGTTTTTGTTGTCCAGGTGGGGTTAAACCATGTGCATTAAACTGCTTGGCTGAAGGTTATAATTTTTACACTGAACGTGCTCCTGCAGTAATTGATGGGACTCAGTGCAATGCTGATTCACTGGATATCTGTATCAATGGAGAATGCAAGGTTACAAATGTTTTATAAAGTACTTCCATATTAATTTGTTGTGTCTGCTATCTCCTACTTTTAATTATGTTACTTGTTAATTGTATGAAGCAGGGGTGTTGACAAGTCAAGTTGTCAGTGAAAGTAAGATGGATACAAAAAAGTATTGCTAGAATTTGACAAATCATTTGAATTTCAGTAACATCGCAAAGACATTCATAGAATCATTCATTTTGTCTTCTTTTTTTCTTGCTTTTTGGTTCCTATTTAATCCATGGAAAGGGCAATAGGACATGAATAGATTCCTTGCACAGTTCCAAGGCCTGTTCCATCAATTAGAACACCAGTTTGGCTGAAAAACAGTAAATGTGAATGTATTCATCTGTTTCTCTCTAACTAGTTCATCCTGTTGCAAACAGTTCTGCTGCTAAAGTAATTGAAACAGAAAGTTGTCACTATTGCTCTGTAGTTCTAGGAAAAAAAGTGTATGATGATGTAAGTATTTGCCATTTACTAAAAATACAATTAATTTGTGATGTAGTTCTATAGGAATCTTACATGAATTTGAATAGACTTGGAGGTCTGTATCATCAAAAGCACTTGCAAATATTAGTAAACTAACAACAAAAAAAGAAAGAACAAGAAATAATCTCTGGAATTCTGACATGTTTTATACATTAGAAGATTTTAATAGTGTTGAGAAATCTGTTAAAAATAATAACCAGACTAAATCTCACATTGAGAGTGAACTATGTAATAAAATTGGTCTCTGTCTTGGTGGATCAGAAAGTCAAAATGTAAATGCTTAGAATAGTACTATTTTGTCAATTATTTAAAATACTTAAACTTCTCTTTTAAGAAAGTTAAAATAGTTGTCTTTTAAAAAAGTTATGTGGCTGCCTCCTTTTTTATATATATATCCTGGAAAAATGGCAAGCTGCTATGTTCATTCTGTTTATAACCTCCTTATTCATTCTCTTGTTTTGTGGGTTTTTTTGAGGGGGAAGGTTGTTTTTGGTTTGGGTTTGGGGTTTTTTTGAGGATCCAAGTTTTTAATAGGGTTGAATCAATAAGTTATAGGGAGTTGGTCATTGTTCACTGTACATAGATTTCTCAAGTAGATAATAATAAATGTACTATAATTTTATGATGAGCTCTAGACAGCTCTTTTTTCCAAAGGCTTTTAAATTGTATCTAATATAGCATGTAATTCAACCTTTCACTAGGTTTCATCCTGCATTCATTGTTACAGTGAAGTCATTTACACTTTACGTTCACACTTCTGAAAATACAACTTTGGCCTGGAGGATGTAGAAGTATAGTCTATGAAGCTGTAAATGCCTTTGGGAACAACGATGCTATTTATGCTTCATAAATGTTTGAAGAACATGCAGAAAATATTTATCTTAACAAAGTAATATAGATGGAACACTGTTGTATATTAAATAAAAACATGGCTAATAATTTATTGATAACTGTAATATTTACATTGTTTGTAAAATGCTGTGAGATTCCTTCCTGAAAATCACAGTAGAAATACCAAGTATATATTAATCAAGACGTGGTAACAATACGAAATGTGGATTGTTCTCCTTTTTTATTTTCTTTCTTCGGTAAGTGAAAACCCACTTACGTAACAGCTGTCAAAAACATAGTACCTAAAAAGAGAAACTGCATATCTCAAACTGGAGAGAAGTACTACAATAAAATTATTAAGATAGTGATGCAAGACTGTCATCCTGTTAAAATATTTGGTTTTATCTGTTATTAGCATGTAGGTTGCGATAATATTTTGGGGTCTGATGCTAAGGAAGATAGATGCCGTGTTTGTGGAGGAGATGGGAGTACATGTGAAGCCATTGAAGGTTTCTTCAATGATTCATTGCCCAGAGGAGGTATGCGTATATATGTTCATTCTATTGCACAATGCATTTAGATAGCTCTTCAGCAAATAACAGTGCTATGTTTATTTCCAGCATGGTATTGCTGCTTTTCACTTTGACTCCTTTTGTCTCTTTGTGTCCTTTTTCTGTATTAGTTTGGATTTATGTTACACAAAACCATACTTTTCAATACTGACTGTTTAGTTCTCGTGATCTTTAATGCACTTAAGAAGTGGGTGGAGTTTTTATTATTATTTAGTTATAGTGGTATAGTAAGACTAATATGGTGTATGATGTTTATGTATATGGTAGAATCTGACATTTAGTCATACACAACATATAAGAGTAGAAAGAATCTAGAAATATCTCTTCAGTTCATCTTGTTAAGAACTCGGGAAACAAAACTGAGTTTAGCTCTAAAAAGACAGTATTAGTGTTATCAGTTTTTGGCTTCCAAATACATGAAAAGGATTGATATACTGGAGTGAGTTCAGTTCTCTGAGGGCCCACTAAGGTTATTGGGGTCTGGAATGCTTGCCCCTCTGTGAAGAGAGACACAGAGAATTGGGTTTATTTAGCCTGGAGAAGAGGGGGTTTGTGGGGACCTAGTATCCGCCTTCCAATACTTAGGAGATATACTCTTCACAGTTGTGGGTATGTGGCGGAGGAAGAGATAACGGCTATAAACTGAAACAGGGCAGGTGCTGGCTGAATGGAAGGAAAACCTTTTTCCCAGTGTAATGGTGCACTCAGTGGTCTTGTGGTGATTTGTTTACCTTGATCTCGAAATGCAAAATTAAGGACCAAAATGCCAAGGGGTTATAATTCAATCAAACAGTGTAACTTTATTATTTTTCCCATAGAGTGACACATGATAGACAAAGTGGAGAAAAGGGAAAGAAAAGGGAGGAAAGAGGATTATAGCTACTACCAAAGGCGTCCCTGTGGTCCCAAGTCCTGACCAGCATCCTGTTGGTCCTCTGTCGTGATCCATGATCCTTTAGTGAGGAGGTCTCATTGAGGTTCAGTTAGGAACCGTATTTTATGCTAAGCAACAACACCTCACACCTCCTCTCTCCCATGGATTGTGATCTCCGCCTTTGTTTCGCAATCCGGACTTAACTGCACAGGCCCTGAAAGTTCCTGCTTCGATTGCCAAAACTTGTCTGCACCTGCGCCACCTCGCGTCTGGGGGTCTTTTACTTCCCCACATCATCTTCCTCTTGTGTCTGCTGAGTGACCTCAGGACCCTCTTTGAGCTTCTGCACATGCTCCTCTTCATTGGCCTTAGTAACAGGGAGGAGGTGGAGCAAGTTTGGCTGAGGTAGCAGGTGAAATACATCTTCTGGACAGCAGCTATACAGCAACCCCAGGTATCAGTACAGTACTACCTGTAACACGCTTTTGTTTCCACCAGAGTGTAAAGTTCTTGGTATCTCTAAAAGTCTCTGATGGTAATGTTGAGACAAATACTGTTCTGACTCTTACAGCCAGGAAAACAGTCCAGCAGTGGACCAGATTGCAAAAAGGTTGTAGTTTCCATCTTTGGAGTTTTGCACAACCCAGCAGGAAAAAGTGCTGAGTACCTTGGTTTGATCTCCTAGCTGATCAAGCATGTAACAGGAAATTGGAGTAAATGACTGTCTGAAGTCCTCTGCAATCTGAATTATCCTATGATCCTAATGTCATTTTATACATTAATTATTTGTGATGCACTGTTGAAAATACTGTATTAGAACTTGAAAAAAGGAATTCCTGACTACTTGGTAAGTTGCTGCTATCACTTTTGTATTAAATTTAAGAGGAGTTTTGCTTTATACCACATGAAAGAAAATATTCAAGTACATTTGAATCCCAGTCTCATACTGATTTTTATTAGTAAATTATTTATGCATTTATTAATGGTTAGTATAATGACTAATATTGATTAACATGAACAACAACAACAACAAATGAAATTTACCTTTGTCTTATAGGCTATATGGAAGTGGTTCAAATTCCAAGAGGTTCTGTGCACATTGAAATAAGAGAAGTGGCAATGTCAAAGAATTACATTGGTAAGAGCATGGCTTAAAAGCAGACTGCTATTAAGTAGGAGTCAGAGTTTATGTTATGATTTGAAGGTATATTTTCTGGTTTGGCCAAACCATACATGTAGCAGAAGCAGCAGCAGAGGGATTTGTTAGCTGCCAATATTAGGTTGTGATCAGATAGTTGCAGCAGATCATTATGACGTATTGTCCTGATTGGAGCTAAACAAATACATCATGTGATTCCTTCTTGTCCACTCAGTGCAAAATCAGGTCAACTTCACTGTAATTCTGGTGTCAGACTTGAGCTGAAGTGGATCAGGAACACTTAAATGACCTGTCCCACTCTGGGGTAGTATCTTCAGATTAACATCACTGAACTCGATTACAGGTTTCAGCTGAACAGCAGCTGATGAGGCTACTTTTGTCAATTTGTACTCCATGTAGCTGATGGTTTAGTGGCGGACTTGGCAGTGTTAGGCTTATGTTTGGACTTGATGATCTTAAAGGTCTTTTTCAACCTAAATGATCCAGTGATTCTGTGATTCTGGGAAGCTGTAAGTGTGAGTTAGAAGGGTGTTTATCCTTCTAGATACATTGATTCCTAAATCATTACTTCAGCAGATAATCAGTATTGCTCCGTTCTGCAGGAGTAATTACACTACTGCTCCAACAGAATGCTGCTTATTCTTTCAGCGTCACACTCCCTGTGGTTCCTCCCACATGTCAAAATATACTGCTGGTGAAGTTGCTCATATACTCAATAATGGCGTTTCAAGAAGAGGTGGTGCGAGAGAGACACACAATACATCCTATCATGGTTTTTTTTCTGCTAGGAACTATTCCATGGGCAACTGAAAACCAGAACAAAGAAGATAACTTAGCTACTACAATTCAGTTTGTTGTTCCACTGTTTCATAAGCAGAGGAAAGTGATCTGGAAAAACATTTAGATTTGCACCATCTGTATAAAATCAATGAAAAATGCAAATTTTTTTGCTTAAATAAAAAATACAGATAACTTCATTGGTATTTAATCTGGCTACAGATCTGAAAATTTGAAGTGGTACATAAACACTTTTAAAATGTGATTATCACAATTTCAAGTGGTTTCCTGAGGTCAGGCTCTCTCCTCTCTAGCTTGCTTCATGACACAAAAGCCCTTACTACACAAAGTGGGGATTTCTCTCCTTTACTACTTTTTGTGTTTCTAACTTTCAAAGGTGCCATTATATCCTAATTAAAAATAATGTTACTAAGTCACTAGGGCCATTTCACTTTGTGATGAGATATTTTCTTCTGTGAATGTGAACCAGATCGCTATTCAAGAAGCACTGATTTCTGGGAAAAAGAAAGGCTTCTAATTTGTCTGCTCCTTTAAAAGAACTAGACAATCACAATGGCAGTTAAAAGTAAGCTTATTGTGTTAAAATATGTACCTCAAGGGTATTGTTTTAGGGCTATTTCTTTAGTGGCAGTGTCGACTTCACAGCTCCTCCCCTGTCTTTATGGAGTTCACTGTGTTGTTGCAAGACAGCTTTTTGTGTGGCCACATCATGAACCAAATTAGAGAACTAATTCAGCTGAAAATAACCATTTACATGTATTACTATATTTTGTTTTATGTGCACTGCTGCCAAATAGGTGACCAGAGTCTAAGAAATCAATTTCTCCGTTTGGAAGTGGAATTAAAAAAAAAAAGGCAAAAAGTAAACCCCTCTTCCTCTGTAGTTGTCACACTGGCGTCAGAATTTCTTCTTTGTTCATTTTAGTTAGCAGGCTTTCAAATTAACTTGCTACAAACATCCTATGGTTCCCTAAACTAATATCCAGTTCTTTTGCAAGCCATGGATTATATTGAGACTGCAGTTAGGCAGTTGATATTTCAGTTTGCTCAACCAGAACCTGTCCTTCCTCCCCCATCTCTAGCTGACCATTTCTGCACCATTATCACTCCTCATGTTGTGACAGCAAAAGCATGTTTCTGCAGCTGCATAAATAATTCAATATTTTTAACTGATCTGTCCAACAAATAACCCAGCAACAACAAAACTATCTATTTTCAAAGCTGCTGAAGTAGTGTGCGTTTAGTAATGCTGTTATCCTCCGTTGAATGGCTTGATCCTTATATTCCCCTTATGCAACACCGTGTTGGGTGCTAATTTTCTGTAGGCTTTCTGCATTCTAAGATTCTCATAAATTATTTGATTAGGACATTGACTTTTTCATTCTGTCTCATATGCTAATAACATTATGTCACTGCATCATCTTTGTGCAATTGTATTATTGGAATGCTATTCACGACTGTGTGGCCTTCACCTATGCATAACAACTAACATTAGGTAAATCTATTTAGAGAATGCAAATACATTTTTCTTAGGCAGTCAGGTAAAAAGTTAACTGCTTTGCTTCTGCATATACATTAGTTTAAGTGTGTATATATAATGCATGCAGTTGATAGTGTATAGTTTCAGAATTATTAATTATGTAAGCATGTATGAGAAGTTTGTTGTCTTGTTCTCATTTATATGTATAATTTATTATTGTTCATATCTCTCAATATAAATAAATACTTCATTATTTGTTCTTAGTAGATAGTAGACATACTGACAAGAAAATGTTTAAGATTGAGTGGCACAGTAAGTGAGAATTTAATATGCTTTGGGAGACTCTGTCACCTTTTTTTCATTAAGCTAGATTTTACGAAGGCTGGATGGATAGAAATTTTGGCTATGTGGAAATAGAACCACTGATAAAGTACTGACTGACACTCAGCTGTAATGTTTGTGTAAAATAAATAGTGAAGTACTGTTACTTTTAGTATGGTACTGCCTGCAATTTGTCTTGTTCTCCTGTGCTTACCTTTTTTACCCTCTCCTTCTTGCAATACAAGACCTATATAGTCAATAAAGAATCTGAATTACTTTGAGAATTCCAGATAAGTGAGTGTGTTAGAGCTAGTTTCTTCACTCAGAGTGTATGAGTGTTTCCAAAGTAAATCCAGAGAATTAAATACAATAAGAGTCATGCTATGGAAAAGCATTCCTTTTCAGACCCTGTTGTGCTGATGAATGTGGGTACTAATCCCTGCTGAATATGACTGTCGTCAACAGAACATTACTGCCTCTCCAACTGTCTCCCACACATATGGATGCTCTTTGATGCGTTTTAGAAATTGGAGCATCATTCAGACATTTTTCTTTGCTTAAAATTTAAAAGTTAAGAAAAATGGTTTAAGTTAAATGATCTGTCCATGCAGATGTAGTTGAGAATATAACATGATTGTAATTTATCTTATTCCCAACTACATCTGGCCACACAGATGTAGCTGAGAATGAAACTTGATCATAAGTTGTCTTATTCCTTATGATTGTGAATTTGTTCCCTATCTAATAGTCAGTTATTTGTCTCAATAAAAAAATCTTCTGTCTCTTTGGTCATATATTCCCAATCATCATTTTAAAACCTTTAAGAACTGGTTTTATTTAAAGTAAATATGAATGCTGAATAATTTGGTACATTCACCTTAATTAAAGAAGTCACTACCTATTTAACATATTTTTCATATTTAGAAATTTAATCTAATACTATTGATTAAACATCTAGTATAAATCCCTGAATAATACACGCTTGTCCAGCCTAATTGGTTGGTTAGCTAAGAAATTTATGTTCTATCTACAGTACTTTTGTGGTCTAAGGAGTTAGATTAGGAACAATATTTTAGATAATGAAATAAATAATAATTGCTTATTTTAATTATATCTATATTCATAAATATACACATTTATCTTATTAGTTATATATTTATGTTTTTAAATACTTGTCTAAACTATTTTAGATAAATAATAATTTATCAGATTAAGTAGCTAGTATTTGGTTTTGTAATAGAAGTATCTTAGCTTTATTCTTTCCTCTGCGCGTTATCTGAGATAGTACCTATCTCATGCCCCGATTCCTTAAATTAGATTGCTAATTGATCATACATTTGAGACATACATATATCTTACATAGAACAGCATATATTGCATATGGACACTGTTTTGAAGTTGAAGACGTATTGCAAGTTGCGTGAGACATTCAGTTTTGTTCCATATAGCACCTGCATGTTCAGATCTGCGAAGTACACCTGTACATAGAAGATTATAGAGACAATGTTGTCAAACTGCATGAGGGTTATTTTGACCAGGGCTAAAGAAAGGGTTTATATTGCTTGAAAAAATAGTAATACTGAGCTGAAGTTCACAGATTGGAAGATTAATTTGCAATGGCTTCTCCATTATAAATGCTGCTTCCAATTTTTAGGTGGCTTGTATTTTTTTTTAAGCTTTAAAATCTGAAGAGGATGACTACTATATTAATGGTGCCTGGACTATTGACTGGCCAAGAAAGTTTGATGTTGCTGGAACAGCTTTCCATTACAAGAGGCCAACAGATGAACCAGAGTCTTTGGAAGCACTAGGCCCTACTTCAGAAAATCTCATAGTTATGGTAAAATTATACTTAATATATTTCTGAAAATTGTAATATGTATTTGTGTTCTGAGAAAAGACAAGGGCATGAATGAAATCAAAATAGATTGTATTTTCAGAATATACAGTTTGCCTAGCTGAGACTTTGCATTTGTGTTTTAATGAAGCTTTCTTACCTTTCACAACTGACTGGCAAACCTTGTGATGAAATGGATAAAGTCAGAAAATGCCCCATCTCTGTTAAATGTGGTTCAGAATAATGGTAGCCGAAATTGTAAATGGAGCTTATATTATATCTCTGCATACTGCTGATATATTGAAGTGTTGACATATAGCATGGAAGTTCCTGACAGTTCTGTAGTTGTCAGTAGTTTTAAGCCTGGCCTAAGTGTGAGGTATACTTAGCACAAGAGTGTCATGATTTAACCTGCATTAAAGTACTGATGCTGCACTATACACGCTCTGAACAGATTGTAGAAAGTAACAGAAGGTGTGACTAAGATCCTGATACCATGTCTCTGACAGAAGGAAATAGTGAGTCTGCTGTTGCACTACTGTGTTGAGGAATAGAAGAACAAGGTGGAACTTGCCCAGTATATTGTTAGCCATGTTTTCTGGGATTTGGGATTGATTGAGCCAGACAGCTTATTCTCATGTATGGAATAATTGTTACCTGGATATTCACGTTTTAGACAGCTTTTTCAAATACCTGAATCCTGGGGTTTTTTCTGCTGTAATTGTGGATAAGCTGAGTAGTCCATATAGAATAAGTTACACAATTATTGTGCTTTTTCTTATTCAATCAGTGCCACTGACTTTCTTAATGAAAGTTCTCTGCTCTTTTGCGTGGTTGAGATAGGCAGAAATGCCTCTGCAAAGTATTGTGGAAGGTAGAAGGGGATGAGAAGTAGCTGTAAGACATGTCAGATGGCTGCATCTAGCATGATGTATATTATTAGCAACAGAAGGAGAAATTTTGATATAGTCAAAAGCAAGTGTTGGAGAGGTGGTATGTGGAAGTGCAGTTAACAGTGAGAGTAGGCGACAGCTCATGGTAATTTGTTTCACTTCATCTGTATCACCTTTAAAGGAATCGCAGGTGTGATTCTACCAAGCTAATGCTGTTGACTGTTGCATTAGGGGAAAACAATGACCTCAGCAACAGTCTGTTGCTCTTATTATTCAGTAGAAGTGCAAACAGAGAAGAGCTAGGTTCATAGCTGCTATGTGGGTAGCTTCTCACAAGATTTCAGGGAGGACTGCTGCATGTTTGCACAGTAATGTCCTTAGCCAGCTTTGACCTCACATAATTATTCAGTTGTCAAGGTAATTTCCATTAAAACATTAATTTTGTGAACACTGGGTTTTTGGAACAATTATGCAAGAATAAGGAGCTGACCAAAGTTATAAAGTTGCGTTAAGGGGAAAAAAAGATACAGCTCACCTTAGGCAATAATATTTCTCTTTTGTATATGTTCTAAAAGTTAGTCCTACTATGGCTCCCTTTATTAGTTTTTTCCCTTCCGCAGTACAAAACACATACCTAGGTTAAATGTCACTTTAGTTGTTCTCTGCTTGCCTGTTTTAATAGTATAACCAGTTGTTTTCAACTACAGATTCTGCTACAGGAACAAAATTTGGGTATAAGATATAAATTCAATGTTCCCATCTCTCGCACTGGCAGTGGAGACAATGAAGTTGGCTTTGCATGGAATCATCTGCCTTGGTCAGAATGTTCTGCCACTTGTGCTGGAGGTAAGACACCAGAGAGTCAAGCTACAGGGTAAACTGAATTGCAAGATACATTTTACTACCTAATTATCTAGGTAACTAATTGAAACTATTTTTCAGACATGCCTCAAACCTTAATTTAGTGTAAGAACATTTATTACAACATGTATTGTTTTCAAGTATGTTTAGTATGTTCAGATGTTTTTGTTAAGTCCAGTGTATATTGGCACAGTGTTTTTCTCTCATGATGCTTTTTCTGGGATTCTCTTGAAGCTGGTATGCTTGCTTCTCACAGAAGCTTTCTTGATAAAGGACATAAATTTTAAGTAAGGAGGTTAAAACCCAGAAGGCAAATAAGGCAGCTGTAAATAAAGGGATGTGTCTTTATGTTTGCAGATATGCTTCACATGATCCTAGTCAGCCCTCCTGCCCTCCAGCCACCAAAATTTAGGATGCATACTGGCAGCTTCTCTGCCGCAGATGATAACAACAGGATTATACTTCCTACTATACAGCAGTATCTGAGAATTGTTCCCCTTTGGCAGCAGTGGGGGATTTCTAGGTTTTCGTGTGTGATTAATCATGGGTGCCTTTTCCCCACAGTTTACAATATTTCTAATCCTCTCTCTAGTAGCTACCAATGCAATTCTTTACATGTGGTGGGAGAGCAGGACAGTTGGCTTCTTTCAAAGCCAACACCATTGCTGCTGCAAGGACTAGTGAGTACAAGTGCTGTGTGAACAGTATCTTTCTTCTCTCTGGAGACCGAATGCATCATCTCCCCAACATACCTCAGTTTCAGAAGATATGGGAGAGTACTTAAAATCCACCTCATAATTTCAGTTTTCTACTGCACTGTGAAACTGCCCGTAGCAAGAGGAAGATACAATATTTCTTCAAAGGATGCATCGATCCAATATTCATCCTAGTGTTTTTCTGGATGCTGGAGGTGTTCATGTTTAAAACTGTCTTGACTCATTTTTCTGCTGGAGCCTGCTGAGGCTGTTACTAATTGTTTGGTGTTTAAATACATCTGGTTGCGTAGTCATATGTCATACACAAGGAATAGCACAAATTCTCTTCTGTGCGACTAAATAAAGTCTTGAAACAAAGTTGAAGAAGGTGCAAGCTTTCTTGAACAGTTTTATTGTTTGTTTGTTGGATTCCTGGGTAAAAGATTGCTTTTTTAACTACCATTTTAATAATGGTGAGTCTGGTAGGAAAAGAAACATTTTAAAGAAGAAGTATGAAGAGTTGAAGTGCTTAGCTCCTAGCAAAACACTGTTCCGAGTAGCGGAACTTTACAGGTACTGCCAAATCCTATTTTTGTGATGGCAATGAGTTCATACCCTTTTTGAAGTGATGGGAAAACTCCCATTGATAGAGAAAATACTTTAGCCATGGATCCTCTGTCATGAAGGCCATTGTTGTTTCGTAAATTCAACAATATACAATGGCAAAACCAATTGGCTCTGAAGGAGTAGCCACTTGTCTTGCTGAAAACATTTTGACTTAATTTATTATCTTTTAAGGGAATGTTTGTGAGTCCCTGAGAACTGCACAGGTTTATCCATTTGAAACATATTTGAGGAGAAGGGTTTTCTTCAGTAGTTTATGGTGGCTAAGTCAGGCACTTTACTTGCTTTCAGTTTAGTATGATGATATTCTATGGTCACTTGTTTTCCCTGAGCTCTGTGCTCAGGGGATAAATATTTCATTGTAGCTATAATTCTTGTTAAAAGCTGTATCTGCTTGCTCCATACGAGTACCTCAATTCCCTTCAGTTTATGAAACACCTTTTGCCATATGCCAAAAGAAGATACAATTCTAAAAAGGAGCTGAGTCAGTGAAAAAGAAAAACGAGATGCAGGCTGTAGAGACAGAGACCGTAACTGGAAAATTTGGCTAATATGAAGTGTTGAGAAAACTTAGAAACGAAGCCATTGCATTACTTCATTTCTGTAGGATTCATTATGAAGTCTGTTATTGAAGTTCTGTTTACTTGAACTCTCTTTAGGAGAGACATCTTGCTGTACATCAAAGGATAACAAAATATTAAACAGATAAAGAATTTCTCAGTGAAAATAGAAAAGGAAAATAAGCATGGGTGAGGAATACTAGTATGGATTTTTTTTTATGAAGGTAAAAAAATTATATAGTGACTTTGTTACTAACCAAGTTAAAACAGAGTGTCTGACCTCTGAAGCATGCAATGAATTTCATGATTGCATAAAATTTGTGTAAAACAAAGCATACTGAAAACTCAGCCAGGTACCTGAAATCAATTGGCTCTTTCCACGGTAGACATTATACCTCCTCTCCCCCTGTATTCTTCATAGAGTGGTCTAGGAGATGAAGCCTATGAAACAAACACATGTTTAGATTGCCTCTAAAAAGCAGATGGAAGTTAGTTTTTCTTTGGTATTTAGTAGTGTCATTCATGTTAAAGGAGAAAAGAACAAAATATTCCATAGTTTCTTTGCCAGTGACCATCATGTTCTATACAGAACATCTAAGCAGAAATCAGAGCCTGAAGTTTATTTTGGTATTTCTTAAGTTTTTCTAAAAATAGGTTCTTCAGTTTTACAATGTAGTAACAGACGTATCTCTTCTCGATTCATGTACTCATGTGGAGGATGAGAATACAATTTCATTAATTTTTAACATCTCTTAGTATCTGTTCTTAGACTTGGAAATCCAGAATTGCTGTATCTGAGAATTATAGTATCTGAGCTAGTTCTTCCTCCCTGGGAACATTAGGTAAAACTGAGCTACATGTATTTTCCATATTGATTCCCCTTTTTTTTTTTCCTGAAAGTTCACTGAGAAGTTCTACTCTGAGTCAAAATTCTCAGGAGGAATGTTTATTACTATCTCATATAGGTTTTTATAGCTGGTGGCAGACTTGGACAAGATTACAGGAAAACAATGCCAGAGAATACCAGAATGCGCAGTGCAAGTTTATTTATACAGAGAAGAATGAGAGAGGAGAGAACACAGGGGATTCAAAAGAGATGGGTGGATGAACAGTTTGCTGCAATTTAGAAACAAAAATGTGCTAAAATAGGAAAAGGTGACATATATCACAGATCACAGTATTGTAGTTTATTTACTCTCATACGTCTTTCTTTTTATGTTAACTTGTAGCCTTCCAGGGATAAGTATATAACTTTGTCCAGATCATAAGTATTCTAAATAAGGAAGTGAATTGCTGGTGGTATTGTTTAAAAAAATTGAACAAAGGAAAAAAATCCTTCTATGTGTTTTTAATTCTGTATATATTTAAAAGTAAACTCCAATAAGTGCATAACCACGACCCCTTTACCTTTTTTAAATTTCTTCCATGCTTTATAAATTCTGGCAGTAAATGGCAACAAATGAAGCATTTATCTGGAATATGCCAGGTTCTAAGTGTTGATTTTTATTTAATACATTCTGTTAGAGTTCATCTCCATATAAGTTAAGTGTCTCAGATATTGATTTTTTATTAAATAGTCAATCAATATATTATTATAAGTAAACTGATTACCATCCAGTTTTCTCTGCTGCTCATCACTCTTGTGAAGTGGTACCTACTTCGTTTTTTGTTTCATGCCCTCAGATGAATTATGAAACTATCTTTAGGCAAATAAATCCTACTTGTCCTCATCAAGAAAAATGGAAGCTTGGCTCTGTGATGAACACCTTATGATCAGATGAGTGAGCTTAGAAAGTATGTCTGGGTTAACCAGCATGCACTAGTTTTAGTGATGCAGAATTCACTGTGTGTTGGTATTGGCATCTTTGTAATTACCTGTTGCAATCTCAAACCACAATTTTGGGACTTGCTTTTAAAAATAGATATAGTATTTATATGCCTGCAATTTTAATTTAAGAATAAAATTGGTTCCATGTATTTTAGAATTTGGCTATTGAAAGTCATGCAGACAATCTGTGAATTGAAGCCTGCACAACATTTTAGTTCTCTGGAGATTATGGTCACTAAACCACTGGGATTTTGTATTCTATTAGAATTGCATTGACCAGTCATGAGGACATTTTATGTCTTTTATTCTAAACTATAAATTTGTAGATTTGAAAGCAGAATGTTTCTGTCTGACTGCTTGTAATTGTTCCCCAATGAGTTTAAATTAACTTGTTTAGCTTTGCTTTTTAGATTATTTTAAGAGAGACCAAACACTCAGGGAAGAGCTGATAATTTAAAAATATTTTTTCAAGGCCCGGAAGGCTAAACCAAGTTATAGCCATTGTGTGGGTAGAAAACTGCACTTCTAGATTTTTCCAGTTCCTTTTCTTGTCTTAAAGTTAGAATCTGAATTTTGTTTCTGAGATTTTGTTTTTAGAAACACTTGACAGCAAATATGTAAAGTTTATATCTGTTGTGGTAAGATGGTGCTGGACATTTTAAAGCTGGATTAATGTTTCTCCTGGCACGGATTAAAAATTCTTCAGTGTTCTGAGTAAGTAGTGAACACTGTCTTATGACTGATTTGCTACCTCATCAGCATTTTTGAAAGCTGAGCACAATTATACTTTGAATTCATAGTATTTCAGAATAATTTCTTATTACTTAGCTCCTCAGAAATTAATTTACTGAGGCTACCATTATTTTGCCAAAGCTTAGAAGGAAATATGTCTCGTGCCAGTAGGAAATTCAGTGAATATATAACATTAATACCTGTGCTATCCCATAAATATATTTGCAAGAATGGTATGCATCATTAAAATGCTTAATTCTAAAGTATGTGTGAAGTATTATTTTTAAGCAATTTTATTTGTGGGAAATATTATTAGGAAAGCGATATTTTATCAGCCACCAAGAGAATTAAAGCAACTTGTGACAGAAAGGATACATGTTTATTCATTTGTTGGAGCTGAACTGAAATTCTATGTCAACCAGCTGTGTGTTGTTACTTGCATTGCTGTTTGATTAGACCTTTTGAATACTATTTCTCATCATGGTGATGTTTGAGTAGAAAATTGCAAAAGAAATACTCCTACTCAGGTTGTCAGATTTGGTTTTAATTATTCTCATCTGTTGGCAGTGTTTGCATAGATTTTGGAGTTTAAAGTGAATCATCTTGTCACAGCTTTTCAAATATTTATTTCTTCCATTTATTTGTCAAGAACTGCAGGAAGAGATTGTAAAGGAGATCTGGTAGACATTTTTCTCTCTTTCATGCTGCAGTTGATATGTCTTTTCTCTATCAGAATAGTACTGAAGGAGTAGAGAACCAAAGAAAATAATCTCTCTGTGTATATATGTGTGTATATATATATAGGAAAAAATATATAGCAACAACACTGAGCTACTAACTGATTTGAAATTTTGAATAAAGATCTAGAAATTAGTGAGAAATGTGGTCATGCCTGACTAGCTAGATATATTTTAATATAGAACTAATTATCTAGACCAAGGAAATGTAGTAGAACCATTGATCTAGACTTTCTTAAGGCTTTTGGTGTCATCTACACTGAAAAAAGAATTAGAAAGTATCAGTAGACAAGAGGCATGCTTAAAATTTAAGTAACTAGCTAAAAGGCAGTGAGCCTAGTGGACTTCTTAAAGGCCTTTCACATGACTTGTGAGACTTCAGTTACATGCACCGAAAGAGCGGTTTATCTTATAACACAGAGACTGCAAGAGTTGATTTGGTTAACACCATAGTTATTTAAACTGAAAGACTATTTCAACTTTTAAAAAATAAATTGGCAATTAATGCATCTGGAATGAAAATTGAAATGCTTTCAGTAGTCACAGGTGTGAAGTTCAGAGAACAGAAATGTACTGGGGCTTAAAGTGGAGAACAATCAGTTTATGAAAGTGTTTACGTAGAGTGGTTCCCAGCAACGGAAGAGTGTTGTTTCTAGTTGTATGTTCCAGGATCCTGGGTTCTGAAGTTACTTAATTGCCCTTACAGTTCAAGTTCTCACTGGGTTTCAGCTTTATATGATTTCATGTAATTGAAATATTAGGTGTTGTGAATGCTATAAATGGAACATCTTTCTATGAGGCTCTAAAGTCTTTGATACCTAATGGATGAATATCTGAAAGAGAATGTCCATAGATTAGCACAATCAAATAACAGCTGTGGAGGGCAGGGACTTCAGGCCCTTGAGGGTCTCCCATTCTAATGATTTGATATGTTTTTCAATTCCATCTAACCTAACTATTTAGCGAAATGATTTTTTTCCAACATGTAAATCACATAAATTGAAAATTGTCAAAAAAATGGAAGTTGAAAAGTGTTAAAAAATGGTATATTTTTAGCTTGCTCATATAGATATGTGTAATGTAGCGTACACTTGGAAAGCAGTCTGGCAGCCTTTTGTGCTGTTTTGAAGTACCTGCTGTTGTCTAACGTGGCTTCCATATACATGTAGAAAGAAGAGCAAATGGAAGGAGCTGACTGGTTTACCTGGCTCACCTGTAAGACATATGTCTAATATTAATCAGTATCTTTTACATATATAAAGCTTATGTTAAAATGATTGTGATGCTTTTGGATAGCCTGAGATGTGAGACATGTGAAATGATTTACAACCTGATTTAAAGTGCCTACTTTGTGAAGGTTATGTGTAGCTATAATCAAAAAGGAGATATCCCAGCAGCAAAGCTCCAGGCTCAGAATTTAGGTACTGCAGTAGAGTGAAGGCTCCAGCATTAGGCATCTTTGGTCTCAACATGGTTAGTGATTTTGGAGGTGAGGAGGCAGGTGATTTGGAGCATTAATACAAAATTCCCGCCTGCTAAACAGGCAGAAATGGCATGTTGAGTGATGAGTCTAATCCCTCTGCTGCTTGTCAGGAGCATGAACTTTACAGTTGAGGCCATATGGAACATTTTCATATGCTTAGGATCCAGACTGCCATCTTTTCATGAGAGTATTTGAATTAACAAGGCTCTACTTTTACATACTTTTAGTATTGGTGCTGTGACAAGTACCTAATAAATAGCAATTCCCTGTTGGAGAGTGAAGAGGTATCAGCTGGGCATACACGTCCAGAACAGTACTCTTAACTTTCTGCTGTAGAAAGCTGAGCAGTTTAAGAGAATATAGAAAGGGAATATTTTTTTCAATAAGCATTCTGGGCAGCAGTGCAGCCAAGGGCCCATGGCAGGAAGACATAAAAAAGGATTTAATCTGTAACCAGAAAACACAACATTCATCTAGCACAGGCAGGTATGGATTTTCATCCTTGCTCTCAAGATGGTTTAAATAAGTCACATCAGACTGTAATTGAATAAAAACTAGAAATAATCTACAGACTAGAAACCAGTATTGCCACCTTAGCTAAATTAACCACTAAGTCAGAGAAGTTATGGTGTGCTCAGGGGAACTAGGAATCCCCTATGAATGAGAAG
The DNA here is from genome assembly GCA_033558185.1 of Dromococcyx pavoninus. Classification (NCBI taxonomy): domain Eukaryota; kingdom Metazoa; phylum Chordata; class Aves; order Cuculiformes; family Neomorphidae; genus Dromococcyx; species Dromococcyx pavoninus. Next base: position 911,660 of record JAUMJL010000387.1, on the reverse strand, counting down.
GGATCATGCCTACTCCTATATCTGCACACTAATGGGTGAGTGCATGTCTTCCTCAGGACTCATGAAAAAGGAGGTTTCCATTTTCCCCATATCCTGTGCACATAACATGAAGACTTTTCACGTGCCTCTGTGTGTAGACTGGGAGACTTATGTTCATAGCCAAGCAAGATGCTTTGTGGTCCAAATTTCAGGCATCTCAGTGCTAGGCTTGATTCACTGCTGGAATAAAATAGCTGAGTTCTTTATCAGTCAGACCTTAAGAACCATTCTTGTCCATAATGAATAACAAAAGAATCAGGTGCACGGTAAGTTGTTCACTTGTTTAAAATGAGCAAAAGGACTACATGGTGAAAGAAATCCTATGTTTTAGTGGGATGTTTCATGTCTGGAAAACATATTTATATAATTAATTTTATTACTGCATGTCTCCTATAAAAAGCTAGTCCTAAAATGAAGAGACAGTTGGCAGACATTTGAAGCCATTTTGTTTTAATCGCTATTTAATTGTATGCGTTTCATATTTTGGAAAGAGTTGAATAATTCCTTCTCTTTTTCAGGAAGGTAAAGGGCTTTTTGCAACTTCAATCATACAAATAATCCCATTCTTTCAATACTGTGACTACTCATGTTCAGTCAGAACTGCATATAAATTGCAGATCCGTAGTCTTTTTGTGCTAGGAAACATCATACAGCTTTTTCCAGAAAGACAGGAGGAGGCTGTGTGTACTACTCTCTACAACAGAACTGTGAGCTGCACTAAAGTTACATCAGTCGTTCTTTAATGTCTTTCTTTAGATCCTGTTTTTTAAAAATATTGAAATTTAATTAATAAATTTAATTACCTTGTTGCCTTGGCAGTATGTCATTTTATTTTGGGAATAATAATAATCAGTTCTAAACCACCCTGAGGAGCTGGGAGTGACGGACAAAATCAGCTTTCACAGAGACAAGATGCATCTTTCAGAAAGAATACTACTTCTATTATTTTAACGAAGAAAATATTTATAGGATGACATATCTAAAAATGCTATGTCGTTTCTCAGTATTGCTGGTTTATTTTGAATCAGAGCATGTAAACAATAAGTCTGTATTGAAGTGTGACCACATTCTATTTGTTGATGTTTTCTTTGGAAATTTACATGTCTTTTATAAGGAGAGGTGGATAGACAGAAAAATTGATTTTTTGCAATATATAAATAAAACCAAGCTGTTAGTAAACATATAAATATATTCCCTTTGTTTTAGAAATCAACAGTGTGATAAAATTCTCTCCCAGTAGGGTGGCCTAAAATCGAAGGAAAATGAAAGACTTATTGTGGTCAGGGGGCATTCAGTCAATTGGAATTTGCACCCCTGTAGCATTCAGCCAATTAAAGTGGGATGGTAGGATTAATAATTGATAGATGAAATACACTTTTACTCAACAAGTAGAAGAGCAAGAATGATTAATTAATGTTTTTTTATGTCATCCCAAGGTGTGCAGAAGCAAGAGTTGGTGTGTAAAAGGCTGGATGACAACTCTGTTGTACAAAACAATTACTGTGATCCTGACAGTAAGCCTCCAGAAAACCAAAGAGCCTGCAACACTGAGCCTTGCCCGCCTGAGTAAGTCATTGATCACCAAGATGAATATGTGGTTTGCGTAGATAGCGAAGTCTTTGTAATCTTTAATAAATCCTGTTGATCAAATACCTATAAAATTCAGGTCTAGTACTATGGTCCTGTCTTGGCAGACAGGATCTTTGGTTTTGATTTCATGTTCATCTGAAATCAGTTGTGGAAAATACATACTTTGGCCTAGAGGAGGCCTGATCTGACTGAGGAACAGTGGTGTTCAAGCTACATAAAGCAGCTCAGATGTTGTAAGTAAAAAGATACCGCTAAAGCAGTTTTTTAGGGTGTAGGTGTAGGATGTGGTAAATAGTGCTCAGTGTAGCCCTGGGGACTATTCTTAAGGCAACAATGAAGGAGGAATCTTGAGATGAGACTAACTTCTTTGCCATAGATATTTGTATTACTCCTAAATGTTTGCCATGTGTTAAGTTTATTAAAAATCTTTGCTGAAGTGTTCACATGAGAAGTAGCAAACATAGAAACTGTGTAGTAGACCATCCATTCACAAACAACTTGCTCTCCAGGATACTCATTGTTCTACAATGTTCTGTGCCTTTAGAATTAGGTGCTGAGTTGGTTGTGTCTTTTTAAAGATAACTGTATGCTATATATTGAAAGATAATTAAAACCACAGCAGTTAATTTTTTAAAAAATGAAATTTGGCAAGGACCTGTAGCATAGCTTAATATTGCTACAAAAGCTGTTTGGAAACAGTTGTAATTTGCACTAGAAAATAATCATAGGCACAACAGCTTTTGAGACAAACTTGTGGAAAAAATGAAAGAGATGCAACAGTTTATTGAGTCACAAGTTTAAGTTTGGTGACAATCTGTAGGTATATTGTAATTGGGCATGGAAATCATTAATAGTTATTAAATGTAGATATTGCACAATAAAGAAGTACCGTGGTCTTTTTAAAATGTCTCTTAGAAACTGTAAAATTGTAGCATGAAGAACAGGAGGAGGAATGAGACAAGCCGATAGTGCGATAAAATCTCAATAAGTCTTCATTAAGCTGATTCCTAGAGTATCAGCCGCTCTCTTGGTGTGATGACTGGATGCAGGTTGGCAGAGCAATATCTTCTGCGCTTACTTTCCCTGTGTCATGTACATACTTATTTGACATGAACAGAACTGAAGCCATTACACTGCTCTCCCCTTGATTGTGTTTTGAGCATGAATGCGCTGTCTCACAAACAGGTCTAAAGTAGGCCTAAATCATTGTCCCCACAGTCTATGTGTAATAATATGTTTACCCTACAAGAATATACACTTGGATTCTGTTCAGCATGGCTCTAAGGACACTTAACTAAATTCTACACCAGCCATCTAGGAGCAGAACTTGGGAAATGGTGATGTTTGGTCAGTTTTTACCGAACACATAGAATCACAGAATCACAGAATGATGTGGGTTGGAAGGGATTTTAAAGCTCATTCAGTTCCAACCCCCCTGCCATGGGCAGGGACACCTCCCACCAGACCAGGCGGCTCAAGGCCCCATCCAGCCTAACCCTGAACACTGCAGGGGAAGGGGCATGCACAACCTCCCTGAAGCCTGTGCCACTGTCTCACCACCCTCATTGTGGAGAATTTCTTCCTAATGTCTAACCTAAATCTCCCTCCTTCCAGTGTAACGCTATTCCCACTTGTCCTGTCACTACAGGCTTTTTTAAAAAGTCCCTCCCCAGCTTTTCTGTAGCCCCATCAGGTACTGGAAGGGGGCTATGAGGTCTTCTTACAGCCTTCTGTTCTCCAGGCTTAACAAGTCCAACTCTCTCAGCCTGTCCTCATAGCAGAGGTGCTCCAGGCTTTTGATCATTTTCGTAGCTCTACTCTGTACCTGCTACAGCAGTTCCATAGCCGCCTTAAGCTGGGGATTCCAGAACTGGACACAATACTCCAAGGTCTCACAAGAGCGTAATAGAGGGGAAGAATCACCTCCCTTGACCTGCTGACAATGCTTCTTTTGATGCAGCCCAGGACGTGGTTGGCCACATCCCTATCATTTTCTTTGTGTAGCTTAACTGTTAATAAATTGACACTTTAAGGAGTAGTAGTAGCATACTACTACTATTTAATTTTTATTTTTTATGCTAACATTATTTGAAAAACAAAACAAGGAGAAAAAAGAACAACCCACAAAGCAGGACACCTCTAGGTTCTCCATCCAGTACAGCATGGACACTGGTGAACGTGGTGAAACTCAAACCATCAAGAATCATGAAGTGGATAATGTGTATTAACCAGCATCTACTTGAGTATCTCAGAGCAGTTCAGCCCAAATCTGCGTCCACTCTGGTGTGCCACACAGGGTGAATACCAAGTGCCAAACTCGTAAGGAATTGTTCTTGATTCCTGATCCTGTAAAGAGTCTAAAGGAAGACTATTCGAATAACAGATAGTTACCCAAAGAAGTTTGACCCTTTTGACTGGAAAAACTTAAACAGAAAGACTTAATCTTTACAGATAGTGGCCAAATATTTCATTTTTTAATTAATACAATCCCACTTTCCTAGTGGTGTATACCAAAAGTTACGAAAATTGTACTTTTTCTAACTGAATTCTAGTTAGTCTTATCCTTGATGTCCCCGACCATTAGCAAAGACTATGTTTATTCACAGAATTTTGGTTTTTGTTACATTAAGTAACTCTTAAATTTCTAGATTACAAGAAATGATAGAGGTAGTTCCAGAAGTTATCAATAGTGCTGTGTTGTCGTACAGCAAGAACATAGAAGGTACCTGTGAATGTGCTTGAGCACATTATAGTACCAACTAAGAATTAGCACTTCAGCCTTCTGGTTCAGTGTGGTAAAAGCATAAATTCGGTGGCAAAAATTTGCAACTTCTCTTTTGCTAGGAAATTAATGACAGAATATGGTATATTTGTTTCCATCTCGTGTTCAGTAACATGAGACAGGATAGCAGCCCTTTTTTTTTTCAACAGGGGCTTCAGAAAGTGAAAAATCTTATGAGGCAACTCCAAGAAAAACTCCAGTTTTCCTCAGTGACTGACATACCTGGCATTTTTGACATGTTGACAACATGTGATAGCATAGTAGACTTCACTAGTCCTTTGCAAAAAATTATGCAGGCGAGTGTATCTGATCAACAAGTGAAATACTGAAGACCAAATGTGCTTGACAATGTGAAGAGATGTTTCCAGATAATTAAGCAACATTAACCATTCATCAGCAGAAAAAAAAAAGTAGCATTGCAGCCATATTAACCGCTCCTTTAATTTCTGTGGCAGCACAAAATAATCTAAATACGTTATACAACTCCTAGATATTACTATGTACAAGCAAACACAAGTTCCCTCTAGCAGCTATTGTGCAGTCCTTTAAATTCTCAAAATATTTGTTGAGGCCTTTCTTTACATGATGAATTCATGCTTTACTAGTACTTGCTTTACTTTATTAAATTAAGTACTGCATTTCAGTATAGCCTTTTATTAAAAAGTTGAGAAATGTTTCATAATGAAGAAACTCAATTTTGAGATAAAATTATTTTATTGTAATAATATTAGAGAATCAGCCATCATGGCTTTCAACCCCTACAGCATTCGTTTCCAAATGTTTTCAGTTGCAAAACAAATTATTTCAGAGAAATAATTTCAGGCAAATCAAGTGCAAATCTACTTAAATAGCTGCAGTTTTGTCAGACTTAACACACTATCTTCTCTCTGCTGTAGCCTAGGCTGGAAATTGCTGCTCTAGAAAAATACAAAGTAGTGTTATTGGAAGATACAGTTGCAGTGAGGCATAAATTAAAATGTTCAGTAAAAAGACCCATAAGTTTCTGTGTTATTTTGCTGTGAACACATGTATTGTTAACAGTTATTTAAGTTTAGTAGTTTAAACTATTTTGAGTCTGGTTTCGTGGAATTATCTACTCTGTTTCTGAAGTACATTAACTGAGTCTCCTAACTTTTTCTGTCCAGATGGTTTATAGGAGATTGGTCAGAATGCAGTAAGACCTGTGATGGAGGTATGCGTTCACGAACAGTTCTCTGTATCAGAAAGATTGGACCTTCTGAGGAGGAGACACTGGACAATACCAACTGTTTAACGCACCGGCCTGTTGAAAAAGAGCCCTGTAACAATCAGTCCTGTCCTCCACAGTGGGTTGCTTTGGACTGGTCAGAAGTAAGGAAATTTTGCTGTGTTAGTTCGTTGGTAATAGTGAAGACTAGAGCTCTGACCACTGAGTATTAGTACATTTTTTTGCTGAATATTAGTATATTACACTGCTTGCTAAGTAAAGGATTAACAAGAAATTCAAAACCTTCAATATAGTATTGAAGCAATTTTTTCTTTTTCTTTCCGTTTATGTTGTCACTTCTGTTGTTTTATGAAATGATTATGACCTGTTTTTATTAATCACAGTAGAAAAATGATAAAATACAAAATAGAATTGGAAAGCAATAAAAAAAGCCCAGTGTCACAAACAAACAAAAAAATAGCCATTTAGTGTGAGATAATTTTCTTAAAGACAGCAATTTCCATTTCCATTGGTTTTTGAACAGACAAATAGCTGGATGGTAGTTATGATGGGTTTACAATATCAGAACCCAGAACAAACTACTACTTTTTTTTTTTCTGTAAATATCTGTGCTGATGTTAAGCATCACCTTTCTTAGCACTTAGCCTTAAGAGGCAGATTTGAAAAATGTCTCTTTATTAAGGAAGGAACATCTTTTGTTTGGTATGGTAATAGCTGTTATACCTTATTCTGATTCAAGTATTAGTGTGAAGCAGTACCGCTGAAAGGAAAGGCAGATACATTTGAATGGGACTATTTCACATGCACATCAGAGTGCAAAACTGTCTGTATACTTTTTCAGATCCTTGCTACCCGGGACTCTGATTTCACCCCACATTTTTTCTCAAAATAATCTTTGTGAATACTTACAGGTTAGGATTTCCTGAGTTTCCATGTCTCTGTCCTTGATGTCAAATGCAGCCATATCATGTAATGGCTTTCATAAATTGATTAAACTGTGTTTTAAAATTAGTTAATTTGGGTGGTTTGTCCCACTGCTTCTTGGAAGACTATTCCTGAACTTCAGTCTTTGACTATCTTTTGTTTCCAGCTATCACATATTGATTACATAAAGTCATCTTACACTCTGTTAATATATCCAGATGTCTATCCTCTTTTTTTTAATTTCTTGTATATTTTTTTGAAATGCATTCTTTTACATATCATACTGGTAAACTTCAATTAATTTCACTTATTAACATCTTCATGGTTGTACAGCCTATAGTTGCACAGATCTCTTATATAACAGATACTTATATAGCTCCAGAAGTTGTTATAGTGTCTGGAAATTCAAAGCATAGAGAAGGAAGCCTACTAGCATCACTGTGAGCACCCACAGAAGTGGTACAGAACAGCTTTTACCATAATTTGTTGAGGTTACCAAAATGGTTGAGGTTGGAAGGGACCTCTGGAGGTCATCTTGTCCGATCTCCTCTGCTCAAATCGAGAGCCAGTTACTGAGTGCCATGTCCAGCCAGCTTTGTAGTATCTCCAAGGATGGAGACTCCATCTGCTATTAGTTAATAGTAGACTAAGTGTTATGGCAGCACTTAAAAGTAGTAATATTTGCTAGTTAAATTATTGTTCTGTGAGCTGCCATGAAAGCTGTTGTTCATCCCCTTGTTGTCTGAATTTCGTGCTTGTATAATCTCCATCTATTGTTAGCTGAAGAAGCTAGTTCTTTACACAACTTTTTAATTACCATACATGTTATTATTTTGAAAAAAGAAAAATGGTAAAGACTTATGAATGAAATGCCATTTTAATGAGTTTTACATCAGAGAAAAAGCTTTCAAAATACAATGTGAACTTCTGATTTTTTTTATTAATTTAGCAGACAGACGCTTTTGCTTATATTCTGAATCTCCTGTTGTTTGTAACAGGTTTTATTAATAATCCAGTATCATAAAACAGTTAAGTCATTCCCAGACTATACCTCATTCTGTCTCTAGTTTTATTCAGTTTAAGATAACAGATTTTGTTTTGAATTAATTCTGTAAATAGTTGTCAACTTTATATCCTGAAACCTGTAGAAAAGTAGTTTCTTTCATCAACTTTTCTCAGTGTAGAAATCATACAGTGAATTTTAAAATGTGTGTTGTTCTATGTGCAGAACAATATTTTTTTATCCTTGGTAGCCAGCATTTCACACAAGAGGTAGTGCACCAAAATCAAGGCAGAAAAGGTACTAAATGATCTATGTCTCTACCTGAAAAGGTGCAGTGTATTCCAGCCCTTTGAAAATGAATCTGACTTAGAGTAGAAAGGAAAGGAATTAGAAGGAAAGAACGGATGAGTTGGGATGGAATGGGATCTTCAGTTGGAAATTCTTATCTTACTGTATCTGTGGTATTGATGGTTTGTAAGCTGTTCACAGCTCTTAATTTCTGATTGGAATATCTTGGCATCATCTCATTACTAACAGATAATAGTATACATATGACAAGTTACAGAGCCATAGATACCTGTTTTCTATATACTATTGCCCTTTAGCTACCTCCTTGAGCCATTGCTCAGTAATACATCATCCTTAGAGCTGTTAACATAGCTGCCCTCATGAGAAGCTTGAACAACTTTTTAAGGCCTTCATATCCAACCTTTTAGACAACAGTAGTGTGTTATAATTTTGAACAAAAATCCTTCTGATCAAAGACTTAAGCTCTGCTAAGCTTCTGCTTGTGATGGTATTTAATCAGGGTTGTGAAACAATATGAGCGTCTTTCTGGTATGAAGTTTGCCTGATGTAGCTTGGTAAGCTGTCTTGATTGATGATACCATTTTAATACAATGAGAAAAATAGCGCTTTTTTCTGTTTGGAGTTTCTAGAAATACAATGTGTTAAAATTCCTATAGTAATATACATATGAGTATTTATATGATTTTCTGACAAGCATGAAAATGAATATAAGTGAACTCAAAAGTGAAGAGTTGAATACTGAGAAGAGATTGAGTGCAAGTGATTTTTAAGTACTCACCTACGAAGGAGCATTTGCTTTTGGTTCCTGCTTAAAAGTCATGAATTTGGCATGAAATATTTGTGGGAGAAAATACATGCAACATTCTTTGGAATTTGGACCAGAACCGAAGAGTCATGATCATGATGCTGAAGATCTCATGAATTTTTTGTTGTTCTTTTTGGTCTCTGTTTAGCATTAATGTTCTTTTTTGCAGTTCAGACAGACAGATAGGGATATTTTATCTATTCATTCCTTCCTTCTCCTAGTTTTCTAGCAGGTAGGTAATTAGGGTACACAAGATTTGAGGAGGATTGAACCTGGTTATCCTATATCAGAATTCTGAAAACTGAGCTACTGCAGATAAAGAGGCAGTACCTTGGTAGGAAAGGACAGAACAGCATACGAAAGGTTACATTTTAAGGAAGGTAATTGTATATACGTTTTGAAGTTCTGGGTTATAAACTCAAAATGGAGGACCCATCTCTTTGCAGCCCAATTTAAAATTCAAAATCTAAGTGGAGATAAGATATAGGATAAACCTGTCCATGCTGTATTGACTAGTTTAGGGGGCTCCCACTAAGAGATTTTCCTAAAGATCTTGTTTTGTACTGTGGAGTTGTTTTAAAATTTCTTTAAAGCAGAACTGCTTCAGGATTAGGCACACAACAGTAAAGTCCAGATCACTCAAGTAATTTTTTTGAAAATTAATACTGAAAGATTTCCTCCCCTTCTCTCCCCAAGTTCTATACTGACTTGTTCTGGATGTCTGGAAGTCTTCTTGAATATTGCTTCAGTTCCACATAATACTGTTTCCTAGATTATGTTTTTTCTCTACAGCTGCTTTCGAATGAAAGGCAGTTCCACTCTTGACAGGTTTAGCATAATCTGCATGTAAGGTTTGTGCTGTCAGAAACCAATTCTGGTCAAATTCTGCAGCTATGCTTATGGGATAAGGTTAACACACCAACAGGGAATTCTGAAATGGTGCCTGCAAAATCTCCTGGTCAGATGGTAAAGAGGGACTGATTTGGGGAAAGTCTTGAGTTTTAATTTTGTTAGCACTTTTCTCTTCCCTGTTCTGCAGTTGTGCTAGTGTAAATGACAGTTAATACTCAGTAGCAAAAAGGAAGGAGAAGGGGGGGAACCCGTATGAAGAAAGAGGAGGAAAAGCAGAGGTCATTAGATCTGTTTCTTTTCATATTGCTGTTTTGTTTTCTACTTGCTGTTAGAACGAGCAAAAGAGTGATAAAAGGAGGAAAAACGAGAACTGTGTGAAAACAGAATTGAAGTTTAAATTGCAAGGGAGAGAAAAGCATGGATTGTAGGAGAGGGTACGGTGTTACTGTCTGAATAATCTGGTTTCTATGGAGTCCAGTAAAACGTTTCACTTTCCATATGTTGATTCAGGAAAATGTTGTTATTGTAGCCCAGTAGTCTACAAGTGAGGTGGAGGCAAACTGTACTAAGGCCATATTAATACTAGAGAGTTCTAATTTCTGAAATGCACACCCAGTTTTATTTCAGAATAGTACAACATGTGGCAAACTCTTCTACTTTATAGCAGAGTGCTTTTCTTAAACCTAACCTAAAGGCTCTTATATATGAAAGTAAATAGTAACACCACAGGCTATATATAAATAGCAAAGGACATCTGCTTGTAGCAAATTGAAAATTATAAAAACTTTAACTTGATAAAGCTGTCTTCTGTCAGCTTGTTTTTATTTCTAAGCATTTTAAAATTATCGTTATCATATTGGGGAAATTGTGGTTGTAATTTAAGACCATAAATATATTTTCCCTGATTTTGTAATAATATTTCTGACACTTTAATGAGATTTTCATTGTTTGTTTATATCAATATTTTTTCAGTGCACACCGAAGTGTGGCCCAGGGTTCAAACACCGAATTGTTCTGTGCAAAAGCAGCGATCTTTTAAAAACTTTTCCAGCCTCGCAATGCCAAGAGGAAAGCAAGCCACCAGTCCGCATCCGCTGTAGTTTAGGCCGATGTCCTCCTCCTCGCTGGGTTACTGGAGACTGGGGACAGGTAAGAACGTTCATATAAGTATTTATTGATGTTAGTCTCCTACACAGTAGCACCTTCTAAGGCTAAGATGTTGCTGGAAATGGAAAAGAGATGGTTCCCATGACTGAAACAAAAGCTTCTCCCCCGTTTGTCTCAGATGAAGTGTGATTCTGAATTATAGTCGTCTACAGCAATCTCGTTTCTAATGGATGAGTCTCTGTATTCAGTAACTAAAAAATTAAACAGTCATTATTATGGGGTTTTTTTTAATTGGGATTTTGGAATACAGCAATTTTACAATGTTTAGTGGTTTTAAAACACATTTAACTTCCTTTAGAAACAAGATGGAAGGACAAAGCCAATTCCTTTTTTAGGAAGAGATATCTGTATCTATAGAGCTGCCAAAAAACTTTGAGATGTAGATAATTTTACATAGCATATGCTGAATTACCAGATAAGGAGGTAAATTGTTAGAGGACAGGCTCAATGTGTAATGTTTCTAAACATGATATACTGGGTTTCCTTCTTTATGTTTTTGTATCTCCATTATAATCAATGTCCTGTTTTTCAAGTTATAAATGGATGTTTCAGTTTCTAAGTTTGCTGAGTAATTTGTCACTAATGAAACTAAAACATTTTAGCTTAAGTAGCCCCGGATCAATCATTTATGTTATTACACTCTAAACAACTTTTCTTTCATGGTAGTTGTCCAGATGTGCATTTATGAGTTATAGAAATTAAAAAATATTTTGAAATAGCAAAACATTTTTGTTTGAATAATAGTTTCCTTTTTCCTTAAAAAAATTCCACTAACAGATCTGAATTCCTGATCCCTTTGATTTTTCTTTATTCTAAAGTGATTATTTCTTTCTTGAAAATACGCACTTGAACTCAGACATGATATAAGAATATAATTTATTATTGTTAGATGATATACCTCAGACCTATCTGTTCAGGGAGCTAACATTGCATTGTGTTTTATTTTCTTTGAAAGACAAGGGCTCACATTATAGTGTGAAAAAAAACCCTAAGCTATTTTATGAAAATTATTTCTTGTATTAACCAAAACTCTTCAGATGCCTGTCATCTTTAAAATTTGTGCCTGTATACTGTTATCTTTTTCTAGATTTAAAAATTGAATTCTTGTTGTTTTACTTTATTATCATCATCTTCATTTTTAGTGTTCTGCACAGTGTGGTCTTGGGCAACAGATGAGAACAGTACAGTGCCTCTCATACACCGGACAAGCATCCAATGAGTGTTCAGAAACACTAAGACCTCCATCGATGCAGCAGTGTGAGAGTAAATGTGACAGCACTCCCATTTCCAACACAGAAGGTAAGTTTGCCGTTTTAATGTAATTTATTCTGCAGAGTAAAGTGACATAGTCAGTATTACTGCATTAATTTGTTGGTAAAGGCCAGGTGACACCATCGCTCAGCTTATGAATGATTTTTTGACAATTATTTTCTAATTAGTCATTGCAGTTCAAAGATAAAGTCAATAAAAATCTAAATACAGGTTCTTTATTTAAAAATCTACCCTTAACAATATATAGCTTAAGTCATGGACAGAATACTATTGGTTTTATGTCTTTAATTTTCCAATCTCTTTATTGGTCCAATGGAAATGTCCCAAACAGTAGCTGGAGCATGATGGAATTCTCATCCAGTGACCTTCTACATGCTCCATCATTGGTTAACATAAAAATGTAGTGGCAAAAATAGTTAATTACATCTTCATGGAAAGACTAGAGCCACAGATCTAATGCTATGCAGTGCTATAAGCCTGTTGTTACACTTTGCCTTACTTATCAGCTTCTTTGACTTAACTTTTAATTTCTTGAATTTATAATGTCTGTTTGAAAAAATTACAGAATTTTTACATGATACAGTCTAATTTGATCAGACTAGGTTCATTGTAACATGTTTTTGGTAGAGGCTGTATTATGTAATAATGTAAAGTAAGTTTATTAACGTTTATGAGAAACTCCAGATCTGAAATCATAAATTGTCCAAGCCAACCTTTAGAAAATGCTGTCTTCAACTAGAATTAGAGTTTAATACGTGTAGCTTACTGAAACTTACCAACAGTAGATACTAGGAGAAAAAGGGCGCTGCTAAACTTCTTCAATTCGGCACAGTCCTATGAAGAGAAGGCTACTTCATCAGCCACTGTATCTATTTCAAAACTGATTTTTAAAACAGAAGTTGTGGGCAACTTCCAGAATATTGTCTTGCTGTTGTCCAAATGGCATTGACTGAACAGGGTCCGCTTTTAGTCAAGAGGAAGAATAGCCTAAAGAAACATGGAATAGGATAATTTCAAATCCTACTTTTAGCAAGAATACAGTTAGTGTCTTCACCTGTATTTAACTAAATATAATGTGTATGAGGGTTATTTTTGTGATTCAGTGAACTTTTTACATCTTACCAAGATCAAGTGAACCTTTTGATTCCCTGCTTCATTTGTAATTCAGCATCTGTCTCTTCCTAGTCATCACAAACACAAGGACATATTTCTGGAAGATATTTGGCCTCTTTTGGGGAGAGTTTTTGAAACTCAGTGAAACACAATAACCATGTGCAGTTGCTGATAAATATGTCTGTTTCAACCAGCTATCCCCAATGTCTTTTCTCCTGGAATCCAACTCTTTCCAAATTGAAAAGAAAAAATTACAAAAATAGTACATAAAACATTGGGTAGGTGGAATAAAAAAACCTACAGTGAAAGCACTATATATCTGATAGTAAAATAAAAGATTAAATTTCATGACCTCGACTTACCTGGCTAAAAGCCTGCTAATTGCCATTATCAGAAATACTGTTGAGTACAGACCCTGAGGTTCAGCCACACTAGTGCTTTCCTGGGTTCAAATACTAAAAATTCTGAACTACGTTTAACTTGCTATTACAGTATGCTTACAGCATGAACCAACTGTCCTTTATTACCTGTTCCAGAGCAAAAATAATGTACTGGGAGATGGTATGTAGAAGGAAGGCAAAGAGGTATAGCTGAGTGATTGAATAAGCAGATTGTGTCTGTTTCACTATTATTTTTTTTCTTTCCTGTTTCTTGTGTTTGTTGTGTTTCATGTTTGGCTTGTACTGAAGGACTGTTATCCTGTCAGGCTGTGGAGCAGCAGCATTGCCATGGCCTCTGGGCTTCATTTCTAGATATCAAATCAATATGAAATATGATAATGGTAAAACTACTGCTGTAGTTTGAAAAAGAATGTAGGTGGAAGCCTTAAAATGCAACCTTAAAAGAGTAAAAGCTTACATCATTCTTTTGAGTCAAATCCTTTTCTGGGAAATTAATCTGATTTCCTTCTTTCCATCACTTAATTTTTATGATTCAAACTTGTGGGTTTTACTTGTGGCATACACCTCTTCCATTTTCCTGCATGTGAAACAAAGCTCCTTGCCAAAATCTTATGTTAATATCAGTCTGGAAGGAACTGCACAACTGCTTTTAACTAAAAATCCCCCATCAGGCACCTATCACAGTATTCACTCCAATGCCAACGGAATCTGCAGCAGCAACGTCTGAGCTGTAGAACCTAAGTGTACCTCTAAGTTCTCTGATACAACTCTATCTCCAGCTATATCAGAATAAGAACTGGACCTGGACCAAACTGTTCCATTCCCTGTTCCCACTATCTTTCAGCAGAAAGGAGACCGCGCTAGAGGAGTACCACAGTATATTCCAGCAGTGCTTCTGTAATATACCCCACAAGTCACATTAGAAAAAAACTGTGTGGGATAGAGAAGAAGGAATCGTTCCTCTGCATGTTTGAATTCCTGGGAGAGTCACCTGCCAATGTGATAAGGGCTGCTGAGGCAGTTAGCACAGCAGATAGAAAAAAGTCAAGTAGGAGGAAAATAAAAACCAAAAAAGATCTTACATGTCTATTATAGGCATAAAAAATGGCTTTTCTTTTATAAAAGAAGGAACCAAACTAAAATATAATCCACCATTCAGTCTAGTCACTGAATTCACACTGTTGGTGCTTTATTCATAACACTTGTCATTTTTTCCATCCCTGTTAGATGCAACGCACATTCTGTTTCAAGGATTCTTACAAATGCAGAGGGGTGGTACCAAATAGTGAAAATCATGTTAGATTTTTGGATATCTTCTTATAGATGGATAAAATAACTCCTGAGAAAGAAGCTATAAAAGTACTGTAAGAAAAATGACTCACATTTCCTAGCTGTCTAAAGTGATCATTTATCCCAATAAATGATAATTCTTTCAAGACAAAGTAGGACTTCTAAGTGTCTGGGAGAGAATCCCTGCAAACATTTTTTATGGCTTTTTTAAACTATATTGTGCATATTAGGCTGGATTAGAAAGAGTAGTTATAAAGAGGGCAAGGTGAATGGGTAGAGAGGAAGCATGTTAAAGCATGTTAAATGTCAGTTTTTCTTTGTATTTTATTTCTGATTTTTTTTCTCATTAATGCCCTTAATTATTAGAGTGCAAAGATGTGAACAAAGTGGCATATTGCCCACTGGTGCTGAAGTTCAAGTTCTGCAGTCGAGCATACTTCAGACAGATGTGCTGCAAGACCTGCCAAGGACACTGACCCACAGAAAGCACAAGAATGTACTTGTTATTATCATTGTGGAAGAGTGTCCATCGAAGAGAGCCACACAGCGGAATGAGGTTGATGTCCTTGCAAATGCGTTACCCTGTGGAAAACGTAACCACTGGTCAGCCCCAGCTGACAGGATTTCAATATTATTTTAACTTCTGTGAAGTGGGATTTATTAATCCAAAGTGCTGGACACAGTATAAGGAGGGCATGCCAAATTGGAAAGATCCAGACAACACATATAGAATAGCTTACTGTGGAACAATTGTGTTCTTTTGACTAAATCCAATAGTCTGTTTACCTCCTTGGACCATTAAAATAATTTTTATTATGGACTTAGCAATGACACTGAATCCATGTGTATTTAAAACTGTTTAAAATGTAGCTGTTATGACTTGGTCTACTATGGAAGTAAGAAGCATCAAAAAAAGTCATAGCTTAAAAATATTAACTATTTTATCTCACAACACAACACCACAATTTAAATTATAAAATGAACTTGGAAATGTTATTTAAGGAGCAGAAATTTAGAAAAAATGTATTTTTCCTTCATTCCACCTTATTCCCTTTGGAGTAATCTGTATTTCCTGAACACTGCTGTGAGCCATATATAAAGCTATTCTAAATAGAACAACCACGAGGGACTTAGTTTTAAGAGGTGCAACAGTGGTGCATGAAATACAAGTGTGCTATGAAACAAAATGAAGTCTGTGTTGCAGGTTTATAGCCGTCTTACCTTTGTACAAGTGAAGCTGAGATTTCTAGTGAAAGGGAACATATTTCAGTACCATTGAGAAGCAGATTCCAACAGTGGTGAAGACTGTATTGCCAGCTCCTTCACTACTGCCATACAGGTTGCTTAGAACTTACACTTTGATTCCAGCTCACTTTTGTTTACAACACCAACCACAAAGAAGAGATAACTTTGTGGACATCTAGATCTGGTTTATATGTTGCTTTTGATTCTACAAAACTAAGGAAAAGGTAAGCCTACTGTGTAATAACAGTGATCTTTTGCAAAGCTGAAAGTTGAAATGGATTTCGGATGTTGCTTTCTTTGATACCATAGCAGAAGGGCTATGTGAATATGTGTATGTGCAGTTCAGGAGACCACACCCAAATGGGCAAGGATTACAACCAAAGAATAAGCAACTCTTGGAAGTATCTAGATTCTGTTCAGATGAAATGTCAAAAGTGTGCTTGAGCTTAGCGACCTATTAGACTATCAGAAGTAAGGCACACTAGAAGGGGAGTGGCTATAATGAAGTCTGGCCACCTTCACCTAAGTGCCCAGGTACATATTTAAAGCTGGACCGTATTTAAAGCTAGCAGCAGCTTTCAGCATAAGGTTGGAACAAACTTATGCCTCTGGATTAGCAGCGAGATGCTTTAACTATTCTGCTGCCTTACTCCATTTATTTCGTATTACCATATTTTTAATATTCAATGTATACTTGCATTTTTAAATGTGAGACCAAACTTAGGCAAGTCACATTCAAGAATCTACCATAAAAAAGTTAATTGTAATGCTCCTTTTCCCCTTCTCTTTTAAGTGTCAGACTCAACAAGGAGATAAGGAAAGTAGGTACTTGTTTATGTAATATATTGTACTTGAACACTTGCGTTTTGCAGAAGGTACTTGATGAATGTGCTTTTGTGTCCAACTATGCCTCCTTTGTTGTAGTGCAATTAAAATTATGTGAACAATAACATGTTAAAATTCTAACTCAAGTAGCACTTTTTAAAAAGGTACTAATTTCAATGAAAAATAATTTCAAAATTGAAGTGTACCAGGGGATTTTACCAATATGCCAAATGTGTTGCACAGTATTTACTAATGTGAATTAATATGGAACAATAGATATTGTTAACAGGACTCATACTATTAAATCCTCCCAACATATTGACAATCTATCCATGGGGTTTTGTGTAGCCCACGTCTTCATGACCATCAAATTCCTGTCATCTGCTACCTCTTGCCAGTATTTCCACTTCCATATGCCTGTGACCAGTGGAATGAATTTTCATTTGGCTTGTGTGTATTCACATATGCTTATCTGCTGCTCTCATCACCATGTGAACAACTCTTGTTAAAACTGATACCAGTAGATAAAAAAAAACCCCAGTCTTTGGGAGTTGCACATAGGGATTAAGGGCAGTATGAAGTCCTTCTCTGCTAAGTGATTTGACTTTTTATATCCTTTTGACAAAACACCTTGGTGCTAGCATGCCCTGGCTAGGTCCAATATGCGATAAAAGGGAAAGGGTTTGCTATGGCATTCCCTGTATGTAAGAGACCTCTGTATCAGGGTCCAGTTTTCTCTAGGGCGTGATTTTGTTTATCAGCTAATGTGTCTTTTCAGCTAACAGGAAAAGAGGTTTCTATGTATTAAAAAGAAACCTTTTTTTTTTTTACCTCACTTAGGACATGAAAATTGTAAGGCGTGTTTCCAAAGACACATTTTGCTCTCTTACTGGTGCTAGAACACTGGGGAGTTCAATGTTTACTCTGCAACATAACAGCACTGAGGTTGGAACTTAAAGAACTCCCTGGAGCAATGCTGGGTTATATTGTTAAAGGGAACAAAACACAGAATGTATGTGGATTTACAAACTAGGCAATGCTTCAGACTAAGACCGAAAAATGAAACCTACTTTAAAGAAAAATAATTGGTTTCCACAGCACAGTTCATTGCTGCTGCTACACTGTAGCCATCTATATAATCTAAGCTAAATAGTGTTATATTCCTACAGAGTTACAATAGGATTATTTGTGGAGGCTATGAATATGACAAGCCTAGAATCAAATAGTAGAATATGAAATGCAGAAATCAGTCTGGTGCCAGTACGTCCACTGAGCAATACTATCAGCTGAAAAAGATCAAAACAGAAAGAAAAATCTAGAGATTAACTCCTCAAGGTGTGTACACCCAAAAATAGTTCATTTTGTTAGGAATTTTGTAATGGAGTGAATGTCACATAGATAGCCTTAATAATACAGACTTAAATTACCTTTGTATTATTGTGATTAGTTGCTTATTATTTTATACTCAGTATTAATGTTGTACACTGTTACTTTATTATTATTTTTGCTTTTGTAAATTATATTCTAATTTATTGTCATGTTTCTTAACACTTGTTCTATGTGCATTCTCCTGCTTGTAATAAAAACAAAAATATTGTAACACTTGATGCAGTGAAATTCCACACCAGGCACAGGTTTGTTTTTAACATAGATAATTTAGTAAAATAAAACTGCAGCTTTTAAGAGTGGTACTCATGGTACAGTTGTCTGTTCCCTGATTTGCAGTTACCAGAATTCTGTATGCTTAATGTTTGCTTCATCACATGCATCAAAATATATATAAGCTGTTTTCTTTCGAGTAACATCTGCGTGTTATGCCAGAATGCTGTCCTTGGCAGCAGCAATGTTTGTCATATATAAGAAAAACAATAAGGAAAAGGAAAAGTCAAGAACATGATCATGTACATTATTAGATAATATTTTAGCCTAAGCAATAATGTAGATCAAGAATGAAATTAATGGCAGCAAAATATCCTGTACTTCTTGGAATTATTTCATTAACAGCCAGTAAATACTAACAATAATAATAAAATGTCCTTCTTTCATTGAGCTTTTAAGGTTTTATCTGAAGTTTATCTGAAGCCATAATGTTTTTAAATATAAAGAAGAAAGTATTTTCGGAACACTTGGTGCTTAGGTTGCTGTGGCTGAGATATGCTTATTTTCTTACCTAGTACAGTAAAAATATCCTGTATTAAAATCTGTGATCAAGTCCTAAGAAATATTTCTTGTTTATGTAGAATAACAGTTAAAATCTAGTTTCTGGTTTAGTGATGATAATCACTCTATTATTATGTGCAAGATGTTAAAAAAAGTACAGAGAACCTTAAATGTTTTGATAAGGCATTTGCTATTTTTGGTTTTTCTTTTTTTTATTCTATTTACAAGTGAGGATTCAAAAAACAATTACCAGTTTTAAAGGTACAGGTTTTTTCCACCTGGACTCTCTTATAAAAGTTTTATTGCCCTATAGATCAGAAGTTAAACATGGGAGTAGTCAGTAAATAACACAGTCTGATAAAATTTCTTTCTGTCGTTCCAAAACTCTGTTGACTTCCCTGCCATACATTCACACTACAAGTTAGTACTTGATAGGTTTTCCGCTGTTGTTTAGTTTTGAATATTATTCTCCCCCCTCTGGAACATTTGTGTTTTGGATTATGATGATGAACTGTGTAGACTAAAACAGATGCTGTTGTGTTTCCCTCAGTTTTTCCTCCTCCTGTTACCTTAAACCTAACATCACCTATGCTGATTATAGAATTCCTGGCACACGAAATTCCCTTCAGTCTTCTTAAAATGTGCTCTTGCCATGCCTGAACTTCCTTCTGGAGCCAACCCTGTTATTATAGTTCTCTGTTACACTTTTTCAGTTCATTTCTTGAGGACACCATTTTTACCCAAGATACTTGTTTTTCCTTTCTCTGAGTTCTCTTGCTATGCCCCACACTATTCCTTTGTCAGCAAACTCCCTGCTCTCTCTGAAGCTACCTGATGTACAAGAAGGACTCTTAAATATCCTCAGTAGAATGCTGAACAGGCCTTGGCTATTTTGCTGACTTTTTTATTATTATTTTTTTATTACTAGGAACTGAGACCCAGAACTCTTCTATGGAGGTTTACTGCAATAGATTTTGGATGAGTCCTGTGAGCCTCATCTGGAGTCAGTTGGTCACCAATCTGAGAGTCTTAAGAGAAGGCCATTACTAAGCTGAGGCTGTTATTCTAGAAGAATTGAGCCCCTGTCTGGCTGTCTTCCCTTCATCACGAATGACAATTAAGTGGAAGGGATGGATCGTTGCTTCTGTGTGGTCCCTCCAATCTTTAGAATGCTTGCACGCAGTAATCAGCATGGAATCCCAGGCAGATTTATAAGGGCTCAGGTGCAGAACTGGGTTCACTGCAGCACTAGTGACTTGGTGGTTTCCCAAGTATACTTGGCCCAAGCTAATGGGGTAGTTTGCGTCCACTTTAGGAAACTGAGCCACTTAGATGCACACCAAACTGCATTCTAAGGATACTGTGTCCCTTAAACTGACATGTCACCTACACACTACATGTCATTTATTTTCTTCTGTTTCTGCACAGGACTGACGTTTTCAGTTGACCTGGACAGGATACAGGACACACAGTTTATGCTTAGAGGTCATATAGCTGCCAGCCAGAAAACTACTGATATCTGACCTGGAAAGGATATAAGTATGTATTTCTGCATTGAGTGGGAAGATGCCATTTCTACAAACAGGAAGGTGTTTTCAGAAAAGATCTAGCAAGATCGCTACATAAATAATCTCACTTCTTGAGTAATCATGTTTGGAAGACGTTCATCAAATCACAGCTTGGAATGGAAAAGGAAGTGTTTTGGAAGCTAGAAGTGAAGGCTCAACCAGGGAGTGCTCCATACTTAGTTGCTGTGACCACCCAAGAGGGATCAGATTTGGCCTGGTTGATAAGGGATAAGCCACTGCTTTTGGAAACTCGTTTTTTTCAATGCTAAGCACATCAAAATTAGTGTATTTGTTTACCCTTCTCCCCACCCCTTGATATCAAAGTCTTTTGTGCAAAAAACCTATACACACTCTTGCAATATTTATAGCATAAAGAAATTATCATATGCTTTGAAAATCTATTTCACAATATGATTTATTTTTGCAATTAAGATCAGTATTCCGTGTAGGATTCAAGATCTCTCTCCAGTTGGAAGCAGATTGGTACTGAGTAAAACTTCCAGTAAACTGAGGTAACAGTTCTGCATGTGTGGGAACATCTTCCAGTTATACTTCTGTATAAAGATACAGACCCTTGAGTAAACTGGTATTTTAGGAGGCAAACTTGAGAGTGCATTTTAAGTTGTTGTTGCCACATCTGTTCTGAGGTCAGCTATGCTTTATAGAACAAATAATTTTACAGAAGTGCAGTGCACTTAATAGGTCACTGCCTTCTAACGTCTTTGAATACTGATCAGAGACAAGGTCAGTGTCTCATGCACGCATGACGATGTGTGTTTGCAAAGTTTGCAGTCCACTTCCAGAGGGAAACAGAGGCAACTGAGCATCTCTTTTGGTCTCTCAGATTCTCTTTCACATTTAGCCTTTGCTATTGCAATGCACTAGCAAAACAAGACCTTCTGCAACAAAAAGGAATTTCAAACATCTCATTTGACCTTTCTGACCTGAAGTTTCCTTATAAGTTTATTTGCCTAAGATAAGGTTACATTGTTGAAACCATCCTGTCAATTAGCAGATAACGTTTGACTTCAGATGTTTTATTCTAAATAAGCATTTTGTCAAGGATAGGGCTGGTAACTGAGTTTATAGGGAGAAGGGTAGGTGGGATTACTGTAATTACATGCATCGATTATCCTTCTCCGAGTCCTTGTGAATTAGTGCAGAACAGCCTATTTAAGTAAAAGGAGGAAAGAATTTGCACCAACTACAAAAGGAAAATACAAGGGAAGACTACTCCATCTCGGGTTTTTCAGTGAGCTTTATGAAGTTGGCTCAGCTTTGGTTACTTGCTTGCCATCCATTTCTGACACCACAGACTTGGCTGCTCCTTGGCACTCTCAGTCTGTGTGCAGATGTTCAGAAAAATGGGTGGACGTAGCTTCAGACATTGCAGGTGCTTCTCCCCTTGATATCTGGAACAGCACTGCATCAGATCAGTTTTGATGGGATGTGGCCTTCGCATCACCTGGCACACGTGGCAGGGACAGGCTGCGCTCAAGAATGTGCCCTTTCTAGGGCATCAGAAGTGGGCAGGAGAGCTAGAACTGAGGTGGAAACCCAGTGCAGGCTATTCAGTGAGAGATGGGTGCTGCTAGGATGGGAAAGCAGCAGAGGAACAAGGAGATGGGGAGGGAGAGTGGTGCCAGGAGCTGGAGTAGGGGAGCTGGGAAGGCATGAGGGACTGAGGTAGCAAGGGAATCCCAGGACAAGGGCTGGATGAATTGGTGGAGACCACAAGTCCCAGACAGAGGTGACCATATAGTGGAAAAGAGGCGGGTCATGTGGGTAGATGGAATGTGTGAGAAACTTGTAGAAAAGCCTTGAGCTTGGAGAGGCCATGGAGAATGTCTGTGCAGAAGCTTAGTCCTCAGGATGGAGAATGGAGCGACTGTGGAGACAGTTCCGTTTAATCCCTTCAGTGCTCCTGAAATGTTGCAATACTATTAAAAGAAAAAAAGCCGTGACTCTGTTAGTGACTTGCAGCAGTCAGCTAAACCCTATACCTCTTTGGATGGCCTGTTTAATTGGCTATGCTGGACTGAGCAGATGAGTGAAATGCAAATGATCGTGAAAAGTAGCAATTGCAAAAATGATGTCCATAAATCTGCCGGCTGCAAAGACAGCAGCATTTTGGAATGCCAGATGCTCGCTGAGTCCTGTGTAGTTCTGCTGAGCTGATGAACAAATGCTTACAGCGCGTATTGACTCTCGGCTGGTCATCAGGATAGTGAAGAGCTGCCAAGAGGTATGTTGCTTGTTAACAGTCAGAGACTCAAAGCCTTCGAAATAAAAAAAAACTTTGAATCTCCTTTCAAAATAAGACAGTAAGAAAGCAGTAACATGTTTTGGTAAACTTTGGACTGAAATTTTGATCATTCCTCTGTGGCTTGAGCAACTTGATTACAAAAGCAGTCACCTTGCATAGGGTGTCCAGAGTTGTGTATAATGGAGTGCCATGATTATGTGTAAAATGTCAGCCTCAGTTTTTTTGTGTTTTCCTTGTTATACCATGTATGCCATTCAACAGCATATGTTTATCTTTATTTTAATAATAAAAATACATCTTGGAGGTCAATTTTAATGGCCTGTACTTTCGTGGACTTAGTCTATGCAATTTGAAAAAGGATGTGTACATGAATAGTCAGCACTGCTGCTCAAAAACCTTGAGCAAGCATTTGAAAAATTACGAAACTTTTTTCATGGTAAAAAACACCACACCAAAACAAAATCAAACTTCTGAGTTATTGTTCTTGCATTAGCCTTTTTAAAAGCCTTATGGTTTTTTTTTTCACATTTCCCCTCCTCCGTATACCAAGGAAAGCTAGAAAATTACTTTAAGGTTGGGAGGACAGGTAGGAAACTGCACATGTTCATCTATGTCGTTGCAGCAATATTTCAGTAGAAAACACAAATACTTTCAGACATTATATAATTACATAGTCTAGTGGGGTAAATATCCCATTCTGATTAAGAATGGAACTCTCACAATACTTTTTAGGAACTGTCAATTATCTTTCTCAGTGAAGGCAACTGTTCTATGCAAGTTTAAGCTTTTATCCCCATTTTATAAGAATTATGACCTGACTTAGTGAAATGCTAACTTCTGGGCCATTTCGAGAAATTGTCTTTCAGCTGGAGTCCAGGGGTATTCTGCCCAGGTTTTCTTTGTCTCTAGCATCCATGATCTGCTAGGAAAGAGAAGGATGCAATATCAGCTCTGTACTAATTAATAAATCCTGAACAAGAATCTGGCAGCATCCCATCTTACTTAATATTACTCCTTTCTTGAGGATACCCAGCGAACCTGAACTTGTGGTCTGCTGAAGGGCTCTTTGGCAAGTACAAAGGTAACGTTGCCTTCTTCCTACAATAGTCTTACCCTGATGGAGAACGTGAATCTGGTATGAAGTCAGAAACCTGGTAATTCCTAACCAGTACACATACATAAAACCAGTGCCTTTGTCTTCCTGATATTGCCTCTCAATTGACACTAGTCAAAATTTCTTGGACAGTCAATTGTATGAATTCCCATTTGACGTGTCTTTTTTCGTCATCCAGATACTTCCTTTCTGAAATGAAGGATGGAAAAGGTGGCTGCCTTTGTCTTGGTATCGTAGTATTAGGGTACAGTGCATCACAATGTAATAATCTTCTTTACAGACTCATTTTCAGTCAAGGGCTAAGTTAACTACATCATAGAAATGTGCCCACTCGAGACTGTAGATACATCTGCTGTAAATATTTGTAGAGCAGTGTGAAGCCAACATAGCATTGTTCCCATTCAATTTTTAATCTGACAGATGTACTTTTTATTAGAAAATTGAGAAACAGTAAATTCTACGAGATCAGTAAATATAATGAATAAAGTATATGTAACTAATTATAGTAATTTATTACAATGCAACTGCTAAAACTCTTGAGACCAAAAAAAAGATCGCAGTCACAATTTAAAATAATTTCTAGTAAATAAGCATAGAAAAAGCCCCTCAAACTAAAACATCTTTTGCTGTTTAGAGGCAGATAATACATTCTTAGTCCAGTTCACAAATTTGATTTACAATGCATTTCAAAATATTTATCTTCTTTTTAGGGTTTCTATCACTGCCTAAGCCAATAACCTGCTGTGTTTGAAACTGTCTGGGCAGTAATTATCATTGTTTGCAAAGCTATTTTGGAAAATAGTGAGCTTTGCGGCATTTTGTGGATTTAAAGAATGCAATTACCAACATTGTATACATAATCCAAGTGACCTTCTGACTTTAGAAGTTCAAACCCACAGAAAAAAATTAACAGCAAAATGTTTGTTTAATTTTTCTTCTGGACTTGGTCAGTCATAGGTGGATTATGTTTGGCAAAAATATGATTAGTTTAACAATTCCATATAAGTATATAACAATGTAGAGTATGAGTTTTCTGGCTGGATAATCTGACCCATCTTCCTATTGGATGAAGGACTACACTGATATGATGGTATCTCGGTGCTGCCATAATTCACCCAAAATTATTAAAAAAATTGTTGGAAGGCTTATTTACTTTTATAGTTTTCTGAAAACTTAACAAAGAGGAATGTAATGAACTCTTTATCATATATCTGAATGTGTTAGATAAAGGACTGAATTTCCTTCAGCGTTGTTAGTTACAGACTAATAGACATTTTTCCCAACGTAAGTATTTTGTCTCCTTTTTATTCTGCTTAAGACTTTTTTGCCACCTACCGTATGGATACAGAGTGAATATACTTTTCAGATAGGTAGCTGTTGAAGAAGTGGTGAGGGTAAGGAGATTTGAAGGATGTCTTGGAATTTTGGTTCAAATTTTAAAATAAAAAGAGTACAAACAGTATTTCTAACATAGAATTAAAGTTACATGTAAGTCTTTAAACACTGTTAGCAGTCTCCTTTAAAAATCTAATAGATACACTAGGAAAAATTCTCACAAAACTTTGTTTGGAGAAAAAAATTTTGAAATGAAAATTTTTTCACCATGACCCATATATTGTGTAACTAACATGCAGTGGCAGTGTATTGACAGCAGAAAAATATAAAACCCACTTAGGGTCTCACTTCAATCCCCTCTTCTTTCATCTTTGACTGATTTTACCAATAGGTCACTCTATTCTTAAGTGGATCTTGATACATTTTGCAGAAATCAGTTAATGTTTCAGAAAGCTCACTAACATTCTCAAGATCGTGTGGGAACAAGCATAACCGGCACAAAGGCATTTCTTCATTGATGATCACATAAACGTTGTATCCATGTTGTACATAACCTTTGTGAATTTCCAACTATTCTGTGCTACACTGTCACTGGTAGATTTTTTTGTTGAAGAGGAATATTTTAAAATTTTTATTCATCAGTGATCTGGATGAGGGGACAGAGTGCACCCTCAGTAAATCTGCTGATGACACTAAGTTGGGGGAAGCAGCTGTTCAGTGAGACCTGGACAGGCTGGAAACTTTGGAAGAGAGGAACCTAATGAAGTGAAACATAGGCAAGTGCAGAGTTCTACGCTTCAGGAGGAAAACCCCCTTGCACCACTACAGGTTAGGACTTGACCTACAGGAAAGCAGTTCTGTGGGTAAGGATCTGGGAGTCCTGGGTAGACAACAAGTTGACGCTAAGCCAGCAGTGTGCTCTCATGGCAAGAAGGCCAATGGTATCCTGGGGTACATTAGGAAAATTGTGGCCAGCAGGGTGAGGGAAGTTAACCTTTCCCTCTGATGTGCCCTAGAGTGGACGCATCTGGAGTACTGTGTTGAGTTCTGGACTTAACTGAGGCATAAAATGATCATTTATGGCCAGTGGAAACAAGGAGAGGTAATAGGGATGGTGTTTGCCACTGGAGGCCAGAAGCTTGTGCAGCCAAAGCTCTATTATAGTTGAAGCTGGCCAGCACTGTGAAGGATAATAAGAAGGGCTTTTTCGACAGGCCAGAAATAACATTGGCCCATTGCTCAATAAGCATGAACACCTCATAAACAGTGGTACAGACAAAGCAGAATTGTTTAATGTTTTTTCACCTCTGTCTTCAATGCTGATGATGGGCTTGCCCCCCCTTGCCCCACCTCCTCCCCGAGCCCACTTTTCCTGTTACATGAAGATCTGAGACAGTAATTCTGTATGGTTAACTAAAAGGCAGATGTGAGATGTAAATTACAAACACTTAAGATGTTGCGCTGAAATAGTCTCTGTGACGTATTACTCTGCCTGGTTTGGTGCTGCAATGTGAGAAATTCCATGTAGATTTTGGACTGTAGATTTTGGACTGTATAGAAAATAAGTCATGTACATCTAGAAATGAGAGACTCCAAAATGCTTGTGCAACAGAAGCAGAATTGGAATTTCTTCCCCTTGAGGTCCTGTAAGTCTTCCTCTGCTACTCCAAGTGTATTGGGGAGCTTTTGTCATTGTTATCCTCCAGCTAGGCATTGGAAATGCAGGAAGGTTAGAAAGAGTTTGGAAATTGTCTGTGACTCCTTTGCTGAGATCTTTGAGATCAAACCCGATAGCTCAGGAGCAAAGAATGGGAGAGGAGAAAGAAAGAGATAGTTATTGAATATGTTCTAAGCTGTCACAGTGAGATAAGGCTCAATTCAATTGCTTCACACGGCACTAGTGGACTTATGTTCGAATAGAGATGTTTTCTCACCTTCAGTCGGAAAATGCTGGTATGCATGAGTGAACAGTGAGTTAACATTGTTTCTTCTGAAACTGAAGAAATCTGCTAGCGAAGCTTTTCAGTTATTGACTGAGGCTTATGGCAAAGAGATCCCAAGAAGATGTGGAAGCAAAAAAACAATGGAGATCCTCACTAGCTTTTCAGAAAAATGAGCTGTGAAATTGCTTTGAACATTAAGAACATCACAGGCAACTGTGTGTCAACTCAGAAGGGAACTGTTTTGAAGATGATCGTAGTTGTTTTCCTTAATTTGTTAAATAAAAATAGTTACAGGTACAATCTGGGAGATTTTTTTGCATTAAACCACATATATATACAAAATAACAATCACTTGCCCTTTGGGACACTCAATAAAGGGTTAAATTACAATGTTTGTAATCCTTCTCAAAGATAGTTCTTTATCACTGATGGAGAGTAATGTTTTCCCTAACAAGTTAATTTTTCTTAGATCTCTGCTTAGAACAAAGGGGAAGTAAAACAGGTCTGGTCTGATAATCCACTGGTACTGGGAACTCATTGTTAAGCCTGCCAGCAGTCAGAAAATCTTTAGTGCTGGTGGTGCCAAAGCAGTCAAAGCCAAGAACTCCTTTGGCACTACAGTGAATATAGCTGAAATACTCTTGATTTTTCAGGTACTGCAGTTTTACTGATGTAGCTTTGCAGGGTAGCAAGTGAGGTCACCTGACTGCTGTGGGAGACAGAAAGTATTTGGTGTCTTTCAGAGGCTGTAGCTCACGCAGACACTAGCACGGTAAAAATAAGGAGAGATTTGGTCTCTTGATCTGGCTAGCCAGGTCTGATGACGCCTGCTCACTTCCAGAAGATTTGGTGTCACTCTGAGTCTTTGCTTTGAAATCAAGCAGTGCTCTGGCATGTGTGCACATGTTAAGAGGCAATTTAAATGGTCATCACAGAGCTTTGTTATAGTCTAGGAAAGTTACACCCTGCGTTCACGTGATTAGCTATTTTGAGCCCTGTTAATAGGAAAGAGAGACGGAAACTCTAATAATAACCTGCTTTCATATAGATATTAAATTACTTTTTTTAAAACAGTTAGTAATAAGTTGAAACAGCAGCAGCTTAACTATTACTAGGTTTAATCTCAGTTTTTGGACTTCTGGTGGTCAAGAATTGTAAGGTGGTAAGAAGAAACTGAGAAGTATTTAAAGCTGCTGTCTTTCTGAATAGCTAATCATTTGAGGAGCAGGGCATTATTGAGATTACTAGATATTCTCTTTCGTAACAAACATTTACACCACTCAAATATATGCTGTGTTAGTTCGAAAAAAACAATTATGGTTTCTATTTGCTTATCTTACGCCAAAGTCTGTTAAGTGAGATTCCCTTCCTTGCCTGTTTATAATATGTTCATTGGACTCCCTATCAATATGAAGCAAAAAGTCCTCTGGTATTATATTTAGTGAATTGTGTAATGGAACTTTGTCTTATTCTAAAAGCAGTAGAAGAACCTGAGGTACTTGCTGTTTGTGCCAGAACTTATGAGCTCTAGAAACAAATAGAACACTTGGCACTGTAAATCAGGGTCTAGTGTTGTCTCTTGATCTTTGACTTACAGTTTAGGGAGAAACAAGCTGTGTAGATACGTACAGGAAAAGGACAATGAGGTAGAAATGTTATTAATCTATTTGTAAATGAGAGACCAAAACCTTATTCAAATTATTTTTATTTTATTTCTCTTTACCTTGTGATTCATATATGCAAATACTCTTAACTGATGATGAATATGGCACTGATTTTATGCTTATTTACTTTGTGCCAAGATGAATACTTCTATAACATACTACCTGGCGTTATAAATCAAGACATATTTTTGGACTGAACAACTGTAAGTGATCTGTCTACTATATATTTAGAATTGTTCTCTGTAAGTTAAAGCAATAATGTTGTTGATGTTGCCAATGTGGACAAACCTTCTGCTTAAGGAATATTTACCAAAATACAGCTTTGTATGTTCAGAACAACCCACCTAGATTTTTACATATTTGTTTATTATATTTCCTTCTCATTCCTTGAGGAAGGAAGGCAACTCACTGTCAAACATAGATGTACAGGTTTTGAGGAATGGGAGGGAGCAAAAAAGGAGTGTAGTACAACCTTATTAGCAAGATGTTTACCTCCATGCTAAAGTGGCATCTGCAGAAAAAGCATGTTTCTGTGATTAAAACCAATTACCAAAGCCCGCAAAATTGAGAGATGAAAAACCATTTCTTAGTCAGGGATGCTTTGAACAACTACCACCAATACTGAATAACTAGTACTTTTAACCCAAAGCTTTAAGACATCCAACGAAAACATCCCAATTTTTATGTCTGTCCTTTAACTAAGGGTGCATTTTACAATATACCAATACCAAATGACTTTTAAACCATTAAATTAGATTTGAAAACAATCTGGTGGCTTTTATTTTTTGAGATGTAATCAGAGCATGTTAGGTATGTTTAGCTCTTTATTGAAACTATTCAGTACTCCAGAAAACCAACCTTAATTATCTTGTTAGTGGAAAAGCCAGGTCAGCATCTAAAATGGCCAAGAACTCTTCTTCCCCAAATGACCTTGAAGGTCTCCTATGCATCCCACTCGGTCTGAGAAAACAATACTCTAGAGATTTCTGTGTCTGTCTTTGAACAGTTTTGACCCATCTCTTATCTTTCTTTGCTCTGGCTGCAAAGTAAGATAATGGATAGAAAGTTACTAGTGTAATTAAGTTCTATTACTATTCAAAATAAGGGCTTATAACAGTCTTCTTTTCAGTGTTTCACTAAAGTATAGACTGCAAAATGTGCTTCATCCTTCATCCTAGCCTGACACAAGTGAAGTATGTTCTTTGACTGTGTTTTCAGGGTTTTGATCATATATAAACATTCAAACAATTTGAGGCTTTGAATAAGGTAGAAAATAACTTCCTGTAACTGTCATTGATGTTATAATGAGTCAAGAACACCTTTGTAATTGAACAGCTTTTGAAGTTCTGTCAAGTGCAGTCATATAAAGATACTGGTTTTGGAAGTACCTGCATTAAGCGTGCATCAGGTTGTGCAAGTCTTTCAGTGATTATACAAAATCTGAACTGCAAAGAGACTAAGGAAGAAGAAGCATCCCTCAATTTAACAGTTTCACTCAAAGTCTGGATCCAAATTGTATTCCATTCTTTGATATTTGGCACTCCTCTCTTTTTGATTAGGCCTACCCTCCTGTTCTTACGAGATCAGAATTCATTGTAAATTAGCACAGAATGCAGCAGGTGTGTGGTAAGACTTCCATGTTTTACAAAACTTTCTAATTTATTGTAGCTTTTGTCTAAATAAAACCTGAATTTCAGGTCTAATTTAGGTAGTCAATGACTTTCCTGTTTTTAAAAACAAGAAAATATCCTGGATCCAGTGTTGTTATTGCTATAGCATCTTCGCTCTTACTGTCATCACTGAGATGATTATACAGTCATGTCTCTTTGAGATTTATGTAGTTAAGCCAAAACAGATGAAAAAAATTAGGAGTAATTTTTTTTTTTAATTACCTTCAGAGTGTTTGAGGGTATGGACAAAAATGCTTAACTGCTCTAAAATTCAAAAACGTTCATTGTCTAGGTGCTGCCCTATGTAAACCACTGGAGATAACTGAATGTATGACAAACTTTTCCTATTCTACTTCTTTTATAAATTGAAAAAGTAAATTACGAAAGGAAGGAAGAGTAGGAGGGGAAATAATTGTATAACAGTAACACATGATTGCCTACATATCCTTCTCCATTTGGTGGGCTTGTCTGTTCCACTTAATTGCCTGTTTTGGTCCATATCTAATTTTTGATAAGCATAGTCTTGGGGCCACAAAATTAGGAAAGCATTCACATTTGCTGTGGGATGTTTAGAAATCTCACTGTTTTCCATCACGTGGAAAATCCTCCTAAGATCCCTTGAAGACCTGAAAGAACTTGGTTGCAATTGATTCTTAATGAAAGCCTCTCCCTACATCGGCAGCAGAGACACATTGTCGCTCAGATTGTGAAAAAATGTCTGTAAGCTCCTTCCAGCTACTCAAGAAACATGACCAGTCTTTCTGTTTTGCCACTTCCATAATTCTGGGATTTTGTCGGGACAAAAGCTATCTGTAACATTCAACTGTGGGGCTGGACCAATATGGATACTTAAAAAATATCTAGGACCCACATTGAATAAATGTTCACGTGAAATTTCTAAAGAAAAGGACGTGAAATAAACAAAAAGCAAAAATGTGAATGCACATGGTCCAGCTTCAGTACATGAATATTATTTTATATCGCAAGTTATTACAAAGTATTTACAGATTTCTCTCCTTACTCAGGATTTGACACTGCTACGTGAGACGCAGAATTGGAGTCATGGAGTAGTTTGGGTTGGAAAGAATCTTTAAAAGTCATATAATCTACCCCCCCTGCAATGAGTAGGAACACTTTAACTAGATCAGGTTGCTCAGAACCCCCTCCAACCTGACCCTGAATGTTTCCAGGAATGGAGTATCTGCTGCATCTCTGGGATATTGTGGGGCAACACATCAATGGCCTTACAGAATCCCAGATGGATTTCAACCATAGCTCTGCTCTGATGCAGTCACTCCATCAGTGGAGGCCAATCGGTTGGTCAGGCAGGACTTGCTCTTGGTAAAGCCATGCTGACTGTCTCGGTTCAGCTCTGTGTTTACCATATGTCTTAGCATGGCTTTTAGGAAGACCTGTTCCATGATCTTCCAAGGCACAGAGGTGAGGCTGACAGTTCGGTAATTTCCAGGATCCCCCTTTCTACCCTTTATAAAAACGGTTGCTGTGTTTCTCTTTTTCCAGTCATCATGGACTTCCCCTGACTTTCATGACATCAAATATCATGGAGTGGCTTGACAACTACCTTGGCCATTTCCCTCAGTATTCTGCAATACATCTCATCAGGTCCTACATACTTCTGTATGTTTAGGTTCTTCAGGTGGTCACGAACCTGATCTTCTCTTACAGTGGGAGGGACATTTATACCTTGTGATCCATCCACTTGAGAGGTGTGGGAAGAGAGGTTGTAATCGGTAGTGCTTCTAATCTTCCCAAAGTGAACATCTTTCAGGTTGCTTTCCTTGTAATGTTTCATGTGGTTTGTCAGATTTTTTTAAGGGATCAGTACCAATTACCAGGATAATATTCTGATGAAGACATTAAAAATCCCATTTACTTTCCAGTTTCAACAGTCACAAAAGTACAGGTGTGTCATCACCTACTAGTTAATGATAGACTCTTCTCAAAAGTTTTCTTTACTTTGGGGAAAAAAAAAAGATTAAATAATAATTTATGGAAGTTGTTACTACCCTTTTAGTGTGCAAAGCTATTCTATACAGTGGATCATCCTGTGAGGATTATCTGACTTTGAATTTCTCTATATATTGCAGCTAAATATCTTAGCACTGTAAACTTAATGCCCAGAGTGATGCTCATTTCTTCTTCCTTTCAGTAAATTCTGCTGTTTTCTTTGACAACCATGATGGTGATTGCTTCAACCAATAGATAACAACAAGGCATTTGTTTCCTTTCTCACTTAAAGAATTCCAGCCTTAGGATATGTCCATTAAAATATGCCACACAGGTTGCACTCCTGAAATCCTGACTATACTTGCTACACAGTAAATTGAAAGAGGTTTGAAGAAGCTGAGAATATCTCTGTGTAATGGTTGGAATCTTATCATGATAGGACATTTTTCTAGCTACCAAGATGATTATACAAAATCTTAAATAGGACAGAATATTATTCTCTTTATATTAATTTGTTTGAATTTTTAATGGGATCTTTCCAAGAGTTGAACCATTACATTATACTTCATTCTCTACACCTGCAAAAGATTTCTATGCTATGGTTAAAATGTCCCCTTTTGCTGTTCTGAAACAGGATTAAATATTTTTGCATAGTTTATCTGTGTAAATGTAAAGGATTGCCTTTTTCAAAGAAAATTCACATATAATGTGGCATTTGTAATGGATTTTTCTGGAAAAAAAAATAATGCAAATTGTAATTTGCTTAGAAAGCAAAATCTAAACTCAGATCTTCAAAAGAATGTGTTATTTCCAGATATGAAAGATGGATATACACCAGTTAAATGCTATCATGGTAATTATTATATTCCAGCATAAGCTTCTAATTATATGATAATAACTTTACAGCAATGTAGAAACTTCCAAAACAGTAAATACTCTTATAAACCTTGGAACAAGTTTGCCATTATGCACAGTCTAACAAAACTTTTTCTTTTAATCTAAAAGAGATCAATGATATTCATTTATGTATCTTATATGTATCTCATTGTTCCTTTTGACTATGGTTATGGGGGCTTGATTTTTTTACTGCCCGATACAATTATGGTAATTAGGGTGTACTTCAGTCTAGACTCAGCAAGAAGAGTCTCAGAATCTCAAACATTACCACTTGCAGGCATAGTAACAAAGCCAAACAATACATGCTTCACTTTTTCTGAATTTTTAGGGAGAGTTCTATGACTTATGAACAGCCTGGCCTTTAGTGTTAGAGAGGAAGTGTCCTTTCTCCCAGCTCTAGTCTAAAAACAAAGCAGGGAAGGTGTGAACTGTCAAGTAAGCATAACATTGCTGGAGAAGAAATCAGTCATCTGTTTTAGCATTAATCCATGTAGGAAACCCACAATTTGTCAGTAAAGAGAAGAAAAATCACAGGTTGTGTGTTTAGTATTTTGCAATGACTTTGGAATAAATGTAGTCTGAAGTTCTGTGGAAAAAACAGTATCTGCTGAAGGCAGTTTATGACAAAAAAAGGGGGAAAAATGTATTTTTTGACTTTGTAATTGCCTGTCAATCTTTGTGATAGAGTTGTCTGTATTTTATAAGCCACAAAGAGGCTATATACTTTCTGTCCTGACAATTAAGACTTATTGCAAAGTGCTGAGTTCCTTCTATTAAACATTACTATTATATGAAGTATTACATTTTGAAAAATTTCCGTAGAATCATAGAATCTTTGGAAAAGTTGGAAAAGACCTTGGAGTTCACCAAATCCAACCATACCCATCTTCTGCTAAACCATGTCCTTCAAAAACTCATCTATCCATTTTTTAAACACTTCCAGGGATGGTGACTCAACCATCTCCCTGGGCAAATATGCCAGCACCTGACCACCGTTTTGGTAAAGAAATTCTTCCTAATATCCAACCTGAACCACCCCTGGCACAACTTATGGCCATTTCCCCTTGTCCTATCACCTGTCACTTGAGAGAAGAGACCAACACTTGCTCTGCCACAACCTCCTTTCAGGCAGCCATAGACAGTGATGAGGTCTCCCCTCAGCCTCCTCTTCTCCAAGCTAAACAACCCCAGTTCCCTCTGCCGCTCCTCATAGGACTCCAGCCCCTTCACCAGCCTCGGTCCCTTCTCGGGACGTGCTCCAGCACCTCAATGTCCTTCTTGTACTGAAGGGCCCAGAACTGAACACAGTACTCGAGGTGCGGCCTCACCAGTGCTGAGTACAGGGGCACAATCACTTCCCTGGTCCTGCTGGCCACGATGCCATTGGCTTTCTTAGCCACCTGGGCACACTGCTGGCTCATATTCAGCCGGCTGTCAACCAACACCGCCAGGTCCTTGTCCTCCAGGCAGCTTTCCAGCCAGTCTTCACCAAGCCTGTAATGCTGCATGAGGTTGTTGTGCCCCAAGCGCAGGACTTGGCATTTGGTCTTGTTAAACCCCACCCCGTTGGGTCTCAGCCCATCGATCCAGCCTGTACAGATCTCTTTGCAGAGTCTCCCTTCCTTCAAGCACAACAACACTGCCATCCAGCTTGGTGTCATCTGCAAACTTGCAAAGGATACATTCAATCCCTTCATCCAGATCATTGATAAAGATATTGAACAAGACTGGACCCAGCACTGAACCCTGGGGAACACCGCTTGTGACCAGTTTCCAACTGGATTTGACTCCATTTAACACCACTCTTTGGGCCTGGCCATCCAGTCAGTTTTTTACCCAGCAGAGGGTTTGCCTGTGCAGGCCAATGGCAGCCAGTTTCTCAAGCAGAATACTGTGAGAAATGGTGTCAAAGGCTTTAGCGAAATCCAAGTACACCACATCCACAGCCTTTCCCTTGACCATTACCCAGGTAACCTTGTCATAGAAGGAGATCAGGTTGGTCTGGCAGGACCTGCCTTTCATAAACCCATGCTGACTGGGCCTGATCACCTGGCTGTCCTGCATGTGCTGTGTCTTAGCACTCAAGATGATCTGCTCCATGACCTCCCCAGGTACCGAGGTTCACGCTGACAGGCCTGTAATTCCCTGGATCCTCCTTCCAACCCTTCTTGTAAATGAGAGTTACATTTGTCAGTCTCCAGTCAAGCGGCACTTCCCCAGTCAGCCAGGACTGTTGATAGATGAGGGAAAAGGTTTTGGCAAGGACCTCTGCCAACTCCTTTAATATCCTTGGATGTATCCTATCCGGCTCCATAGACTTGTGGAAGTCTAATTGTCCCAGCAGGTTTCTGACCAGGTCTTCTTGGAACATTGAGGGTTCACCTTCACAGTCTTCTGGCTCAGGAGGCTTGGAGCCCAAAAGACTTTGAAAGACTTTTTCTGTGAATCTTTGGAAAAGAAAGTAGGCCTCAAAGAGAGACCTCTATGTATTATTTCCATAGTGTGAGCAACTTTGTTAATGAAGTTATAGAACAAAATGTAAAAATGATTTTCTGTATTGAAAATAAAAAAGATCATCTTATGTGCTTTAGAGCTTCAGAAGTCTTGCACAGAATAGGAGGAAATGACCCCTTTCTCATCTGCCTCCAACACTTTGTTTGTTAATGATGATATAAAAAATAAGACCTTCCTCCCTAGATCTGCTGTTGCTTTTCTGTTTTTGAAATTTGATCACGTCTAACCAGGGTGACTGTGGCAACAACAAACTGTTCAGAATTCTGGATTGTTGTTAACAAAATTCAGTATTTTAAAGCAAATTCCTAATGCAACGTGTAGTAGTTTTACATATAGGGCCAAATTTATTATGCTATCTTTTTTTGCTGTGCTACATCTATATGCCATATCTGATGACAAAATAATGATTAATTCATTGCCTAAATTTGACCTTATTTACTGTGCTAAGTAAACAGCTTTATCAAGTTGATTGGTTTTTATGTGGAAGTTGCCACAATGGTATCTAAGCATTCTCAAACCTTAGTCAGATACATCTAATATTCTAACACTTTTAGCAGGTTAAAAGGGCCCATATTTCACAATTTAAATAGATTAGAATTAAATCTCACAATTCAATGCTATAACCCAATTTGGTTGTCCAACTTCCCCATGTACTTGGCAATGTATAGCACTAACTAAAATGAAAAGAAAAGTGCTATGCAGAGACAGGTCCGGAGAAAAATGCTCCAGATTATCACTTATCAACCATGACTCTGAAACCAGACTCTTCTTTTTGCAGTTCTGGCTTCATTCAAATTTTTCTTCCAGCTTTTTGGCCAAACCGAGTACTTGGAGAAGGCAGCCTTTTGCACTCCATGTGCAGCCTTCATTTGACCTCTAAGTCTGGAACATACAGAATGGGGCAGAGGTCATTCAAGAGAAATTATTTTGTGATCCTTAAAGTATGCAAAAAAACATCATGGACAGATGAGGGGAGTGAGGGAGTGTTGCAAACTCAGGGAGTGTCCTGAGGATCAGGCTCTCCCTGCTGAAATGCTGTGCTTCCCTCAGTTTTAGGAATTGCCACATTCACAGGAAAGGAATGCAGTGGTGTTTGGTCTCTTACATTGAAATCAACATTTACACAAGAAAATGTCAGACAAGTAAGTAAATAGCTATTTACCCAACCTCAGTATTAACTCCAGAGTTACAAATCTAACTTAGAAGAACGTCTGGAGGACTTTTTTTCTTCTGTCGTCTAGTGAGAACTTTCATACTTCACATCAAAACTAAGATTCAATTCGCTTGCAAAATCTGTCTTGGATATAGAACAAAACATGTAATACTGAACTTCTCTCGAGGTTTTTCTTCACATTCAGCCCCCTTTCTTACTAATACAAGCACATTCAGAATTTAAAGTCAGGCTTCACATTTCTACTGGTGGATTGTTCACTGCCCTTATCAGGAAGGACCCTTGGGTGAGATTCAGACTCCCAACAGTAAGCAGAAACTTTAAAATGACTGCCCAGCTGCTGAAATATATACAAACTGTTAACCTGTTGTGAGGGGAACGTCGGACTAGTGGGTTGGGATTTGGCTCCAAGTACATGTAGAATTGCTTTATGCACAGAAATTTATTTTTCATGCAGGCAAATTGAAAATTCCAAAAGTGTACTCAAACCATTTCTACTTCTTAACTCAAACTAGACAAGATGGTTGTAAGTATCTTTCTGGATAGTAATTGTTTTGGAGTGAATATTCCTAGCACTTGCTTTGAGAAGTGTCTGTATAAAAGGCTGGTGTCCTTGCAGCTCCCTTCCTTTTTAGATCTGACCTGAGCATATGTAAAGAGGTAGAAGAACTACAGTTGCATCAGCAGGTCTTAGTTTCATTTCTTTGTTACTCGAGCACTCAATTTTAAAAATCATATTACTTTCTTTAAGGTTCTTTTTTTGTTTTACACAGACTGGAACCTGTGGTCTATCAATAGAGAGCAAATCCTTTGGAGTAAGCAAGTAACTGGCAGCAATAGTAGGTCTCTGTCCTCTGTGTGAATCTTCAGTGCTTTAGCAGGGGTTTTCATAGATATTGTTGTTAGCAAGGAAACAAGGAAGGAAAAAATTATAAATGTTTTCATTAAGATCATGATTTTTTTTTAAGCTTTGCATTTTTTCTAACCTGTTGCTTAGAAGCAGCTAGGTCATTCTGACTGGCACATTAACTATGGCCTACTTTGCCTGCAGAACTGCTCTTCCCATATCTCAGATTGCATTACTGTCTTGCAAAAAGGTGTAAAACAAATTGGCAAGGTGTGTTCCTTTTTGCCCTAAAGACAGAGCAACAAAATGAAAGCCAGTGTTTTATTACTACCATTAGCTCAAGTCCTAGGGAAGTGCTGCAGAGGGAAATTCCTAAACTTGCTTCTTAATATATTAGAAGCAGGCATTTTTGGTTTTAATATAGCTAAATTGTGAAAAGTTAAGAAACACTAGTATTTAAAGTTGCTTACTGCTGAGTGGAGTTTATCATTTGAGGCTCAAGGATGTCCTAAATGCAACAGTGCGGCTTTTCATCCAGAGCTGGCAGGTGTCCTGCTGGCTTAGTTTGGGTGGAAATTCCATGTACCTGCCTGCAAAATGCCATGTAAACAAATGCTGTGTGGGGAATTTCCAAGAGTAGGTAATGGCTAGGTGCACAAGAGGATGTTGTGTCAGTGTAATGGGATATCTCCCTTTAGTGGCGTATGTCTTCACTCCTTGCATAAGGTATCAAATAGCTGGGTGGTTTTTGAGAAAAAAAAAGAAAGAAAACCAGCATAGGTGAGGTACAGATTCTAATCTCCAAGGCAGATAAGGGCACTGAACCCTAGTCTCCAACATTCTGAATGACAGAATTAATTACAGAGCAAGAAATAATGATGATATTTCTTTTGCGTCCTGTTTAACCATTTGTTCAAACATACTTGTGGTTTGAGTGCATATAGCCACAAGTGAGAAAGATTCAACATCTCTATTCTGCAAATTAGGAATAATTTATACCGCTCTGCTTCATTCATATAAAGTGATATGCATTTAGATGCATACCTAAACTTAAGTGGAGTTTCCCGGTAACTTTGCTAATTAGTTATTTTCAGGCAGACGTGGCACTTCAGGACAAGTTTTAGTGCACATAGTGGTGTTGGGCTGACAGTAAGGACTTGATGATCTTGGAGGTCTTTTCCATTCTTAATGATTCTATGATTCTATGGTTCTATATGTGGAGTGTTAAGGAAATAAGTTTTTCTAGGCATATAAATGGATGCCTAGCAGTCTTGAGTTTGGAAGTCTTGAGCTTCCTTACGAGCCTCTCCTTGCCTTGCCTCTCCCTGCCTAGATTGTAGCCATAAAATACTTCTGTTTGCTTATCTAAAGGTCAACCTTATAGCATTTTCCTGTGCTTAGGTTAATTAAATTAGATTAATGAATGAGAAAAAAAAGATGTGTTTTACAGAATTGGAGAGCTGAATGTTCTTGGGAAAATTACATGCATTCAAATAGTGCCGGAAACTGTTTTAACAGGGATAAATCCTGAAGATAAACATTATTTTGTATAGTTATTGACTAGCCAGAATATAGTAGCAGGGTTTTTTTCTTTTCTTTTTCATTTTTTTTCTAATGATCTTCCAAGTGTCTTTCAGACCCTCTCCCCTTTGCACTTAGGAGGCTTAGAAAAGAAAAAAAAGATTAGAATGCTTGTTTATAACAAAACAGTTCATTAAGAGCTGAAGGAGATAGTCCTGTAAAAGTAGCATGATTTATAGAGCATAGGGTCAAACCTTGAGTTTTTGGAGCCTGGAGGAACGGATAATTACAGTCCACTAAATGGGATCAGAGATAGCAGAGTTCACACCTGCAGGGGTTTTTTTTAACCTTTGTACTCTGTGCCATTGATTGTTCAGAGGCCCCTGAGATTGTCCAAGATACATTCTGACCTGGCAAAATGAAAAGTCAAAATATGAGGAAAAAAAAAGGCAAAGAAAAATTGTCTATGCAGAGAAGTGTGTAAGGAGTTGAATTAGCAGCTAATTATCCTGTGTTGAGTCAAAAAAATCACAGCTCTTATTTGTTTTTCATTTTATTGTACATAACCAGCAGTTGACCGACTGTAGTATAGCACTTTTAATGCCAGCTGTGCTGATTTCTTTATCCAATTAATGTTCCAAAAGACAATGAGAAAATGACGTGAATAAAGAATGGAGAGCCAGTACTTAGAGTCTTAACTTCTACCAAGGTAAACTGTGTAGTTGTGAATATTCAGTAATTAAATAACTATGATGACTATTCAGAATGGAGTGACAAAGTGAATAAGGCTAGTATTTAGTTTCTCTTCTCATAGTCTTCACTGTTTTGAATGTCCAATATTTCTCTTACATGAGTCCCAAGCTTTATTAATTTGATGTTCTTAATCTTTTTTTCCAGTGCTGCTTTTTCTCTCCTGCATTTCAAGAATTCTTTTTGGTACAAGTAATTCTGCTGATTTTGTGTGTTAATTGAGTGCGACCTTATTATGAAATCTTTTGCTGTGATTTTGGTATGTGGATTTAGTACACAAATACTTCAGGCACTGTTTAGAAGATAAATAAAACATGATGTCTGACTCACTCTAGTGTGATACCAGACTCTAATTTGTTGGTGCTTGTATGAGCATTTTCAGCTGCATAGTGAAACTTTCTTTGGTTTTGGATTTTCTTTTCCTCAGTGAATCCAGCCTTTTCTCACCCATGTTGTTACTCTGAGGCTTATGTATATGTTGTAAGCTTATTTTAGTTTTCTGATGACCAGAAATGTTAACCATAAGAAGAGGTAGACAAGGCGATTAGGACAGTTAGAAGTGCCACTTCTGAACTAAATATCTCACTGAAACTAAAAATAGTATTATTTCTTTAAGTTGTATAACACCAATGAAGTGTGCCAGTAGTTTTAACAACATTTCCAACAGAAACTTTTCTCCCCCTTAGAAAAGAGACAAACTCTGGACAGGATTGTGTACAGACTTGGTGATAAGAAAGGTGAAGGCCTTTGAAGATGGTGGATTTATTTAAGTATAAAGGCTGGTTTGTGGCTCTGCCTCTTTCTGTAGCTGCGGTTAGGTTTTTATAAGCTTCTTTTTGTTGGAAATGTTGATACTTATTGTTTTGAAAAATAACCTCAGATAATTGATTGTATAGTACTTTTCTCAACTTAAAACATGAAGATCTTTAAATAAGTTCGCTAAAAGATTTGGTGACTACATGACTCTCAGTGCCATTACAGCGAGAAAATTAGTGCTTGCAGTATTTTTAAAATTGGAAATCTTCATAGAATCATAGATTAGTTTGGGTTGGAATGGAACATTGAAGTTCACCTAGTCCACGCACCCTGCAATGAGTAGGAACACCTTCAACTAGATCAGGTTGCTCAGAACCCTCTCCAACCTGACCTTGAATGTTTCCAGGAATGGAGTATCTGCTGCCTCTCTGGGAAACCTGTTACAGTGTTTCACCACCATCATTGTTCCACATCTTTCCTTTAATGAGAGCTCCAGAGCCGGATGCAGTACTCCAGGTGGGGTGTCACCAAAGAGGAGCAGAAGGTCAGCATCATTGATACAGATGTAAATTGTACTGGTCACAATACAGATTCCTGCAGACACCACTTGTCACTGAATTTTGCCCTCAAGGATCTCACTACATAAATAGAAAGGTGTAACTAGGTATTTTTTGACCTTCTGATCCTAGAGACTTTGCTTTTTATGAAGCTAGTAATTCTTTGTTAATACAAAGCACAAATTAATAGAACAAATTAATATTCAGAGTAAATTAAGAGCATGACCTAGAGGGCTGAATTTGGCAGTGTTTTGAGGGAGAAAGGGAAGGCATTGCCTGTATCCACTTACTTTGTTTTGTGTTTTAACCTTAAATCAAGTGATTCTCTATAATGCTTTCCCCTTATACCTTGCCTTGACTGTGCAAATAATTTCAAATTGTGACTCTGTACTTATAAAAATGTTTACTTGTTAAGGGCACTCTTGAAAGTGTCCCTGCAGCGTTGATTTGTGATTCATTTGTCTTTCAGTGGTGCTCTGCTGCTGCTTTGCGGTCTCTGAAGTATTATTCACACGTCTTGATACCGTGTAGCGCTTTTGAAATTGCTCTTAAGTGATTAGATAATGTCTGCCAGGTTATTCAGTTAACTTCTGCTTCTGCAAGGTTGCAGCCTTCTGCTGGAATGAAAGTATTTATGCTCCACGGGCTGATGCAGCTGCCTGTGCTGGGTTCTTTTTTAGGAAGAACTGCTCTCTTGACTAACAACCATGAATGCAGATCTGGGGGAGACTGTATCTGGATGCACATGACATTGTTGCCTAACCCTGGATAAATGGTCATTACTGCATATGCTCTTTCCTGGTGTTAGGTGATAAATACTGAAGGCAAGCAGATATCCAAAGAAACCGAAAATAACGAGTTTTGCATATGTGTGTTCCCTGTCTTCCTTTTCTCCTTATTATTTCCATATCCCATCTCCACTTCATACAAATTTTTTATCTTTCCTATTACTTCCTATACCTGTGCCTACAGCTGAACACATTTCTCCTACAGCTGCTCATTTCTTCTATTAAACGGTAACTGCATTAATTCTTTCTCCAGTCCCTTAGTAATACCCTGTTCTCTTCAAGCTGTCATAAATATTTCTATGAGGTTTCTAGTTCCCCTTTCTTCTGCCTTCATAATTTGCGAATGTAAGTCATCTGGGTCTAGTGCTTTGTTGGATTTTAACTGGTAGTTTTAATTGCCTCCTTATCTGTTTTATGATGAGGGAAAAGCCTTTCAAAATTCACTCTGTCAAGCCCAGGAAAACATGCCTCTGTCCCTAGGATGTTATCT
Organism: Dromococcyx pavoninus; assembly: GCA_033558185.1. Classification (NCBI taxonomy): domain Eukaryota; kingdom Metazoa; phylum Chordata; class Aves; order Cuculiformes; family Neomorphidae; genus Dromococcyx; species Dromococcyx pavoninus. The sequence continues at coordinate 868,857 of JAUMJL010000387.1, read as the reverse complement.
TGCTTTCCTTTTGTGTGTACTGTGATGAAAAAATAATTTTGAGCTTCAGCCTATTAACCATTTATCACTAGTTTTCTTCTTTGATCCTCTAGAATCCCTCCTGTGTATTTTCTTTTTTGTTTTGATAACTTTTTTTTGCCATTCTTTCTCTGTCTTTTTTCCACTTAGGCACTTTTATTAACAAGTTTCTTTGTTTTTACCTTGTCCTGTATATCTTTATTCCTTTGCTTGTCTGGAAAACACAAATTTCTGACAATCTGCTCCACCTCTCCCTTGGTCATCCTGCAAATTATGCTTTTTTCCACAATTTTGTGTTTCACTGCTGCATGTTTTTTGCAAAATATCACCCATAAAGACAACTTCTTATCATACAACTATATGGGGATCTATAAAAAAATCACCTGTAGCTATTTCAGTAACTCTAAATATGTGTTTTCTTGCCAAGCAAACATGGTTGCTAGGTTTTAAAATACCTCTTTACTAGTTTCCTAGAACTGTAGGGAATCCTAACGGATTAGGAATTTTATCCTGTACCTTAACCTTGAATCTTATTGTTCCTATCACTGTCCTGACAGAAACACAATCACGTTGCTTGCAATTTTAAAAGGTTTCATTGCATGGTCTAAAGTTGGTGTGTAATGTGTTCTGTTTGGCTTTGGTATTTTGGAGTTGTTTTTTTAATTTTGCAATGGTGCTAGTGTTTTGTGTGTGTCTGTGTGTGTGGTAGCAAATTACTTGGTTCGGGAGGGGGAATGGAATGAAAACTGACTGAGAACAAATGAATCCCACAGGAGACTGGGAAATGTGAAATCAATCTAAATAATCAGATCCAATTTAGGCATAGGAAAATGAACAACAGGTAAAAGCATGAGTTGTAAAAGGTTAAATTATACTTGTCCTTTCCCTTGGTGATCTATCAAATGATGGATAATAATCTGTCACATGCACATGAAAAAAAATTATTTTGATTTCCAGGCCTTTTCGGTAACATATCCCCTTTCTTAAGTGTTTATCTTCTAAATATATTCTGCACAATTGCACAGTTGGTTTTCCAGCCTCTATTGCAGTTTTTTTTTTGTAATCCTACTCCCTCCGGACTGAAATCCTAAAATCCCTATACCCTTTCTCAAGAGGACCTGAGTTTGACCATGGGTGAACTGTTGTGTGAGGCTACTGATAAGGCCTCCCAGAGGTTTAATCTTCCTGTCTGTTCATCCTGTTGCAAACTCAGGACACTGTGAGAGCATCTGTGTACTTGGATGGAGCAAGGATGAAACTTCAGCAATCAGGCTGTGCTTACTAAGCCTACCCACATGGAATATGTATGGCCTTCCTTGGAGAGTTTCCTGTATTCATGGTGTACAGCATCTGTGGCTGGTTGCACCAGCAGACTCATGTGTTGTGTTGCCAGCACTTCATAATACATCTCTGCAAAGCCATTGGCACAGAGGTAATGCAGATTCCTCTTCTTCGGTTAATAGAGTGCTGAAGTGCCCATGAACTTATTTGAGGAGAAAAGAGAGGCACAGCATGGGCCCATACAGTTTCAGGAAGGCAGGTAAACTACTGCCTGAAGTGCTTAGCTAGAATTGGAAACCACTGTGTTGGAAAGCAAAAGTCTAAAATGAACTGCTGAAGAACAATCTCTCCAAGACAAAAGAACAGTAACATCTTATTGCCCTTCTTCTAGACTTAAGATGGCATCTGGAGGGCTGGAGGAAGAACATAACTGCTCATCTTACTGATCTGTTTGAGTGTTAAGATTACTCTGTCGTGGTGGTAGGATGGCCTTTCTTTCATTTGTGTGTGTTTGGAGTAGGTCACTGCGCACCAGGTACTGGAGAGACTAATAGGCCCCTCCTTTAAGATTATCTGGCAGCATGTATCGCTTTCTCTGCGAGCATTTAAATTTGCTGGATTTGCCAGGCCTCTGCCGTGGGGTGTCTGGGGAGATTCAGTGCAAAGTGCAAGGATCTTGCTGTAGCCAAGACAGAGGAGATGCAGTTTTGAGGTTAAGCCTGAAACTGAGCTCCACAGTGGCCTTAATCATCCACTGGCCATTAGGGTAGGGACAAAGTACGGAAGGGACAGGGGCACGACCACAGGAAATGCTGACCATCTGTACATTTCAACCAGCTACCATTTCCAGCAACTGTGTATGCATGGAAGAAGACTTTTTGACCTGAAGGGCACAGTAGTAAAATTGGCAAGGCAGACTTCCTCTATATTTTCTTCAGAGAGTCAATCTTGCAGACCACTCCAAGGAGCTTGTGTCAGCTGGGCTGTGACTGCTCATCTCTCTTTGAAGAAGAAAACTTATGGTAAGTGTTACATCTAGAAATTCTGCTGCTAAAGGTTGTGGGGAATATAATAACTATCCATGCTGGCTGGACCTGATCACCTGGTTGTCCAGTATGTGCCATATGATGGCACTCAAGATGATCTGCTCCAAAGTCTGCCCCAGCATTGAGATCTGCCCTTCTTGTAGATAGACAACACATTTGCTAACCTCCAGTCAAATGAAGACTCCCTGATTAGCCAGGACTGCTAATAAATGACTGAAAATGGCTGAAAGAAGAAATAGAAGAAACCTATTAAAAAGTAAGGCAGGCTTAGGAGAAAAGGCATTTGAAGAAATTATAGAAAGGTAGAAGGAAAGAGGAAAAAATCAGGGAGAAACTAAGCAGTGTATTCTATTTTTACCCCTCATATTGGTCCATTTTCTTGCTTCTGAGTGCTATATATAATGCTAAATAGACCTTTTATACTATGAATAAATCTAGTAATAACTGCAGAATTGGAAGTATGGTGAAAGTTATTTTGAAAGAATGACTAAAACTTATTTCATATGGTATTTTTTTTGTTTCGTGCAGTAATTATGTTTAAAGGCTAGGAATGAATATTTTCTCCTCTGTGACTGCTTGGAAGGGAGTTGATTTTCCATTCAACAGTTTCTAATAAGCTAGAGAGAAAGAATTACTCTTTTCTACAGAAGAAATACAATTTTTTAGTACGACTATAGCTGGAAGTTTAATTTACATGAGGACACAACGTGTGAGACCTTAGTGTGATTTTTCTGTACCGCTAGCTTTTAAGCATGTTTTTATTTTATTATACATACATTTATTTTACTTCAGCGAGAAAACATTCATATGTCTTACAGTTCAAAATTATTTTTTGTGCAATACTGAGTAATAATTCTGTTATGTTGCCATAATATATTGATTGTGGAGAGGAGGAAAAAGATTTCTGTAATCTGCCCAGAGACTGTTTCTTCAGCAATCTCCAAGCTTGCAGTTTCACAATACTTTTCACAAAGTTCATGAACAAAGTAAATCCGTCTGAATATATTTTACTGACACTTGCATTCAAACCATTTTATAGATCAAATGGGTTTGCTCCATTAAAATTTTCCCAGAACACTGTTGAAAGGGAATTCAGAAAGCAACCTCTAAACACCATGACAATGCATGATTATATTATTTCTTAAAGTTAAAATTGTAGTATAGTGTTTACAGTTTTCAAGACACTGTCAGTTTTGACACTTCCAAGTACTTCACAATGTTTTTTTATGTCTCTAGTCCAAAACCAAAGTCCTGATCTTAAGAGCTTATCTCCTTAGAATACCAGAACCTGAGACTTCCAACAGTATTTCCTGGATGTCAAAAACCCCCAAACAAACAGAGTCCAAGTACTGAGCAGAGATAGGTTCTCTTTGGATTCCAGGAGAATGAAGTGATGTCTTCAAACACTTAATTTAATTTTTGTATGTGAACATGGCCCAATGTACCAAGAGGCTACACACAGCTGCATTATTTTGGAGATGAGTTGAACTGCTTTCAGATAACATTGTCCATGTCTGTTTTCTGCCTCTCTTCGGTCTAAGAGAAAGTTTGGCATGGGAGATATGAAAAACACTTGTAAAGAGAAAAATGTCTTGTCAGTAAAATCCATGTTCAAAAATCGAAGGTTTAAAAGAACCTTCGCTGTATGGTTTTCCTCCAAGGCTATATGTCTTGTTTTCTTGGATTCTGTTTAATGAAATGCCAGGCCTTATTCACAAAAGCATGTTCTTTAATCCTGAGAAGACAGACAAACTAGGCTATCTAAAGTCTCACTGATTGGTAGAGAAGAAACAAGGCGCCAGAATCAAGGGCTACATGATTGCAAAGGCTGCACTGCACAGGACTATTTGAGCCTGTTTGTTTACAACAATTGGAATAGAAAGTGCATCCTGATTATGTATCTAATGTTTCAGAAGACAAAGACAAAAGATTCACCTTCAACCTGACCACTGACAGATTCTGTTTTCATGTACAAGGCTGTAGGTCTTCTTAGAGAATATCCTGTTATCTCACCGCTAAGTCCAGCTGGCTTTCACAAATGTGAAATCCTGCTTTACATTCACAGTCACCCACTAAATATTTCACACACTTAGCATCTCTCTTATCAATTTTCTCTGTAGCATGTGGGTTTTCTCTCAGTGGCAGTACACTTGACTTAAGTGTAAAGAACCAGTGGAAATCAGTCTAAAAACAATCGCTGGAGGTGTTTCACTTCCTTTGTGTAGACTTGGCAGATCAGTTATCAAATGACAGATGAGAATATTTGTTCTGACACTTTGTTTTGCCTTTTTTTCTTGGTAAAAGGAATTATAACCACTTACGTGAGAACTTACAGGAAATTAGTGGCTATGTAATTCTTCAAACATTCGGAAAACTAAGAGGAAAGAGGGTGTTCTATGTAAGTACAGTGCAAAAAAATCATGAAAAGGGAAGATTCAGGAGTAATTGTGTAACGTGAAGCCCTACTTGCTATCAGTTTAGCTCTGATGCTGAAGGTTCTTGATTAATTGACTACTGTTAAATGAGTCTAGGCTTAACTTTTGTTAAGTCAGATTTCACCTTTGTACAAGATCATCCTTTTTTCCATGATTACAGTTGCTACCTTCCTAATGTTGGCTATATTTCTGAGGAATATCATGTGTATTTCTTCACTAATCTATGAATAAATACCACCTCAGCCTCCAAGCTCTCTTCTTAGATGCATTCATACCATTCAGAAAATGTATACTTTTAAGTATTCAAGGCAGAAATCAACAGATAACTTGAGACACTGAGTCTTTGTGTGAGATGTCATTGGACTTCAGCCAAGAAGTTTATCATATTTTTCTTCTAAAACTATTTTCCATACAGGGTGACCAGAAGCCACACACTGCCTGTCCACAGCTGTGTGATCTTATACTGGCTTGCTCAATGAATCTGAATGCTTGAGGTTTTTTGTGGCCACAGGTGGCCACTACTCCAAAAGCCACATGATATTATTATGGAAATAGCAAGTAGTCTGCCATTATTGAGGCTCTTTCCTTGCCTCTGCTCTTCCTGTTTGGAATTAAAAGTATGATCTGACAACTGAAAGACCGACTGTTATTTGTGAAATATAGATGAGATCTGAAGACTAGAATGGCCAGATGTGGGAAAGAAATGCTCCACTGTCTGCTGCCAGTCTCAGTAATGTAGCTGCTTTGACTAAGAGTTCACAGAAAGTCCTCTCAAAACAAAAATGGCTGCTTACCCTTCTGTAGTTTCTCTCACAGAGTAAAAAGCCCAGATTTCTGCATGTTTTGGCACAGTCAAAAAACATGGATTTAAATAGCACCCCAACAGAGGAAGAATGGCAGCTATTTCACAGTTTTGTAGGGTAAATAAACATTAATTGTATTGAAATATTGAAAGTAGAATTATTATAGAATTTTATGTAGTGCATATATTATGTATTGTGAAGTCTCTTTTGCCATGCGCTTTTACTCAAAACGCCTGTCTGGGTTCTGCATGCCTGTGAGCCATGATTGCCCAGCAAAAATGCTTACATAAGTTGTTGTATTTTTCCGTCTCCTTCCTCAAATGGTGGGTTTTCCTCTTATGCTTCTGTTCTTCTAAATCTTACTCACACTGTCCTTATGAGTTGGATGCAGTGAAATTTTTTGGATGCCAGATGGTTTTCAAGTGCTGTAATATTCTGGTGAATTTGGCAATGCTTGTCTGCTGTGGATTTTGTGATCTCAGCCACAGCATGAGAATCAGGATCTTTCTTGGCACACTGAAGAGATTGTGACAACAGGCAATTGGCTTTCTTTAAGGACTAATGCCAGTGATCTTGATTATAATGATAGAGTCGCAGAGGTAAACACTTTTTCCAGTTTTGAAGTGCTGAGCTTTATGAATAGATAAGTATTCAGTAAGAACTTCTGTTATTCAATAAAACGTCGCTCTTAAATAAATACGCTTTTAATCAGCACTAGTTGCAAGAATTAGTACTAATATGTAGACAGATTTCACGCTGTAAAAATATATCACATTCTTACCATAACTTTAGTCAATAAAAATGATGAATTTGTTGTGCAGGTTTCAGCTGCTGAAGAAGTGCAGTTTACCAGAAAAACTGTTACAAACCAACTAGAAATAACGTCTGTGGATGAAGCTTCACTTCTAAGAAGAGAGCTTAGGAAGAAAGAAATGTGCTTTTTTTACTTTCTAATCATCTTGTGAAACCCTTGTTCTGCTACTAATTACTTTGGCTACAAAGAGTGTATTGTCTTTACCTCAGTATCTCTAAAAACTTTTTTACCAGAATTCCTACCATTCCTCTCCTGACCATTCCCTGTTCTAAGACCGTAGCTGAGAGTATACTGTCCTGGCTACTTATAAAAGGTTATACACCTAAATTACAAACTGTCTTTTTAAAATATCTTTTGCACGTTGAATATCCAGGTAGCTTCTGAATTCAGATGTATTTCTCACTTGTGCATTCATATTTCTGGTTAAGCTCAGGAATTCCAAAAATAATATCAGGGAGGAAAACTCAAAAGCTCATTGCTTTTGTGGCTTTTTTCACTGAGGCCAGTTTTAGACCATATTGCCAATGATCAGTCTGTACTCTTTAGTTCTATATTACATACATAAGCTGTGTGTACAACAAACGATGTTTTCTTAGCCTCTCTATACAGCTTATTAAACAGTAGTTGGAATACTTCCATACCTAAAGTGAAACCTTTGGCATAAATAATATTGTCATTTGGATAGGCTAGACATATTTTGCAAAGTGACTTTGTAAAAATATTGTCTGAGGTATGTCTGAGCCTAAATTATATGACAGTGAGGTATTAAATTCTAGTCCCTCTGGTATATGAGGTCTCATCTTGTAACAGTAAAACCACCTGAAATTAAAGAAAAAACAGTAGTATGCATCAGATTTAGAAGTTAATGTGAGCTGGTTTTGGGTTGGGCTGTTTTGGGGGTTTTTTTTGAGTTGCAGATGTTTATGTTAATTCTTTGTTTGGTAAAGGCAAACATTGCTTACTATGGTTTCTCTGATGATTTTTGTCTTTGTGAAATAAAAGGATTTGAAACACTGAAAGGAGACTTTTTTTCTGCCTACATTATAAATATAAGTAAATCTGGAATATTTAGGTTACAATTACTTTTTCCTCTCTTTCCTTTTACAGCTCTTTCAAGTATTTCCTGTGTGTGATTCAGGGATAACTTCATTGTTTGGATGCTCTATATGACAACAGCTTGCTCTCTATTAAAACATGTGTATTTCTGTTTCCCCTCAAGCATCAATAATCTTAAATTAAAACTGTCTTCCTAGGGATAAATACTATAGTTGAGGATCTTATTTACTGGCTTACCCACTTGAATTGTTATTCAGATGTTCATGCTTACTCTACCATGTTGCTAAGTCTATTCCAGTTCATAAGAACAAATAGGACCAACCCATGCTCTATCCATTAAAATAATTATTGTGTTTAATATATAAACTTTTTGGTTTGTATGTATGTTCTGTAAATGTAAGGGAGAGTGTAACATAGCTGTAATGGAAATATTTCCTAAAATGATTATACATATACTGACTATTATTCTCTGCTGTTCCAGTGAAACAACTTTAGAGACGGAGAGGTGCAATATCTGATAACTCAGGTCAGATTATATGGGCCATTCATACAGCTAAGCTGCAGAAGAAGAAGAAATGGGAAAAATACAAGGTCTCTTGTGAATCAGTGTCCCTCACTGCTTGCCAAGAATGTAGAGAGGCACTCCGTCCAAGCAAATGAAAGTAGTATCCTTCAGCTACAATGTCATATTAAGATCTATATGATTCAGAATTTACTTCCCAAGAATAGCATACTTGATTTTCAAAAGCTGCTGCAAAAACATGATTTTCCATACTGTGTTCAGTACAAAGAATATCAGCATTTAATACCTTATTGCTGCAAAAACAAAGCTGCCAAAACTAATGGCAATCCTAGGGCTATTCTGTCACTGTGCCTTTTTACTGTTACAAACAAGTCATAAAGAGGAGCAAATGTACAGTTTAAATTGAAGTTCATGGTTCCTATTAACTGAGGAATATGGCTGTTGTATATTGCTTTGTTGCACAGCCAGTGCATTTCATAAATTAAATATAGGAACCATAGTAGAATCTCTCTATATCAGGAATTTTCCCTTCCATGTCATATCTTGTCAAAACCAGTAGATTTTTCCCTCTACTTTACCCATCCTACAAAATTTCTTCATTTAGGTTTGGCAAATTTATTCATAAAAATGCAACTTTTCCTCTGAGGTCTAAGAACGGATTTTTTTTTTTTTTTGGAGAATGTGATGCCTTGTTTGTAGTCTCCTTCGAGTTCTGTAAATTTGAAGTGGTTAAGGTAGGGTCCTTATGGGTTTTTTATGATGCTTTAGGAGTAGAAAGTTACTATCAGTCCATTTACATTTTAAAAAATGGAAAAGTATAGGTTTAATTTTTTTTCAAAAATTTAGCTTTCAAACTTTTTTGCTACTTTGGAGGAGTACCACATACCAATTGTAGGTTACAAACAGAAGATCCTCCTGCAGTGGTCAGATTTTTATGAGTAGCAGGCACTTCATAGTTAGTCAAGTAATGTCAATTTGGTGTAACAGTCTGGCACATTAGGCACTTCTAGCAGCTTCCAGCTTTCATTCTTTATGTATGACTTAAAGGTAGGATCAAGTGTGAACAGAGAAAGCACTATCAGTACAATGCTCTTTTGTTATGTGTTTCAGGAACCACAAAAGTGACACATACAGAGAAAGTGTTTTAAACATCATCAAGTTAAAATATCAATTATAAGTCTACGTTCTGAAGTTTTGACTTCAGTTGTTCTGCATTATGCATGCACATAAAACAAAATGCAGCTTCAGCTCAAGTGCTGCATTTCTAAAGGTGTACAGATTCCCCAGCAGTGCACTGAGAAGCCAAGCGCACAGAGATATGAAGATAGTTGGAGAGGACAGTGAGGCAGAGCCGAGCTATAAAAGTAAAAGCTATCCATTTTGAAAGGAGGAGGGTATAAGTCTTTCCTCTGGTCCTTCAGTAATAATGGCTGACAGGGAAGATATGATGATGAAAGAATGAGGTGGTGAAGTCTGGGTAGGCAAAAAGCAATTCTTACCCATCTGTGTGAGATGCACTGCAAAGACCTGCACAAGTGTGCAGGAGTTAAAGTCTTCCAGTCTGTGTCTTATAAATGAAACTTGCGTCATGTGAGAGGGTTCTAAGAGGAAAAAAAAAGGTGTAAAATGAAATGAAAACCCCATCTGTGATGGATACTGAAGTGGAAGAGAAATCCGGTTGAAAAAAGCAAATATTTGTTTCACAGCACCATGAAAAGACAATTAATTTAGGAAGTTATTCTGTTGTGCAGCAGCTGAAGTGTACAGGCTGTTGGCCACTGACAAGCTGGGTGCCACCCACCCTTGGGTGCCTTGTAGATTTTGTGGCCAGAGGTTCTTGATCAGAGACCCACACCTTGGGTATGAGGTTTCTGTCTGTCTACATGAGGAACCTGGGACTAGCAAGCTGGAACGCAGCATGTCTGCACAAGATAACTGAAAGGGAATCACATTACAGCATGGACTGGGATACAGTGAGCTTGTGGTTTTGGCAGGGCAGGACTGTGTATCAAAGGATGATCATTTACATGAAAAAATGGGATGAGAGTTGATGGACACGAGCCTGTGCTCACCAGGTGACTTTTTGGTCTGAGGTGTTGCCTGAGAAGAAAGGTAAATTAACTGTTGAGCTGAACCTGGAAAATGTAGTTGCTGAAAGGGGAGGCCATGGGGACAACAGCACTGCAGTAAGGCAGTTCCACCTGCCCAGCCTGAATGACTTCACATGTACGCTGAGTAACAGGGAGAACCAGGGAGCTGGACATGGCACTTCAGTGTAATGATGGATACTTGTCACCACTGCTCCTAGTCCTCCCCAGATCTTTTTACAGTGTACATCCTGGCTATATAATGTGCCCAGCCTCTTGCATCTAATTGGTGACATTTGGTAGATACTTGTTGTTGGTCTAACACTTTGCATCAGGACAAGAAACATCAGAAGTGGTCTCGGTTTTTCAGTTTACATCCTCTGTGCTGTATATACTTCAGAAGGAATTTTGTAATTGTAGCCACTATATGAATAGCTCATGTTTTGTTACAGTGAAAGAAGTAAGCAAATACCTACATCTTTTACTCTTACTTATACACATACAGAAGTGCCCTCATCTTCTAACAGCCCAAGGCTGTCATCATTTAAGTAATGACAGATGCACATGTCTCTGCCAGAATGAGGCAGAGTCTGGAGCTATCCATTCTGTCTGAGGCTAGTTTTCATGTTGCCAAAATGTAAGTATGTCTCCTGCAAACTGAGGTCCTCTAGACTAAAGCAGACAACACTGGTGGCAGTTATTTTAACCATAAGTGTTCAGACCCCCTTCTACTGGGGAAGGGAGACAGTATGGGAACAACCTCTTCCCAAATCTGTTCATGCTGCAAGTGAGCAGCTCAGGGAATGCTACATAACATGGTATTGCAGCCTACACCCCAGCAGTCTGGGTGTAGTGGCTATGTGGCAGAAATAAACCAGCTTCAGTTGTACTTCAGGGTATTTTAGTTCCAAGGCAGAAAGGTAACATTGTACTAGCTCTGACATCACCTACAGGATTCGTGAGGCAAGCCTTTAAGATATTGTTGAGGATCTTGCTGTTACCAGATGTGGTCTAGAAGGACCTTATCTACTTGAAATCCAGCTGGTCTAGAAATAAAAATTTCAACTTTGTCAACAGAATGCTGTGTGCAGGGATGTCAGACACCTCTACTCCCCCCCCCCCCCCCAACCTTTCTTTTCGTTCAGTAAAGTTAAATTCTCTCTAATGAAATGAAAAGCCCCATTACATGGAAAATTGTCTCACAGACTGTTCGCCTATGCCAGCCCACTGTGCTAGCAGCAAAGCTAATGTATTGAAATTGTAATTTGGATGCCACTAAAAACAGGTAGCCCTGACTTTTTTGACATAACTAAAAATTTGATCATAACTTGGACTTAGACCATTTTTAGTTTATTGAAATGAGTAATCAAAAAAGCAAATGGTGGTGGTGGGAAAGAGGAGCATACCCTGCAGTTTTAGACAGTGTCGTTTTTAAAGTAATAATTTAGGTACTACCATTGTGGTGTACATCTTCAAGCTGGGTGATCTGTGCGCATGATGAGCATCTTTTAGGAAGGAAAACTTTGCAAGTGTCAAGACACAGGTTTTGTATTAGTAGTACTTAGACAAATATTCTTAGCTATACATTACAACCATGTAGAAATTATGCACCTACAGATAGGTGAGGTGCTAGCGGCAAGGGTGGAACACAGCAGATGCTTAATAAAAAGACTCTATTAATAAAGTGTATTCAGTGAAAATCTCACTAAGAAAGAGAAAATCCTATCCAAAGCCACAAAACTGTTCTTTTTTTTTTCTTTCAGGCTTCAGCCACTAACCTAGCACAAGACTTCTGCTCTGCGGAGAGAGGAGATACCTGCCCACACTGCACTTACCACTTTTTTTTTTCAGTATTGACAAATAAAAGGTGTAACTCTGAGCATATGTATTTCATAATCTACAAAACACTGCAGTCCTGCAGTATTCAACTTATAGAACTATAGCAACATGAGATGATGAATGAAATGGTGTCGAGTTAAAAGATGCTTCTGCTACACTAGCAGTATGGGAAACAGGCAAGGTTGCTACTGGCAGTATTGAAGCTAGCTGTGGCATTGCAAACCAGTTATTTCAGAGAACTGATCATTTCCAAGTCTTTCTTTGAGGTTCTTAGTCTTTGGTGTTGGGTTTAAGCGCAGTTACTTGAGAATGTGCTTCTGACATCAGCTTTTCTTAACTTTGCTCCAGACACCTTCTAAATGCAAAGTAGACTTAATGTAGACTAAATGAAACATTGGCCTTAGTGAAATGAATAAAATTTAGACATCTCAGTCCACTTCTAAGTAATTCTCAGTTGATCAGCTGAGATCATCTGTCTGCTAGTTTTAACACATTTCTAATGTTCTCATAGTGTAGTGTATATCAGACCTTAGTACTAGGAAATTTTGCCACCAAGTCAAAATAAGTACAGGGATGCCTATTAGAACTGCATTCCTTAAAAATGGGAGGTAAATCTATTGCATAGGTGTGCTTCTCTCCTTCAATATGGTTTTGTTCTTTTCCTAGAGAAAGCATAAAGGCAGATCCTTTTCTTCTTTTTGGAGAAATAGTTATAGGCATTAATGCAAGTGAACTGAGAACTCTGAGAGAAGCTTATTCTATGAACACTGTGAAATACTTTGCAAGGCTGATTAGTCCTGAAGACTAGTATCACTTGTAATAATCACTTGTAATTTAAAAAAAACTGTTTAGAGGATCTATCTTTTCAGGAAATACTGTAAAATATTTTTATCACACAGAATTGATAACAAAAAACCCACTTGAATTAATTTGTTTTTAGTATTTCTCATTGACACTCCTTCTAGGTGTGTTCTGCCTGCACAAGGCTCCATGCCAAGTCCCTGTGCTATAGACAGATTTTAAACACAAGTAGTCAAAATATCATTACAAAGCACCCAGGGCCTGGCGATTCTAGCTGTCCCCGTCAAGATAAAGTGGATTTGCCATTCACAATCACAATAAAATCAAAGGATTTTAATTCAAATATCTTTACCCTTATGTAGGTGTTTGGTACAGAGCAAAATGCAAACTGCCAGGGAAGCTGATCCTAACTCTCATTTAAAAAAAAACCGAAACCCTGAGAACAAACCCTGCCTCCTTACCGAAAGACTTTCTTCTGTGGTATCCAAAAAAACCACACATGCCAGTTTACTACTGGGAACCTAAGCTTAATGCAGTATATACCTATTACTTGTGAAGTGATGTTCATTGGACATACGAAAGATGGCTACTTGGGGTAAACATTCTGGCAATGGGGCCAGCCCTTGTGCTCTCCTAGCACAAAGCATAACAGTGTAGCACTTCAGAGCTAGCTTAAACAGACGACATATTTGGTTTCAACTGTAGCATTAATTACGTAAGATATATTATCTCTGGAAAAATATTTACTGATTTTCAATACATACTTTGCTTATCAAGAAAACGTCAGCATTGTTATTTTCATGTTCTTGTGACATTACCGGTTCTTTGTAAGCAAGGTATAACCCTTCAGACTTCTTCCTACTGAGCAGAGTCCTAAACTCGGTTTAAGTGTTTCTCCCTGTCCTTTTCTAGTGCTTAAAATTATCTAATACAGCACACAGAGCTGCTGCAGGTAGTCGAAAAAAAAAATTTAGCTAAACAGGATGTTAGTCAACTTTTCCATTCATTGACTCGGTCATCCTATTTTACCTTACCGGAAAAATATGTGATCAGCACATTCTCTATTTTTCTATTACAGGGGCATTAGCCGTCTCCTGGAATTGATGCTGAAGTATCTTTCTAGCTCTAGCCCTCCTTTCCCCATGCTGACCTCCTCTGCCAACACACACACACACACACACTCTCACTCTCTCCTACTCCCTCCCATCCCCAACCAGAATAGGTTTTTGATATGCTCATTCCCTGTAATGACTGTTATAAAACTTTCTCCACAAAACCCCCAATGAATAGTTAACAGCATGTGACATTAGATTTTCTTGATTTTGTCAACAGCAGTCCAACAGAAAATGATTTAGTGTTTAAAAAAACTTTGACTCACTAGGTTTTGAATGGCCGTGTTTAAGAATGCAACCCCTCTTAACTTCTTTACCCCATGGTACAGTATAATTCACTCAGCCTAAGAGGAGGATAATGACAGCTTTATACAGAATCTCACATCACACCTCCAAGTTTTCATCTTATCTCAAAGGTTGCACTGCGCATTAAAGCAACAGTCTGTATTAATCTAACCTCTGACATTTGGGCCATATTAACTGACCAACACAGGTTTATGTATCTCACACTTCAGACCCTATCAAGAAATTTGGCAGCTGTAGCCTGATAAGGACACCATACCTTACTCAACTTGTTCTAAAAACAACATCAGCAAAATGCTCCTCTGGTTGTACTTTTTAATGACCTTGCACACTTGTGCTCACTCTTTTTTAGCTATTGCCCACATAGATAGTTCATACTTCTGTGAAATCAGAAAGGCTGTAAGGAAGGAATACTGAAAATTCCCATTTTTCTGTGAAAATATTAACACCTGGAGAGAAAAAATATATGGAAAATACATAAACTGGAAACTTGTGCTGTTCATTCTTTTTTACAGAAAAACAATTATTAAAACCAGGGTTATGTTATTAATGGGATTGAAGACATTTTTTAAATTCCTGTACTAGATTAACTAAAAACCAATCTTTGTTACCAGCTACTTTACAGTGAAAATTTACCAGAGGGATGTTTCTGATATTGCGACAGTTTCAACAACCACTACACTACATTCAGACTCTTTTTGTGCATGTGGTACAGATATTGAAATAACACTCCACACACTGGGTATTAACTCATCTGCCCAAGCTGGGATCTGTATTGGAATATGTATTTCAAAAGAAACTGAAAATAACCGAATTCTAAAATTAAACATAGTTTATTACAAAAAAGTTGAGACCGTTCAAAGGAATTCTGCCAATTCAACGTCTTAATTCTGGTTCAGTCAGGCATGTTTACTGCTGTAATGTTTATACAGCTTGTAAAAGAAGTTTTAAAAAATTATACTTTCAGAAAATCTTAAAAGCCTACAGATCTATTTCCTAATTTCACCTTCACAAATTCTCATTCATTTTTTTGAAAACTTTTTGATTACCATATGTTGATTAAACAATGACGGTGATAATTGTAATTAAAGAACAGACAAAAATCACGCCAGCTGCTTTATTAAATATATAACTCCAAGAAAACTTAGCGGTTGAATAACGAATGCACTGAGAGCACTTGACTGCACAACTTAAGAAAGACATGATAGCTCTGCTTCAAAACTGCACGACAGGTTCTTGAGAGATTCCTTTTCACACTCTCCAGTGATATTTTTAGGAATTACAGCTTACAAAAGAGCCAGTGCTTTATTGCAGTCACATTTCAAGGCAGCTCTGGCCAGCTTTACATTCTTTTTATCTCCTTTCTTTTTTTTCTCTCATTATCTTCTTGCTTTCTTCTCTTCTCCTCTTAGTTACAGGATTCCGTGGATCATAGATCTCAAAAGTGTCTTCGTCCTGCATGCTTGCATCTTTCACCTTTCTGCTTCTATCTTCAAACTGAAGGACATGAGACATCCTACAAAAACAAAACACAGGTCAAACTCAGTGAAAGAACAGAAAGTTATGATTTGTAATTATGATATGCATGGCAAGATTTTAACAATGCGACTTATTTTTGTGCGGAGCAAAGAAGATGCATGTTTTGCTGTTTTTTCAAATTTGTTATTGTTTTTGTTTGCTTGTTTGTTTGTTTTACTTTTTAGGAGACACCAATACTATAGGGTAACCACCTTTGTGAAGACTCATTTTGAAAAACTCAGCTAGAGTTTTCTCTGCTGGATTTTATTTCATGTACTGAACTTGCATTTCTCTAAGATATCTTCCCAAATATACTGAATAATTTTCCCAAGAACAGGGAGTGTTTCTCAAGTCTTCCTATTAGTCATATTGGACTTCCTTTCATAGTTAGGGTTTTACAAAAGCAGGGAACAGCTTGCACGGAAAATGCTTGAAGTATGTACACAGAAGTTCAAAAAGAGAATGCTTGACATCCTACTGCTCCATGTTAAATTTGTTCAGGTCATGCTTTTTAATTCTTTGAATACTAAGCTAAACTAATGCTTTGCTCAGTCCCATGTTTTTTTCTACTATTGATTAGAAACTTTTCCCCCTTTAGATATTTCCTCATTTCAGCAAATTCCCAGTAACCCAAAACCATCACCATTACAAGCTCAAGAAGTGGGCCAATGTGAACCTCAGGAGGTCCAACAAGGCCATGTGCAAGGTTCCGCACCTTAGTCGAGGCTGGGGTTGAAGGGACAGAGAGCAGCCCTGCAGAGAAAGACTTGGGTATATTGGTGGAAGAAAAGCTGGACATGAGACTGCAATGTGTCCTCACAACCCAGAAAGCCAACTGCATTCTGCGCAGCATCAAAAGAAGCGTGGCCAGCAGGATGAGGGAGGCAATTCTGCCCTTCTACTCCACTCTCGTGAGACCTCACCTAGAGTACTGCATCCAGCTCTGGAGTCCTCAGCACAGGAAAGACATGGAGCTATTGGAGCGGATCCAGATGTGAGGGCAGATTTTGACTAGGCTTAAGGAAGTCATTTTTTACAATGAGAGTGGTGAAACACTGGAATATGTTTCCAAGAGAGGCAGTAGATGCCCCATCCCTGGAAACATTCAGGGTGAGACTGGATAGGGTTCTGAGCAACCTGCTCATTTCTGGGGCAGGTGGCCTAGGTGATCTTTAAAAGTCCCTTACAACCCGAACTGTTCTATGACTCTACAATAACCTGAAGTCAAAAGTAGTTTGTTAGCTGTATGGCCTTATTAGCAGCTGTCACTGAGGTGAGAATTAATACAGAAAATGACAGAAAAATACAAGTTTTAGTGTCGACAAACAAAACTGTGAAGAAAAAGTTAATTATTTACTCTACTGAAAGAAAAAGAAAGGCAGGAGGAAAAGAGAAGAAAACTAACCCAAAGACAATTACAAGTTGACCAGTTGTAGACCTATTGATCTTTACTAACATGTTAGCAAGATTTTTCAATATACAGTAGTAAAGAGAACAAGTAAAAAGTTGATATGTTTAATTAAAAAAAACAAACTAAAAAGGAATTAAAAGATTTCTCAGTGATGACAAACATGCCTAGGCAAAACCCCCACTTATGTTTTGTTATTGCACTAATCAATTGCAAAAATAGCTTTGATGGGACAACTTAATAAGAATCACGTTGAATTGATCTAAGCGCATCAATCTTTATAGATGTCTACATTTGCAGGTTTTTCAAAGAACTCTAGTGTAAATTTCCATGGATAAGGAAAGAGAGGGAAGTGGGAGAATCAGCTCAGTTACTGCCAATTACAACATAGTACTATTAAGGAAACCAGACAAAATTCAAAGCTATAGACTACATAAGATCTACTGAATGCTCTAGAAAAACCTTAAAAACAAAAATTGAGACTTCTCATCACAACTGAATCTTGACATCTGGGTTTCATAAATCTCTTATTGTACAGCATTGTCAGCATGCCTGCATATTATCCTGACCTATGGGCATACTTAAGAGTTGTTTCCAGTGAATAAAACTTGAATAGTTTATAATCCTGTACACAGCACTAACACCAAAACTTATTTTTTTAGTCATATCTACAATTCAGAATAACATAGTGTACCATCAGAGTGACTCATGATTGCGTATTTGTAGTTTAATTATAAAACCATTCTCACAGTGGAGGGACTGAAGTAATTTATTTTAGTTAACATGCTTTCTGTATTTGTCATATGCTTCTCAACTTATTAAAGACGAGCATTTGACCACTCTTTTTAAGAACATAAACCAAATCACAGTATCCTAGTTTGAATAAAAACATAGACCTAAAGAGATGGAGTCATCCCTTGGTGAGTAGTTTTAGAGTGTGTTATATGAGTGTATGTAGAAGTGCAGTCACACTTGGCCATTTCACCAACTCAGGTACTCACAGAATGCCACAGCACACTTGCAGGATACAACTAATAGGAATTAAAAATAAATCCATCTCTCATTTTTGGGTCAGGACATACTGCATCCCAGGTATTTTGCAAATTAGATGCTGTAGACTCAGACTAAGCAATGTTTACTTCTCAACAGGAGCTGAAAGAAGTCACAGTCTCTGACTCCTATTCATAACTTTCCACTGAGGCGCTCCCAGCTGTGATTAAAAACAAGCCAATATTAAAAAACTTTTTGATATACCCAGAATCAATTTCATATGCAGCACCTCATAGGTAAAACAAAATAAACACCAACTGCGGTGGAGATTTTAAAAAATATTTTCCTGATGTGAACTTACAGTTATTTTTTGCAAGCCACACATCTTCACAGGTAGACCTGTTTTCCTCTATATAAATGGTAAATCACACTTAATTCTATTTTCCAAAAGCAATTCAAATTGTTTTCTTTTTTTTCAAGAAGGATGAGAAGTATTTAGTAGTTATTTCTATGTGAATTATTTGAATTTACAGTAATCTTACTCAGGATCCTCCAACAAAAGTTTGCACCTGCATAATTTTCCAAGCGCAGAGTTAGGGCTGCAATTCCACAAATAAAAGTTGCACGAGACTTTTCCTTGTTTGGTTCATAGCTTTCCTCCCTTCTACGTGGTTTGAGCGGGAAGCTGACTGCCCAGACTTACTTCTGCAGTCACTGTGTTGAAAGCTCTAACTTCATCTCTTCACCTCTGGTCTTTGGGAACCTACTAACTTGTGCTTATCACCACTTGTTGACAGTTCATTATAAATGAGTCAAACATAACAACTCTAAAACATGGTTTTCCTTCAAAATTTAAAGGATGAAATGTTGTCAGTTCTCCTATGCAAAACTCAAAAGAAAAAAAAGTTTTGCAGGTTAGCTTTTTATGCTCAAAACTAGTTTTAATAAAATACCTTACCAAACCTGATGATTCTGAGTTTAAAGTATCTTGGTATGCAAATTATTGACTTTCTTTAGAAGAGAAGTAACAACAAAATAATTTTATTAATCTCTTTTGTTAAGATAGCGGTGCAAATCAGAACCAGCTATCTTAGCATGCATTTGTTGCTGGAGAGAGATGATTTTTACCCCAGCGAGATGACAGCACCCTACAGTTTAACTATTGTAATATCCCGTGTATTTCTTTTCTATTCTGAAAATTAAATGTCTTGAAACATCAGAGTGAAATACCTGAACCTTTAGGATGGTTTCAGAGACAGTGTAGGATTTCAAAAGCAAGTGGACACTTTCCTAATGATATTCTCAGATAACAATTTTTGCAACAGTAAGCAACGAAGACTGCTACTTCCCAGTTACTAGCAAAGTAGCTCCTACATATCCTTAAGCCTTGGTGATCAGTTTGACTACCTTCTAGGAGGTAAGATGTGGGAGAATGTTTGCTGCAAATGAAGGTAAAAAGAAACTTCAGCACACCAATTAAGCTGTGTGTCCAATAGTCCAGCATGGGCAACACAATATTTGCCAATTGTGCATCAAAGAATGAACCCCACCCACAAAGGGGTCTCCAGGCAGACTCAACCAGTTTACTCAGGAAACAGACCATGTTCTTTTGAAATAATCTAGCTGATATTTGAAAGAAAAGATATGATATACAGTAATCCCTCTGATTTTGAGACGTGTGAGTGATGCACTGGATCTGAACCATATGCCAGCTGTTGAGAGCCTGCAGTAATGTTAAGTGCAGCATAAACAGAAGTCTTGTATCACAACAGCTCTGATCTTTCCAGAACTGCCATGTGGGAGAAACAAAGTGGCTGGCAGTGAAGTGAATCGGTTTGAATCTCAGTAAGAGCAAGGAAGCATGATGCTTTTGCACTAATGATGAAGCTAGGATCTCCAGGTACAAGTTCACTGCATGCATCAGTGATTTTTATACCTACTAACTGGAAATGAAAAGCTCCATTGCCTAATTCCACATTTGCTGATCAAACCAATACAGCTCTTGGCTGTTACCAGTTCACCTGCTGCTCATTCAACCTTGCTTCCACAATGACTCTACAGAGCATGCCCTCTGGTGCCTCCACTACTTCACTGGAGAGCATGGAACATCATCTTGTACTCACCTATGTCAGCATTTCAACAGCTGAGCTTTGCAGTAAATGATCAAAAGGCGTAGATGAAAGCTACAGTCTGCTAGCTCTGTTGTAAGGGTAATAGATTTTGGCAAAAAGTCAGTAACTTCTTAAATAGTTTTAGCCAGGAGGTGCTGGCATAAAACATGGCAGCTGCTGATATATCCTTTGTTTCTGCAATCAGTAGGCACCAAGAAAAAATAACAGACAGCTTTTCACTTTCCAGATGAAGAAATGTATGTTTCTAAAAATGCACTACTTACAGGCAGGACATCTAAACTGGTGGTCAGAACACCAGCAAAAATTCTTCTAAATGCAGGTTAATGAATTAAGCAACTAATCACATTGCTATAAAATTACAATAACAGATTATGCTACCTACTCTTCTTAATCATCACCAACACATTATATATTTAAAAGAAAAATAATGAGGTGTACTCAAGCACTACTGCTTTCCTTAAAGTATATTCTACTTGCTACTAACATTTTCCTTCAAACATTACGTTAAACTGTAAGTAGTAAAATAGGAAACTTAACAATACTTTCCTCCCACTACCCTCATGATATGCAGGCAGTGGATAGACATGCTTATGCGAACAGATGAGAAAACAGATGAGCGAATTCACAGATCAAAGCAAATCACAGATCTCTCTCCCAAGGAAAAAAAATTTTGGCTGTTCTGGAAGAATGAAGTCACTGGCACTCTTTTAACTTCCATCAGAGTAGCCGGTGGCACAAGAAGAGGAGAGACAATTGAGAAACACTGAGACACAGATGAGAGACCGGAAACAAAAATAAATTGAGGAAGGTAAAGACTAAAAAAAAGGATAGTATTGAGAAACAAAAATCAGAGAAAAAATGTAAATAAAATGAAGAAAAATGTTAAATAACAATTAAAAACAAGCAAAAAATTTTGAATCAAGGCAAGAGAACAACAGTATGAACAACACAAGAAGAATGTCAAAACTATAAAACAATGGGAATTTTGAAGGAAGAAATACTTAAATAACATCTAATTTTGTTTCCACCTTTTCTCACAATTAAGATGCTACAACCAAAACAAGCCTCTTGGCTCAGGCTGCTGTCGCCATTCCTTGCATAAGTGTCCAAGAGCTTTACCAACAATTTTGTAAATGCAATGCAGTAGGAGAGAAGAAATATATTTATGATACTAATGAAACCCGGAACCATCTCTAAGTGCTCTGTGCCACACAACTCTTGCAGTCCATTTCCCTGGTTCCTGTTTGTCCTATGTCACCATCTAGCCTTGTTTTTCTTTTTGTGTAAGAGATAACTCATCACTCCTCTTTTTACGCAAAGGAGTCGTGTAATCCAAGTTTCTCTCACTTATCATGAAAATAAAAATTATTTTTTCCCAAGTACCTGAAGTAGGTTCTAATTCTTATAGCAATGAGGGCTGATAGCATAAGTACTGCTATAGACACAGCCTCAAACCTGGATTCACCTCCTTTAATTCTCACTGCTACCACAAAAATTATGTGTGCAGGAAACAAACTTCCTTGAGTATGTTTAGTCTCCTTATCTCATAGTACTAGAGCTGTGCTAAATTATCTATAAAAGCCCATACTCTTCTGTACCACATGGAATGTAGACCTTTCATTGCATCACACACTGTTCCTGCTTGCATCTAGTTTGCCAAACTAGGTTTGATTATAATGCCTCCTAGTAATAATCTGTGGTGATACCTTTCTGTTGTGGTTGTTAGTGCTACGAGAATTCACTCTGTCTTCTTGCATTTCTTGTTTCCACCATTCCACATTCCTTTGTTTCTCTTTCTCCATTACCTTTCCTAATGATCAGAGCACTTGTCCCTCCAATATTTTGTGCTTTCATAAAACTTTATAGTTTTCAAATTTACCGACATTCTATTTAAAAACAGAAATAAGATTTGCCATTCAGGTCTAACCAAATTAAAATAAATTAGTTATTCTATAGCAGTTTCTAATAGTAAAAAAAAAAATGCTTACAGAGGTACTGAGAAAACCACTTCAAATACAAATAATTTACCACATTACAGAGAATTTAATAGGTTAAGTTTTTAATTTCACACCCAAATAATATGGTTTCAATCCATATTAGTGAATATTGTACAGAGCAAAGATATTAGACTGAAATTTAAGATTTTGATTTCACTATTGCTAGAAATACCCCCAGCCCAAGCACTCTCTCGAGATTAATTTAATTTCTGCAAGAGCTGAAAGTGGCATTTTCTAGCTTTGGGATGAATGGAATACCATTAGCCAACAATATTTCAGCATTTGGATGTTATCAATGGAGGAAAAGTGCTACTGCTGCTCTCACACAGAGTAAAAGTCTCCCCAAATCTAAGCAAAAAAACTTACAAAGATACGCTTTAAAAATATTATACAAAGTCAGACTATACAGTTCTGTGAACTTTGACTAGCCCTTTGAAATTGTATTACAAGTACTGGAGGATGAAAAAGCTGGTTTAACCTCTTCAGAATAACCAGTAAATTCTGGATCCTCCATAGGCCAAAGAACAAATTGTTTATGATTTGTCTTGGTAGAGGCCTATAGCACAAAATCACCAGACCAGAACTTCTGCAGGTATTGCTAAAATAACACTTCTTTGAGATATTGTCAGAGCCCACTCCTGCCCCCAGGGCACCTCCCTCCAGCCTTGGTCAGTCAGGGAGTGATGGGTCCTTTGATATCTCCGCAGTGAATTGGAGATGACAAATCTCCCAGGGTAAATCCAAACAGTCTTTATTTTGTGCACAGCCAAACCAGCAAATCAATATTATGGACACAACCAAAATATCAAATCAGTATTCGTTTTGGACACGGCCAAACCAGCAAACCAATATTTTGGACACGGCCAAAATATGGAATCAAATACTCGGGTGCATTCTGAGTTCACAAAAATGGCAAAATACAGATCCTGATCTGATACCCTCAAGGCAGCTGAACACAACAGCACAACTCAGATCCAATCCAATGCACAGTAGTGCCACGGAAAACAGAAGAAAGGAAAAGAGACAGAGAGAGAGGATTACGAGGGGGGGGGGAAAGAGGAAAACAGTCAGCACCCCACAGGCCTCTGGAAAATGTGGTCTTCAGGAGCACATGGTCCTGTGGTTCTTCTGCAGCATCTTCTCCAGTGGGTTCCACGGGGTGGCATGAGTGGCACCTGCCTTCTTGGCAGGTTTCTATTTACAGGACAAGTCCTTGCCCTCTGCTCCCCCCCCCCCCCCCCCATTAGCATGAGGGGTGGTCCTGCAGCAAAAGTTCTTGAATTGGGACATGCCCAGAAGCTTCTTTGTGAAGATTCTGGGGGCTCCAAGGTCACTGGCAGTTCAATAGACCCTTGCCAGAACAACCTTTGCCTGAACCCTCTGGGCCCATAGGTGTGGTCAGGTGTGGGGGTGCAGCACCTGCTGCTGCACCTCCTCCCCCTCTTCTGCACCGCACTCAAGAAGTTGTTAAAGACAACAATAGAAGCAGAATCAGTCTCTACAGATGTTCTATTTGAATGTTACATGCTCAGTTTTACCTCAAAATATTCACTGCAAAAATAATAAGAAACTAATAGTTTCACTAAGCACTGGATATCCAGGCTAAAAAAAAACCCAAAAGAAACTTCAGTTTTCGCAACGCTAACAACAAAGTAAACTATTTTTGGAGAAGACTAATGTAATAGAGTAACATTCCACTGTTCAAGATAGTAATAGACATTTTTTCTTCTCTCAAAAGAAGATTTAGTCACAAGTAAACTTCAAAGAGAAAGGAAAAATCAACTACAAAAAAGCTCATCGAATCCAAAAGATAATCAAAGCACTCGGGCAAAATGTGATTAGTTCTCATAGTATCAGAATTAGAAATACGTAAACCTATTGCAATTTCTGATTTTAAGAAATATTTTTCTATTAAAAAAATCACCATTTTTAGATTGCATCTGTTAAGTAATATTTACATTGTACCCTTGTCCTCTTTACAAGAATTTTAAGCAGTTTGATGAAAGAAATCGGTGCTTTAAATAGACAACTGCTCCTTGTAGAGTAGGTTGTTATGGAAGACTATAATGCAAATTCCAGATGTTATTCCAGACAGTGCACTTTACACAGCATTCACTATAAAGGCATGGGAAACGCCATACTGGAATTGACCAATGATCCATCCAGTCTAGGCAATAGCTTGTACAATATCTGATATTCTAAAAATCAGCAAAATGCCTCTCCAGGTTAACACAGGCAGGAAGGATTGTACCACCAGAGAACAAATTTGTCAGGAGAAGGACAGCAGAGTATTTCTAGCCCCAAAATACTCAGTTTTTCTCAATATTTGGCATTCTCTGGACATCCTCCCTTCTCTTTTGTCTCCCCCCCTCCCTATTCTGAATATGTCCAAATCCATACTATTTCAAGATACCATTGAATGAGATGGAATTGGGGTGCTTGAAAAGGTGTGTAAATGTGCAGCTAGCTTAAACTAGAACATTAAAGATTTAGAAGATTATTTCTTCATTCACCACTAGGTGTGCTGGCAATAAATAAAATGTCAGATTTCCAGACAGTAAATGTAATACTAGATATCCCTTGTGTAAAGCATAGATCATCTCTGAATTTAAGTCAAACAGTAGTCGGTTCCAGGCCCAGATGTCTAGTTCAAATAAACTTAGACATGGAGGAATTAGCAAAAAATAAACAAACAAAAAACCCACCCCAAACGCCCTGAGTTTCTCAGGCACGCCAAACAGCTAGAAGCAATAAATATACAACTTCAGCAGAAGAACAATTTGTTAATATAAAATTACTGACTGAAACAGTAGGCTAGCAGCTAGCATTTACATATCAAAGTTTTTGACTACATTCTAGCAGTAAAGGGGTGAAGGTGGAGATAAAATTTAGGGAAAAAAGACATTTACAGCAGGTTTTCCTTTTTTTCTTTCTTCCTTTAAATGTTAGTGGCAATTCTAAATTCCCAAAACCCGCTTATTTTTTACTAAACAGAAAAGAAATCTCTCTTTCCAATGTGCTTCTCATACAGAACTCTGGCATTCATCTATCCATTGTAACAATCAAGCAAGTATTTTGTCAACTTTTAAAAAATGTAGCTAAGTAAATCAATGGCCTTAGCAGGAGAGACCTAATATTGAGCCAGTTTTTCCAGAATCCTAGAGGAACACAGGATCAATTCTGGTCAGGAGGAGGGGAGCAAACGTGGCTTTAATCCACCTTTGTGCCTCAGTGGCATAAATTACAGCAACACTTTTTCTTTCATTCCTTAGGCTAGCATTGGCTTGCGAAAAAGACTGCTGCTGAGTTTTCAGGAGCTTAGTGTGTTTGTCACAGTTAAGCTTCTGCAACTGAATCTGCAGAGACTGGTGCTAATCTTCAGGAAGCCATATTTCATAATCCTCAGTTTGAGGTATTACAGCAAAGAAAGAAAGTGCATTTTAGAAAATGTGTAGAAAGGTAGGTTTATGAAAGAAATATAACCAATATTTTAAGTTTTTATCCAGAAGAATTTCACTACGCAAAACTTAATAATAGATGCTGTATTAAATAGGAAATCCTGAAAAAAAAATGTCGATGATACTATTGAATTTATGTGGATTAGATACTAACAGTGTGCATTGTGATTTAGTTCTTAATATAAATGAAATATTGCACTATAAAAACAGTCTGGCTAACTTCAACATTTTCCGGACTCTGAAATTGCTACTTCAATTAAAAAAAACTCAAACTGAACCCAAATCTAGCCTACTGTCTACAACACACATTGGAAATGTGGTGCCTTGATACTTTTTTGACCCAAATCTGTCCCAGACACAAAGCCTTTTACTGTGAGAATACAAAATAAACGAAATACTGTGTGTTCCTACTCCTAACTGCATCATATTTCTTACTAAAATCAACATTAAATATTCTGAGAGAAGTTTTGCTTGTATTCTCAACAAAAACATTTTTTAAAGCAGATAAAGGACATAACTTTTTACACTAGACAGAATACCTTCATTGAATCTACATATTGATTGTTTGTTTGTTCTGGAATAAAATATAACTATCTCTACAAACTGGGTAAAAAAATTATACAGTGAAATTGCAATGAATGTCCTGGCAAAAAGGGCTTAGCATTAGCACCCCATGTTGTCAAAACATTTAACTGGCCTAAATGGTAGTTTGCGAAATTCAGAACTGAGAACAGATTATGGAATACAACATATATAAACCAGGCTGCACTTTAAATGGTTTACCCTGAACTTCAGCAATTTTTTTGTTCCCAGAAGCAATAAATTAATAAAACCAGGCCCATTCCTTTTATTTTTGCTATCATCAGATCTATGCAAAGTACAACTATGCAAATCTCAGCACGAGAAGCACGTGGAGCTGTTGGAATGGGTCTAGAGGAGGGCCACAAAAATGATCCAAGGGCTGAAGCACCTCTCCTACAACGACAGGCTGAGAGACGTGAGGTTGTTCAGCCTTTCTCCAGGCAAGGAGACCTTATAGCAGCCTTCCAATACCTAAAGGGCCTATAAGAAAGATGGGGACAGACTTCTAGCAAGGTGTACTGTGACAGGACAAGGAGTAATGATTTTAAATTAAGGGAGGGTAGATTTAAACTGAATATAAGGAAGACATTTATTACAATGTGGGTGGTGAAGCACTGAAACATGTAGTGAAGGCCCCAAACCCTGGAAACATTCAAAATGAGGTTGGATGGGGTTCTGAGCAACTTAATCTAGTTAATGATGTCCCTGCTCCTGCAGGGGAATTGGATTAGATGACCTGTAAAGGTCCTTTATAACCCAAAGCATTCTATGATTCTATGAAAATAATATTTTGTTACCACCAAGGTATCTTTAAAAGCCTTCTAAGAGCCACAAAATTTTAGACAGTTTATTTAAGTGAAAAGTGCCATTAAATTCTCACTTGAATTGTTTTCAATCCTTGTGATCTTAAATGAGGTTTGTCACAAATAAATAAGATATCAATAGTCAGGCCAACACCAGTAATTACATGATGTGCATATGAAACAATCTATTAAGCAAGATCTGAAATGACATTCTGTTTGAGATGGGAGATCATTACTCTCACATAATTTTCACAACAACTTTTTGACTTGAAGTTGAAAGGTATTTTCAGGCATTGATTTATTCATTTTGATTTTTTAAAAAAATCTATTTTTTCTGTACCTCAGAATCAACAAAAGTAACTAACAATAAGAATTTTAAACTGAAAAATCATAAGAAAACACATCAGCTCATTCCAAATTCTAATTTTACTAATTCTTCCTTGTCCCATAGCACATCTGAAAGCTGAATGGATTTATGTTATTTCATATCACAAGAAAAAGTAAGTTTCAGAGTCTAGAGATCCCCCCCAAAATACTTAAGTGACTGTCTCATTTACATTTGTTGCTTAGTTACAGCTATGACAGCATTCTATGAAGAAGGAAAAAGTCGATCTCTTTTAAAGACTAAGAGGCTTTGTAGTTCACATCCAGTACCCTACAGTTCACCCAGGAAACTCTGTTGTGGTTCGGCTATGAAGCACTGGCATGACGTGCTATTAATTAAGTGAACTATGCAGCACGCTGGCAGTCACAATCAAATTCTAAGCAGCTGCAGAGTACATTACTGAGATCTAATAGAAGCCAGTGAAGAGATCTGAGTTCAGAAGAAGTGCTAAACTCCTACCTGGGTGCGGAATGAAGGAAAAATTACTGAGCTGTACTGTAAACCAAACTCCAAAACCAAGTGGATGTCTACTTGCAGCCCCGATTTCTGAATTCATGGGATTAATAACAGACCAAACCCCTCTACTGAGGATGATAAGCACTTTGTTCTCCTAGTAGGAACAATAGCTTAAATGCAGCTCTCACACTCAGAGGGAACAGCTTTCACATGTTAATATTACAATTTCTACACTGAATGTTCAAGGGCGAGCAGGATGTACTGGACATTTTCCACCAAATCCAGACTTAAGACGTACCAATATTGTAAAACCATACTTATCACAACTCAGATTACTACCACAGAAACAGTTTACAAGCAAGAACAGATTATTGCCTTGGTGTAATGTTCATATACCAACACCTTTAGGTCCTCTTCTAGTATTTACTGCTGATCTGCTGTTATGTATTTCAACTAAGAACTTAGTTTGTTC
The DNA here is from genome assembly GCA_033558185.1 of Dromococcyx pavoninus. Taxonomy (NCBI): domain Eukaryota; kingdom Metazoa; phylum Chordata; class Aves; order Cuculiformes; family Neomorphidae; genus Dromococcyx; species Dromococcyx pavoninus. Next base: position 840,538 of record JAUMJL010000387.1, on the reverse strand, counting down.
ATCTGTGAATGGATGGATACACCTTTTCAATCAATCCACAAAATAAAAAAAACATTATTTGCTGTCTTCCAGGTTTTATAAGACACTGTAAACTTGATCGGTTTAGTGTGCAATGTATTTGTTTTTTAGTGGTATGAAGTGCTGCTCCTTTTGAGTTTTGGGTTACTTTTTCATGACAAATAAGCTTTAAATTCAAGAATGGTATTGAAGTTGGTTTGTAAACATTCTTGTGCATTTTACTGTGAGAACGCACAAAGAATTGGGACCCTTCTTAGAAATACAGTAAGTTGGGTTGGCAATGAGGTGAGCTTTAAAGAGGAAAATTCCATCAGCTCAAAAATTGTCAAGACAGTAAAATTTCTCATAGGAACAGAAATAGTTCAGTATGTCAATAAATCTAGCAGTTTCAGGAAGCCTCCTTGTTTTCAAAGAGAGAGAAAAGAGGAAGATAGTCCATAGCTTTGGTTAAGGAAATGACAGGTGGATTTTCATAGCAGAGAACCTGTTCTTTCCACAAAGACCAGTATTTAATCTGGAAAAGTGTTGATACATATTTCTTATATTTCAAAAGGATGTAAAACTGGAAAAAACTCAGCTAGAGAGCCTAGTTTTCAGGAGCAGATAGCTGTAGTTTAATGTCGAAGCGAAAAAAATTAGGTGGTAGGGCTGGTTATTTCATTTTCACTTATGTCTTTGCTGGAGAAGAATATAATTACAGAATGTAAGTATAATATGAAGTTTCATAATGACGTGTTTTGAAAGTTTGTTGGAGCATTTAGAATTTATGTGATTTTCGCAAACGTGAGTAGTACTATGAAAAAGAGGATACAATTCAACAACTGCAATGGCTGAACTTCAGTAAGAGTAATCAACAGCATGGGTACAGGACAGAGCTAGTTTAGGCAACCGTTCAGTAGGAAAAGATTTGTGGTTTAGAAAGGATTGGAAACCAGGCATGAAAGAAATAATGACAAATAAAGTAATCCTTCCACTCAACACTGACAAAGACTTAGCGAGTGCTGTATCTAGTCTCAGATTTTATACTTTGAAAGAGAGATGAACCACTCGGAACTCCCAGAATTACTTGATGGGAGGGTGTTTCACAGTACTATGCATCACTCTCATTCTATTTGAATAGAGTATTTCGCACAGATTAACTAAAGTAATCTTTGAATACACTTGACTGCATTTGAATCTTTTTCTCCCATAGCTGGATTCCCTCTTTGCGAAATATTTTACGCCGTGTTCACAGGATCTGCATAATCAGTTTCATTAACTGCAGTTACCAAACACTTTCTGGGTTGAAATCTGGGTTTTACTATAGCTGTAACTATTTGAAATTATAATTGGAGCCCTAAACTGTCACTATAATCTAACTGGGTGCCATGTGCATTCAACTGCATGTCTACAGCAGTCCAAGTCCTAAGGAAGTTGAGGAGCCGCAGTGTTCTGTATAAAGTGTAGGCTGTGCAGTGTTTTTCAAATTCAGGCCTATTCAGTAATACAGACAGGAAGTACCAAGTAGAATAATTATTCCAGTTGTGTCTTCTGCTGTGACATATTTGATTTTCTTACTATTAGTCTCTAAGCAGACGACACCTCACTGCTGCTGTGACAGACCTCACCTATATTTTGGGGAAATGTCTTCTTGGGCAAAACTTTAAGCCCAGAACAGGTGACTGAGTTCTGCCAGATCACCTCTACCTACCTACCTACCTACCTACCTACCTGTGTTGCACTCTGTAAAAGCTTTGTGAAAGGGAAGAATGAACTTAAGCATCTGATTCCTTCTTATGTGGACTAGAAGCAAATAAAGGACAACTAATGATTAAATAGTACTCAAGACATCTGACAAATCATTAAAAGCGGCTGAGGGAACTGGGGTTGTTCAGCCTAGAGAAGAAGAGGCTGAGGGGAGATCTCATCATTGTCCACAACGACGTGAAAGGAGGTTGTGGTGAGGTAGGTGCTGGTGTCTTCTCGCAAGTGACAAGTGATAGGACAAGAGGAAATGATCTCAAGTTGTACCAAGGGAGGTTTAGACTGGACGTCATTTCTTTACTGAAAGCGTGGTCAGGCACTGGCACAGCTACCCAGGGAGGTGGCTGAGTCACCATCCCTGGAGGTGTTTAAAAGGTGGGTAGATGAGTTCCATAGGGATATGGCTTAGGAAGGGGACAGGTATGTTCGGACTTGATGATCTCAGAGGTCTTTTCCAACCTTATCACAGTATCACAAGGTTGGAAAGGACCTCTGAGATCATCAAGTCCAACCTATAACCCAACACTAACACCAACCATCATCTAAACCATGGCACTCAGTGCCACATCCAATCTCCCCTTAAACACCTCCAGGGTCGGCGACTCCACCACCTCCCTGGGCAACGCATTCCAACGGCTGATCACCCTTTCAGTGAAGAACTTCTTCCTCACATCAAGCCTAAACTTTCCCTGACGAAAAGCACAAGCAATAGTTCTCGATATGGAACCACAGGGACAACAACGCTTGTGCCTGGAAGAACTAGGATCAAATATGTCATCCTGAGGTACCCAGATGCTGTAAAAATGTGTCTGTCTACTTCTTTGCAGATGCTTTTGTTGTACTGCCCTTTCTGGCAGCACATACTATGTTTATTTTGATACTTCTGAATTCTGCGGGGAAACTGAATTTTGATTGCTGCAGACAGATATATATATATATATATATATATATATATAATTGTTGTCACAGACCAGTAGATTTACAATAGATTGTCTCAGTAAAAATTCTGGTATTTCATGTTAAAACTTAGTATTACGCATGTCTCTTCAGTTCTCTTCACAACACTTCCTCAGATGCCTTCTTAAACAGTAAAATCTGGTAGTAATTATCAAACATCATACATACTGTTTACAATAGAGTCATAGTTCTTCTTTTTTTCTTGCATAAAAGTAGAATGCTGCTGAAAAGTGCCCAAACATCTCCTCTTTTCCATGCCAATTCAGCAGCTCAGCCAAATATGCAGAGAGAAGTTTGCCAAGTAAAAGAAAACATAACAAATTGGTAATGGTTTCTATCTTGACAGAAAATGAAAATTATACCTCAATGTGTGGCCATTCATATGGACACATAAAAATGTCTCAGAAGCAATCATTTTACCTCAGATAACACACCCTGACAGTAGAGCAAAGCATACTGGCAGACTTTCACTTCCCACAAAAACAGCAACCATGACCTACAAAATGACATGGAGGAATCACATAATTGGTGCATATCATATATCCATATGCCATACACTAATTATATTTATTAAAAAACAAATAAAGTACAATTATTATCTTTTGAGAAGTAGATTGGAATTACAAAAGAATTTTCAAATGGGAAGACATCATAGTTATCTCAAATATTCCAATATAAGAAAGACAGAGAAAATGTAAATTCTGATCCCAAAATATGACATTTAACTTTCCAAATGATTCTAACAACCATTGATAGCTTTTGGAATACTTCATTGCTTTGTTAATGTTGTATGTGTTTATAGCCAATCTGTGTTACATGTACATTTTACAATATAATTAGCTTCAAAGTAAATTCTTTGAAAGTACTCTCATCCGTGTCTGTAAAGATAATATACAGATTTACTTCACTGCAAAATTCATATGTTACTTTTTAGTCTATTATGTAGTTTTATATTATTCTAAGTCTTTGTTTTAGTGGAATTTATGAATGCAATATTATTTTCTGAACAAAAATATAACTTTATGACCTGAAATTGCAATATTCTTCTTCATTCAGTGTTAACTGCTTTCAGAGAAAATAATTATTACTAATTAAATGTGAGTAGTTACTCAGAAAGGAATAGGAAAGAGAGTGATTGGACTCATTTATAAGACTGGTTATATTACTGTGACAAGAGAATATCAGACAGGAAGACCAGTCCAGCAAGTTCATGGATAGGCTACATAAAGGAAGTTTAGACTGGATATGGGAGGTTTAGGCTGGATATTAGGAAGCATTTCTTTACCTGGAATGGGCATCCTAAAGAGGTGGTCAATGCCCTAAGCCTGTCAGTGTTTAACAGGCATTTAGGTAATGCTGCCCATAACAACATGCCCTGGCTTTTAGTCAGCCTTGAACTGGTCAGGCAGTTGGACTAGATGATGACTGTAGGCTCCCTCCAACTGAAATAGTCTGTTCTATAATTCTTGGACAACTCAGAAGCACATTGGTAGCTCAGAAGGATCTCAGAGCACCAGTGAAATCCAAGGACATCAAATTCATGCTGTATGTTGTCACAGAATCATAGAATCTTCTGGTTGGAAAAGACCTGTGAGATCATCGAGTCCAGCCGCACCCATTATCTGCTAAACCTTGTCCCTCAAAACCTCATCATTCAACCTCAAAGATCCTGTGATAGGAAAACACATAATGAAGGAAGACTGTGGTTTGAAGATGCAACCAAACAAAAGGTGATATGAGAAAACTTAAAATAATAGCAAGTTAAAATTAAGAGTTATCCTCCAAGGAGTAATATTCAGGAAATTATTTTTTCTACTATTTCAAAAACAATAATCCCAAGCCAATGTTTGTGTTTTGATTTGCTCGTTAAATTAAACAAAGAATACAAGCAAAGAAATCAAGGCTGTATATCCAGATAGCAGAATTAACTTTACAAGTAGAAATAAAACACAGACTTCAGAAACCTAACCTGCATTTATATTTTAAAATATCATGTTCTGTTCTTCTTAGTTACAACAAAGAAATCGATCAATAAATAGAGACAGAGACAGAAACAGTGAGGGTTTGATTACATCCCAAAGCTATTAAAAACGCTCAGCTCTTCCTTGAGAAAATTTAAATAAAGACATAATCAACAAAATAAAAAGCAAAATGCTTGAATTGCTATTGTTTTGAAGAGAATCACAGGATTTTTAGTAGCCCACTTAGTAATACCTAAGTGCATTTTCAGTGATAGCAATGCCAAAATATCTGTTAAGATGAAGCAGACTACACTAATGTCCACACAGAAACACTGAAAAAATAAATTTATCCACTACCCACTACTATGTAAAAATGTTGTTTTATAAACTACAAGAATTCTATGATAAGTGCTATACTACTAGTGTTTAGTTTTTCTGTCAGTATGTGTGTCTGAAGTTTTCTGCAAATCCTACAATCTCCCTTGCAAGGTCTCAGCTCAATTAAGTGAAAAGTAAGAAGGTGTGGAGGTGAAGCTGAAGAATCTGCGTAGCTTTATGTTTCTAATTAAAATATATGTAATTATTCATTAGGTATATGATTCAAACAAGTGATCTAAAATTTTACTCTCTTTCATGACTGTCCTGCTGCTGACTGGGAAGGGGTTAATTTCCTGAGTTTGGTGGGGAAAGAGTTAATTTTCACAAGAAGCTGGAAAGGGACAAAACCAGGGCCAGTTGGCTTTGTACCTTCCAAAATTGTTGTTATTGTTGTGTTTCTCCTCCTCCTTTGCTGTTTATAGCTTTTGCTAAATTGTTTTTACCCCAACCCATAAACTTTACCTTTCCTTTCAAATCCCTTCCCCATGACAAGTGGGGAGGGGCAAGCAAGTGGCTGCTATGGTTCTTTGTTTGCTGTCCAAGGCAGAACCACCACAGTCATCTTGGCAGCCACACAGTTTTTTGTTTGCCAGCAGGAGTTAAACCACAACAACGGCTTATCATTTTTTAATTTTTAATTTTTACAGAATGTATCTTCAAATAGTCTTAAGATATTCTGATTCAATATATAAACCCCCATTTTTATAAAATAGCTAACTGTAACTTGATGTATAACTTGTGAAAAAAAAGTGAGTTAAGATGTAAAAAATTTTTCCTTCCATATATTATTTTCCCTTACAACGTTCTTATGGTGTCTTTTCTCACTTCAGTATGCACATTTTTTCATTTGTTGAATAACAGTAAAATAAAGAATTCATTTAGATAGTCTGCATTTCCTACCAATGTTAACTGTCTTCTCAACTGAGAAAAAAAACTTCATTAACAATGCTATTTTACAGCTTGTATGAGTCCTCTGAAAACAGATGCAGGATGTTTTAATTACATTCAGTTTCATAATTTATTTTTTATTTAAAAGGATGTCTAATGTACTTGGTTTTTTTTTTTCCAGTTTTTCTCCTTATTGTAATTCATTTTTTTTTATGTCTAGTTTGGAGATTTTGGGGCAGGTAGGTATCCTATTTGTTTCCCTCTTCTGTGAAGTAAGCCTCTAGGAAAATAAGGGTACACCTGACATACTTTCACTTAATAGTTTTAAGTTATCTGAGACTGAGAAGTATAGGTTGCCTTAAAGCACTTGCCAAGAACTTTGTTAAAGTTTCTCTTTTAGTGGTAGTTTTGCTTTAGTTGTAATATGCACACAATCAAGCAAAAAGCTGTAGGCACAGACAGCCTATTTTATCAGACCATCTGTATCACTCACCTTATAAAAAAGATGACCTATCCTTACAAAACATTTTTGTTGTATGTTTTTGCCTCTTTTTCTAGCATTTTTATGCAGATATATTTATTATCATCTAACAGTTTGTAGTCAAGGACTTCAGGATCACACTTCAGATCATATGTTTTATCCCCTCCTACCTAAGGTTATTTCTTTGGATGGAAGATGAATGTGAGACAACATGGTACAAGTTGCTTCCTTGACTAGGGGGTGTTCAGCTATAACTTCTGCAGTGCTACTCCATTTCCTCAGGGTCACTCTACACTTCAGATGAGTCTATCAGTCCATCTTCATCTCGTCCATCAGTCTTTGAAATACTTATCACTCCCAACAGAGTTTTAGTAAGCTTTACAATTATTCAAAGCGAAGTCTTCTACTCTCCTCCTGTATTTTCCAGAAGGCTAAACCAGTACTTTAAGACTCCTGCTGCAGCAGCTGTCTTCACATTTGGTGCTTCTCCTACTTCTTAAATTTATGCATAATAGTGAGATTATCTTAGTGCAGTAGGATTTCTAGAAGTAAGCACAAAAATCCATATTTAAAAAACTCACCATCCTTCATCATTATCTGCTTCAGGTTCAGAAACCTCATTTTCAGGAGTTTCTTCAATTGCCTGGGTTAACTTTGATTTAAATCGGTCCAACAGTGCCAGTGTCTGAAATCAAATACATGGTTTCAGAAAAGTCATATATACTTAAGCACAGCAACAGGTATATGCAATATCTTTAAACTATTACTTATTTTGAGAAACAGCACAATGAAATAGAGGAGAGATCATCCATACAAATTTGAAAGAACCACTGTAAAGAGGCAAGGGAGAGTGAAAGGCAGTGAGAGTCGAGAGATAGAGAATGCACTGAGAGAATACGTCCACAGCTTGGGCAAGAGCGATATTTAGGCAGCAAGAGTAAGCAGGGAGGATACTGGTCTGGTCTAGTGAAATCAAAATGAATCTTTAAGGAACAAAAACTTGTGTCTACCAACAGAATAAAATAGCGGATTAAACAATGCTGACTGATGACAACAATTTTACTGTTTGAACCTGCTATTTTCTTTTCGTAAAGCTATCCATTGTAAAAATTACCGATCACTCAAGCCATGAAGATCCAGTTTGATTGATACTTATATACTTTATATTGCTTATCTTTTAAATTATGTACTTACATTGAAAAAATTCAAAGCTTTTGATTCAAATACAATGAACAACCTTAACTAGTTCTAAAGATACAGATTCTTATGCTGCATACATTAAGCTCATACTGATTTCTAATTGGTATTTTATTCTCCAGCTGACATTGCCCAGTCGTTCAGCTATGATGAAGTAACCAAATCTCAGGTGACATCTGAAGAACATACCGTAGGTCTTGTTTCTGATCACCTAGAATGAGATTTTGATCATACAAGAACTGTATGCCTAAGCCTTGTGATGGAAGAAGGCACTCTTCAAAAGAAGGGGCAGACAATACGAATAATTTGCACAGCTCACATCTTATTTCTTGCTGATATTTGAGACATTCCTGGAAAAGAAAGAATCAGGGAACAAGTGCTTGACTGAATTTATGTGGCAGGTTATGTTTGAGCTGTAGGTGATATGTTGACCACCTATGTTGTAAAACACCTCTGTTATGGTTGTTTTGTTTGGTTAAGTTTTTCAGATTTAAAAGAACAAAAACTAAACAAGGAAAGGAAACAGAAATAGGAAACACCGTAAGTGTTCACTGGAATCAAATTCCTTTCTGGGAGCAATCTTAACTTTAGGAGTTTCCTGTCTTTTGAATTCTTTGGCCACTGCCAAACTCAGGTTTTGGATTTTGTTTGTTTGGTCTTTCTTTGTTTGTTTATTTATTTATTTATTTTCTGTTTAAGATGGGAGAGAGGAAAATTGTGAAGACATTTGGCTTGCAAATCATTCAAGTTCTACAGCTAGCCGTACTACTGCAAGCAAACTTGCAACATCTGAGATAGCAAATCTCTGCCTAGGCCACCAGAAGAAAACAAACTAACCCTTTTCACATAAAAGTATGACCAACTAAAGCCACATTTCTTGTGTTCTGGGTAATTTTCTCTGGAGCCAGCATTCCCGTTAATAGACCTGGTGATAAAAATAATTTTGAAATCTCTTAGCTCTTAGTAGGCATTTTCCAGTGAGTGATTAGATGCCATACTGTGGACCAAATAATTTTATGAATTGACCCCTATTAGAATTATAAGGTTAGGACTTCCAAAATCTAGAACTGTAAGGAGATACATACACTTCCCCCTCTTCCTTAACTCTCATGCAGAGGATGAAAAATGGTATCGTGCTGCAGGACTAGGGAGGAGGGATGCAAGGCTAGACGAGGGTTTCCACAAGTGAAATTGATTACAAAGAATGTGATTAATTATTGTTGAAGAGTTCCCAGCAGGAACAGCAGGGATTACACAAATAAAAATTAATATCTACTAAAATACACATCCCTGTCATCTCATTTTCCTATGATGTCTGGGATAGGCCTGATATAAAGTCATTAGAAGTGGTTTTAACTCCCTTGATTCACATTGTCAACAGAGCTTTATTACTCTTTGATTCAAAGTTAATAGGCTTTTGAATGTACAAAGTTTCCATGAGCTTCTTGGTTTAGAGCTTGCTGCACGTATAAAGGTTTGCCAACTGCTGCACTGAAGTTACTAAGTCCCAAGTTTCCCATCTCTTCTAGCTTCAAGAACATCTTCATAGCTGAATTGACACACACTCATAAAAAAATGCATCTGATGTACCGCACAGATTTTAAGTTAATTGTATTTTCCACTTCACAGGCAGTTTCATATATTTTACACTTTCAAACTTTCCTATTTTAGAAAAAACAAATATTTATGTCAAACTTTGCTTATAGTTACATACTAAAATCTATATATGCCTTAACTAATTCTATAAAATAATTTTCATTATATTTAAAAAGGGTTTTCTTTTTACAGTTCAGTTAAACACATTTCTGTTCATTTCACGGCACTACAAGTTATTGATAAATTTAATCTCTTCAAAATATAATTTAAAATATTAAAAAAAGCAGCTTGGAGAGATGCCAAGCATGCAAACTGTCTTATAGCAACCTGCAGGGCAAAGGAAAGCACTGTGTAGAAATGGCAAAATCTTGCAAATGTAATCAATGATACCTCTGTGTGGGTAGCATTTCCTTTTGGAAGATTTTAGTGACCAAATTGATACCACATTCAAATACACATCGAAACTTCACTTACCTGACTACTTGGGTAATCAAAACAATGGATCAAGGAGTACATGTTTATTTTTACAACTAATGAGATTCTTTTAATTTTAAATGAAACATAACAGATTTAAAAACTTTACTTTTACACAAATGAATAGAGAAACATTTTCAGAACTTTTTCTGGATTCTTTTCCCCCAGGTTGCCAAACTATTACCTGATCCTCTCGAGAAACCCCTTTCTTTGGCTGCTGTTTCCGCTTGTCTTCGTATTTCCTCTTCTCCTGAAGATATTCCTCAACAACATTGTTTGGAGCAGGTTCCTCTTCTGAATAAGGAAATACACTTGGTTAAATAAATTAAATTTAGTTTCATGTTTTAGTATCATTTTGGACATCATTTGTGACTTCTGAAATAGCAAGAAAAACACTTCCATAAAACGTTTCATTTGTATTGCTTTCTCAGCAAGTAGAATGATTTGCTACTTGCTGAAATGAAAAACACAACACTGTACTGGGCAGAGAACGAGTCCAAGAATTTTTGTTTCGATTTAATTTTACTACAGAGCCAGGAAAAGCAGGGCAACAGGAATAAAAACTCTGATGCTAAACTCCTGAAATTCCTTCAACAAATTAACCTTTATTTCTGAAGATTTTCTCTCAGCAGATGAATGGTACATGTATCAGTAGCCTACCACTATTTGTACAGACAAATATTGCCTACAGACAAACTCAGTTTTTCTGTTTTGTAGGCAGAAGCAGACACAAATCAAATCCTTGATCTTGCAATAGGGAAGAAACCTAATATTTTCATTTTACACAGAATCCACCTTGTCAACCATCAAAAAATTCTGTAGTAACAAAGAAATATCTGGAGTAGGTAACATCTGCTTTCCTTTGTCTTTTTTTAACATTTTTTCCCTTCAGAATATTCACTGCCATGATAAATTAATAATTTAACAGGACAAAAACTCAATTCAAAATTGATCAACACCATCATTTCACATTTTCTTCCTGCTGAATAGCATTAAGACATTTCATATACTGATTTACTGTATTTGAAACTTATTTACACATATTTAGAAGATTTTTATTCCTGATAAGGAATAGAGGAATAAAACTTCCACATGTTCATTGAAAGTGATGAACAGAAAATATTTATGAAGTAACTGGTTTCAACAAATTTCAGGATATACAGCCTGATGAATTGTAAACTTAAAGCAAACCCTGAGTAAGTTTGTTTTCAGATGACTGCTGGTAGCTACACAGAGAAAACTTCTGATTCCAAACTAAAAGTTTTCTATAAAGTTTATAAAAATAGCATATCATAATAAGAGGAAATAAATTTGTAATGGTACATCTACATATAAAAATTTTTATGTATTTCTAGAGATAAAATCTCTCAGATCCTTTTAATACTAATTTACGCATTCCATGTACGTTTTTAAAGAATATCAGGGAAAAAAAATCAAACATACACACTACCATTCAGAGCTCTTTTTTTCCTGTTTTCCAGTTGACAAGTTGTATATAACGAAGAATAGAGGATTATAGGTACCAGCAAGATAAAGAAAGAAAAAGCCATCTTCTAGAACTACCAGAAAAGATTACTGCATATACACGGACATTTAGAGATGAAACAGCTCAACAAAATCATAATGGATCATCTCCAACTTTCCCCCTATTAGTTTGGTCTCTTCTACTAACAAAAATTCATTCTTAATTCAAGACCAGCCTCTTGTGAAGAAAAAACTCTAGTTTTTGCATAAATGCATGTATCAAATCAAACTTATTGGCTGTGTGGAATAAAGAAAAAACATGCTGCCTTGTTTTACTAAAATTCAGCCTCTACTTGCTTTTTTACAGGAAACAACCTTTCATACCATTTATCTAAAGTGGTGTTTTGGAACAAATCCTGTTTACATGGCAATAAGTATAAATCTCCATCTTTGAAAAAAAAAAAAGAACTGAGAAGACTGTTTTGAAAACTTATGAAAATGCCAATCTCAAGCTGGCTATAACCATTGAAACCTGTGATCCAAACTTATACATATATATATGTGCTGAATTTAAAGCAGATGTAATGCTTAGTCTTTTGACTAAGATTTTAATCTATTGCAGCTCAAATATAATTCTCATACAAATAGGTTAAATTCCCCCACAGTGCTTGTGTATTTTTATCACACTCATATGGTTGTCACTTACATTTCAGTTTAAGCCTTCTCTTGAGGTTATTGTTTTCCTGGGTCTTTGCCTGTCAAGAGTTTTTCTAATTCTCAACTTCATTCTTTCCCCTCCTAGGAAAGCCTTTTCATAGCTCAGACAAAAGATAATCAGATCCACCTGAACTAACTTCAGAGTGAGTCAACTAAAACAGTTATGTACTTGTATGCATCATACTTCTGCACCTTTGATTAAAATGACTTGAAGACTTCTTGTGTATCTCCATGAGATCTTACAACCTATTACTCCACATTAAAATAATACAACAAGAAAGACTTTCAAAAGCTGCTAAGCCAATGGGTTTCTAATGCATTTTAAAACTTAGAAAACTCCAAACAACCACTTTAAAATACGAAACAGTGTCTATTTTTCAATATAAATAAAATATTCAGTTTTGATAAGCAGCAATTCTTTGACAAAATTATTTCATGTCAGCATGAATAAACTCAGGTAATTAGCAAGCGAAAGAAAACATCTGGAAGAGAGATTTGTTCATGGGAAGAACCCTTTTAAAATGTAAAAACAGATTGATGACTCCTACTTCATATCTCCCAGTCAGTGTCCCAGAGCCCGTCTAAATCTTTTGCAATAGAATTAAATAAAAGAGGAACCACAGCACTGTATGATGAATTTGAACTTCACATCAAGCTTGACAAATTCAGGTTCCCCTTGCTGATCTAGCAAAAGTATAAGGATCATTATATCAGTATTAAAATATCCAAGCTCCAAACTCCTTAATCTAAAAGTATTTATTCAAACAAAAATGAATGAAACATGACATGGATGCACAGCAGTGAAATAACAATGAAATGCCTTATTTAAGCACTGCAGGATTCAAGATGCTAGTTTAAGTTACAGGGACTTTGCACACGTGCTGTAGAGACATCTCATCATAAAGTGTAAATAGCAAAAGGCAAAGAAAGATTTTTTTCTCTTAGTTTGATCAAGCTGTTGTGTACATTCTGTCAGTAAGAAAGTTGAGGACAGAAAAAAAGAAAAAGAAAACCTTCCTTATTGAAAACACACTTCATCTTACTTTTAATGAAATTTCTATGTACATTGCTACTTATCTCAGCTAGCCTGAGTTACTGCCAAGAGATCCTTCATCTTACTGTGACAAAAACTTCAGCATTTAAGTAATTTATTTTCTTTCAGATAGACTCTTCTGTCCTGAAATATTCCTCTAAGGAGTAACAGATGCCAACCTGATGGTATAATCTAATCTAAAACTTTGGGTTTGGGACATGGTTTGCAATGATAGCATGAAACTAAAGAGGAGATTCAGAAGTCTTTAAACCAGAAAGGAAGAGTCTGATTTAAAAGAAATAAAGAAGGATTTATTTTGCTCACATTTAAATCAGGAACAGTTCAAATGATGTCAGTTTCTAAGTACAAAACTGCAGAAGTATAACAAAGACATGAGAACTTAATCCAAGGGTGTTGAACTGAACTGAATGGCAGTCTGCATGGTTTTGGATCAATCCCTAAATAGGAAGTGGAGCAGAAGAGAAAGATTTATAAAACAGTTTTAAGCTTCATTCCTAAACCACCTGGTAAATTTACTAGCATAATAAACACTCAACGAAAGTTGTAACAGACATCCTCTATTTCAGAAATTGCATCTGAATTTTATCTTCCTCTTTATGAAAACTAAGAAGTATGAGTTCTAGGCTTGCTGATTGTGATAGATCAGAAAAGTATGGTCACTACTTATACTGACATTTATACTGACCTTAATGTCTGGGCTTCATTTCTAGTACTGCAAGTGGGGTAACTTTGGTTTAGCACCTATACCAGTTGAGGCACCGAATGGTACAATTTGAGATGAATGTATTTGACAGTACGCAGAGAATTTTTCATAGTACATACTTTTTTGTTTTATTACTTTGTTATTTGTATTAGTGCTGACAAACCTTATAATAATGACTGTCCTAGTAGTAAAGAAGGCAGAATCTGTGTAAAACCCAGAGAACTGGTTTCCTTTTTAAGAAATAAATAATGAAGCTGTGCATAAAAAATATGTTGGAAAAAGAAGCAGTTTGCTTTGCTGAAAGTATTACCAGAAACACACAAATCTCCAGGAGGGTAGAAACAATACCTACTGTGACAGAGAAAAATATGTGGTGTTTCTGAAAGTTTAATGTCACCATAAAAAAAAAAAGAGCCTACAGTGCTGATAGGCATTAGTGAAAGTCTTTTCATTTCTGTTTTTTTTCTTTGATGAGGTAACAGCTAGCATGCAGATTTTTACACAGACTTGAGTATGTCACATTACAAAATATTCCTGACATGAACTTCACAAAAGTAATCCCATTAACTCTTGCAATGCATTTTGCATATATAATCATGAGTTCAGACAGAACCAATAACAAGGAGAGTGTATGAAGAAACCTGTATTAAAAAGGCACCTCAGTTTACTTAGCAGGGTTTTTCTGTGTTTTCAATGTGGTGCGACTGTTAACCTTCATCAGTATTTTAAATGCATTCTTTAGCAACTCAGATGATAGAGTTCGTATGATAAAAGAGTAACTGGACAGAAATTTCAAGAAATGCACGGTATAGCTAGGCTAAATACCACAGGGGAAAACAAAATCCTGAAAAACCTTGGACAACTTCTTATCAGAAACGAAAGAAGTTATGGCTGAATATTTTTGTGAATTATAATAAAAGGCCTAAAACACATTCCTATACTTGTGCAGTAATTAACTTTCAGCTATTCATCAATATCTAATTTATATTGGTTTCTTCTGGAATTACAGATATGCTGTCCTTATTTTAAAAAACTTAGTGACACTCAAATCTTGAAAAGAGAAAACTATTTTAGTTCCAAAATAAACAAAGTCCTTACAAATTACAAAAGAAATAGTGATATGCCTTAATATATACTGAATCAAAATGGAATTCCTACCAGACATGACAGATGGAGAACATAAAGCCACTTCCTACAATTCAGATACAAGGCAGATAACCCACTTCTTCCAGAATCCAGGAAAAAAAAATTCTTCCAGCATTAAGTACTGTGTCTATGAAAATTAAAACATTAATTTACTGTAGTACTATAAAAATTTATACACCAGAAAATACAATATCAAATAATGTTATGCTTGAAAGAATTTATAGGATACTCTCTAGTATATTTTTATTTAGAACTAATTCTTCTTGTTTTCTTTGCACATTTAACTACTATCCAGTTACTCTTACTATAGCTGTAGTCTACCTAAGCTCCTGAAGAGTCACGGTTTCCTTACAAGCTAGGTAAGAGTCTGGAATTATTTACCAACAGTCAATAACTGAATAGATTTGCTTACAGAATGAGCCTCCAGGACTGGATTGATTACTGGATTTTCAGTTTGCTTCAGTGAAAAAAGCAAGAGCTCTAAAACAAATGTACTAGTTAATTTAACCAACTCCAATAATAAAATCTTAGAAGTAATTCCTAGAACTTCAAAACATTTCTTTGAAAGAGCAGAGCCCATTGATTTGTAAAACAGTGTAGACTTAAACATGCAGCTGCAGAACTTTCTAGTGAATCTTTTCTGAACTTTAGTAGCTTTTATGCATAGTCACAGCTAGAACATGGTTAATTTTCTAATGCCAGTTGATTTTCAGTGCTTAAGATCACTGTTAAATCAAAGCCGGCTTACAGCAAGATTTTTGTGCTCTTATCTTTTGTGCACAAATAAAAGGAATAAACGTACTTTAGTAGGGATGATAAGTATTATGACATTAAAAAAATGTAAACAGCAGAAGAAAACATAAAGGTTTGCAAAAGTGACAT
Source organism: Dromococcyx pavoninus (assembly GCA_033558185.1). Taxonomy (NCBI): domain Eukaryota; kingdom Metazoa; phylum Chordata; class Aves; order Cuculiformes; family Neomorphidae; genus Dromococcyx; species Dromococcyx pavoninus. The sequence goes on along the minus strand of JAUMJL010000387.1, from coordinate 824,879 downwards.
CCTCAAAATGCATTCTTCAATACAATGCAGCTATACTGTATGAACTGCAATATCTTCATACTTAAGCGCCATAATTCTCAAACTACCAAAATTTGGATTTTGTTTTCATGTTCTCAAGGGTACACAATAATGTTGACGTTTCAGACTTCAAGAAAGCATCTTTCTGAGTTAAAACAGGACTTAAACATTTAAGTGCCATGGACACTACCCAAACTTAATAGTAAACCAGAAATAAAACATGGCATCCTTGCTAAATTTTGAGACTTCTCCAAACACTTCATTCATTTGATTCTCACACCACAATTAAAAACAAAGCAGAAAATATTTCATGCCTCAGTAGAAGTCTTACACTGGAAAACTGTTTTTTACATTAGTTGTTAGATTGCTTTGCATCTGAGCAGAATATTCTAAATATTTTGTAGCTTTACTTTTTTCTCATGTACGACAATTAAATGCCATCATCCACACACTATCAGCAAGTTTACAAAATTGTTTTAAGAAAAACTAAAACACTATTTCTTAAATATTACTAGTATTTAAAATCAACAGAGACTTCAACAATTGGGCAGAGTATTTGTCTAAAGCAAATTTCACTGAAGTACAGTCACAGGTTTACACCATGGAACTTTGAAAAGTGTATCTTTTTCAAATATTTGATTAGGTACTCCAAAATGCTGAAGTAATTCACCAATCAAATTATAGTGTTTGATGTAATTTCTGGCATCAACACAGCAAATGTCACATAAAAGAAAAACATCACATTTAAAGTAAGGTCTTGACAGCAGTCTGGCATAGGCAATAATCTTATTCACAAATTGTAAGGCTAGTTATAATCAAACATGTATGGAGGGAATTAATTTTTTTTCTCTGTCCTCCTGAAACAATGTAAACCCTAAATTTTCACCCCCTGATCTTCCTTCATTACTTGGATCTCAATCTATAAAAAATTAGTTAGGCATATTATGTAACATTAACAACTGAATTGATGATACTAAATTTGATACCAATACTATTAAAGATCTGCCAGTGGATGCAAAATAGATGTGTCATGCTGCCACCTGTTCATCAGCATCCTGTCAGAATTAGCTCTGATCCTGCAAATAGTCCAGTATGACCTAAGCCTTATTCTCACAGTTCTGTGATCTTCAGTGAATTTGTGCCTCAACGGCTACAAGTTTTGGCTGAGATGCAATGTTTATTAATCAGACACAGATTCACATTAATGCAGTTACTAAACCTCTGAACTAGCATTTTTTCCTAACGCAGACAGCTCAGAGCATAGGCAGACACTGTGCAAGTGTCTGCACCATCTGCATAGACATACCTTATACAGCAAGACACAACTCACTCTCCATCCCACATTCCCCAAGAGGATAGGCAGAGAACAATGGAAAAGTCTCCTGCAACATACATATTCATTTCCAGATAGTAGTCTGTTTTAAATACCTGCAATTTCTTATACGTAAACTAATGTGGAATAGGTAAACTGTTACACATTTAGCAGACTGTCTTGCATGTTGACAGCTCTATTGCACTGATGAAAATTCAGGCCAATAAATGAAAATTTACTAAGTCAACTAAGTGAGACAAAATAAATGCTTTTAACTTTGGGGCAAAACTACTTGTTCACATACAACACTGTTTTGATGCTATTAGATATCATATTTCAAACTGAAGAGTTTCTAAAGTCTCCTTCATTCCTTTCATTTAGTATTCTAGATAAATGTAGGAACAGTTTCTTCTCTTTAAAGACCATATAAATTATATTTAATGACTTTTTTACATTTATTCTTTGGGGGTGGATTTTGTAATGGTAGATTCTCTACCCTCAGAAAATTTTTTACTTCCTTTGATCATATGGTAAATTACATTTCTTTCTGCAAGACTTCTTCAAAAAAGAGAAGCATCACTAGCATGCTGACTTTCTCTTTTCAGGTTATAGTCAAAAGAAGTTACTAGATAACCAGAATAACTTATTTGAAAAGAAAGCAAAATGTAAAGAGAGGGTCTTATTGAATTATTTTGGCAGACCTACAAGCAAGCCTCTATTTTAACTTCTTCATTTAAAGATTCACAGTAAATAAGATAGTAAATAAAACACTTCTGGTAATGTTTTCACCTAAATACTATCACCATTAACATGATGCTTAGTTTCTCTTCCACATCAAAACCTTCTTCCAGGTTACACCTTACCTTTCTTTTGATTAATCGGTGCTTCACAGAACCCCGAAAAACAGTGTATCTTAGCCCAACCTTCCCAAAAGGCAGGTTCAACCTTTTCTACATCAGTCCTAAGTAGTATTTGCCTAATCTGCTATTGAAAATTTCCACTTTGTGGGTCATCTATTCCAATACTTATCTTTAGGAAGTCTTCTCTAACACTTAACCTAAATTAGCTGCAATTGAAGCATATTATTTCCTGTCCTCTCCACACAGATTACATCAAATAATTTCCTCTCCATGGCAGCCTTTAATATTCTTGATGATCATTAATATGTCTTCTTTTACAAAATCATCGCTCCTCTAAAATGGGCAGCCCTAATTCTTACAATCTTCAAATACTACGCATTTCAGATCACCTACCACCTCTGTTGCTCTCCCCTGTGTTCCCTTGAGATGACTCATATCTTTTTTTAAAGTTCAGTAGCTAAAACTGGGCAAACTGTTTAGGCTGAAGAACTGGTCAAGCTGTATAGAATATGAGTTCTCTCTTGCATACAACAGTCCATTTTATACATTTTACAGTATGCTTTAGTCTTTTTCAATAGCATGGCACTATCAACTTGCTCTCAGCTTTCTACTCATTGTTTCCCACATGTTAAACTGCCTAAGTGCAAAAAATTACCTGTGTTTGTGCAACTCAGAATTTGTGAGAGAGCCATAAACCACTTACCATAATGATCTTTTTTTTCCATGACATCTCCCAAGGCAAACATATTTTGTATAATTTGACCTGGCTTTTAACTTCTATGAACTGACTCAATCTACCAACCCAGCAACTATCCTACCAAAGAAAAAAGAAATACTTTTCTTCTGATTTAAACTGAATCAGATCAGTGAAAGCTTCAATGTGGACTTGTGGAAGGGATAAGAGAGAGCCACTCAGCTCTCCACTTCAACAACTGCATATGAAAATGCAACCTTAGCACATAAGTTTGCATTTTTATTTTTTTCTTTCATCCTTCCCAGTTCCATATATTTTTTCAGTCTACAAATTTAATAAAGGTAATCTCGTTTTCTCCAGATTGCTAATAAAGGAGAATCCCAGGAACCCTGCTTTCCAGTTTGATTAAAAACAATTCCCTTAAAGCATTTTGTTAGTGTTTTGTTAATGTCTCTGCTTTAACCAGCTCCCTGATATAATTCAGTAAATGCCATCAAAGAAGACTCTATTTGCTTATTCTGTACCTGAACACTTCCTTCTATGATCTATGTAAACATATGATCAAAGTTGGTCATTATGCTAAAGACAGAGTGAAAACAAGCATTCAAGCTTACTTCCTCTTCGTTTAGTCAGACAACTGCCCGTCTTCTTAATCATTTGTCACCTGTTCCTGTATTCTCATTAATCATTTTGCCCTTCATCATTTGCATCTCATTTAACTTTTCTTAAATTCTTTTCCTTACATTTTAGAACATGTTTATTTTTAGAATTATGAGTTAAGTACTCCAAGAACTTGTTTAATAGGTTCTTCCCTGACATATATCTTTGTCAATAGTTACTGGAAAAGACCAATTCCTGTGCTCTAGCAGTAATCGTGAAACCAAGATTATTCAAGATTATTTTCACCATTAGCTGTTACCTACAGATTTTCAATAGATTTATCTTCTACCTGCTCTTTATTTCACAGAAAGTAAAAAACCAACAACCTTGGTATATAAGATCCCTTTCCTTGAATAAAATGTATTCCTCAAATTGTAAAGGTGAAGTAAAGGTCCTGCATCTGGGCTAGGGCAGTCCCAAACATAAATACAGGCTGGAGAGAGAATGGATTGTGAGCAGCCGTAAAGGGACTGGGGGTGCAGGTGGATGAGAAGTTCAACATGAGCCAACAGTAGTAAAGCCAACTGTATCCCGGGTTGCACCTAAAGAAATGTGAACAGCATGTCAAGAGAGGTGATTCTCTCCTTCCACTCTGCTCTTGTGAGACCCCACCTGGAGTACTGCATCCAGCTCTGGAGTCCTCAGCACAGGAAAGACATGGATCTGTTAAAGCAAGACTAGAGGAGGGCCATGAAAATGATCAGAGGGCTGCAGCACCTCCTATATGAGGGCAGGCTGAAAGAGCTGAGCTTGTTTAGCCACGAGAAGAGCAGGCTCTGGGGAGACCCCACAGCAGCCTTTCAGTACTTAAAGAGGGCCTATAGCATAGATGGGGAGGGGCTCTTTATCAGGGAGTGCAGTAATAGGAGGCAGGGTAATGGTTTTAAGCTGAAAGAGAGGAGATATAGATTAGATATTGGGAGGAAATGTTTTACTGTGAGGGTGGTGAGGCACTGAAACAGGTTTCCCAGAGAAGTTTTGGAAGCCACATCTCTGGAGGTGTTCAACGTCAGGTTGGATGAAACTTTGAGCAACCTGAACTAATGGAAGGTCTCCTGCCTATGGCAGGGAGGTTGGAACTAGGTGACCTTTACGGTCCCTTCCAGCCCAAATCATTCTATGATTCTCTGGTTCTGTAATATAATTTGAAACTGTACCATAGTAGTAGTAACTGTGTGTATTGCGCTACTATTACTTAAGTTTATCATTGTAAACGTGTTTACTCAAATTATTCGGTTTCCAGGTTTTCAGCTGAGAGTTAATTTTCCTTCCAGCAGCTGCTGTGTTTTAGAGTTAGTATGAAAAGAAGGTTTATAACACATTCAGTTTTTATTTGTTAAGAAACCAAGGAGTTTTTCATTTTCCCATGCTCTTCTAGTCAGCAGGTGTACAAGGAGCTGGGAGAGAGCACTGCCAGGCAGCTAACCCAAACTAACCAAAATTATATTTGATACTGTATAATGTCATGCTCAGTATATAAATGAAAAATTGGCCAAGGGTCAGGGGTCACTGCTCGGGGATGGGATGAGCATCAGACATTCTGTGGTAAGAAATTGTATTGTGCATTGCTTGCTTTATATATTCAATAGGCAGGGGTGGAGCTTAGTCACTGGCTGAGGTTAATCCACGATACTCTGCGATAAGTCCACTGACTGATCTGGCACTGTAATAGGGCTAATGTTTAAGTGATAGTACTACAACTGCCATACGTGGCAGTACTCAATAAAATGTGTACACAAAGACTACTGTTTACCTCTTCTTGCACTTCTACTTGCAGTTCTTTTTTAATAAGGCCAGTGACAGCAATCATTATCTTGCCAATGAGAGCTTATATTCATTCAGTGACTAAGTATGACTCCTAAAACTTTTTCAGACCTACAACATTGTAAATTTTGTGCTAGATTTCATATGTAAGTTCAAGATACTGTATTTCCATTTTGCCAAATTGGTTACTGATCAAGCACACCTGTCCATTAGTTTTTCTAAAAATGATGTTATACTTTCTACCACTCTTCTAAACTGTGTATCACCTAGATACTTTTTCTGAATAATTCCATATTTTCATCCAGATTTCTTATGGTATTGAGAACTGGACCAAGAGTCCACTCCAGAAATGTGTCTAGCTACTCCAGAGAGCTTAAAAGCAGTTTTTTTAACCTTCAGTTCAGCTAATAAAACGCGCATCTTACATACTATTATAAACGTAGCAACTTATACATATTTAGAAAGAAATAGAACAGAAAATTTGTCTGACAAAGAAGTGGACATCTGAATATCTCATTTTGATAAGGTTTATGGAAAATAAATGTGGAAATTACTTTCCACCACTGTCATAAGATGCATAAAAGTTTGAAGTCAGTAGCTTTGAGTTCAAAGTTAACCGTCTGCATTTATGTACCTTTCCAAGTCAGAATGGTCAAGGAGATTTTCAAAGTTAGATGTCAGATGTCCCCACCAAAGAATTCAATCATGTGCCATGATATTTCAAATGCCCAGCTACAGATGTAACTAAGGAACGTTTGGAAGGACAAACACTACCTTATTTGAGGTACGGTACAATTTTTTTACATACTGGTGTTCTCAAATTACTACCATTCTCAAGGAAAAATAATTTTCTTGGAAAAAAATTCCACATTTCAACAACATAGTCTCCACATACATCCACATGAATGACAAAACTACTTAAAAACCTTTTTAAACCAGAATGTTAACTGGAAATCTACACAACACCTGCTATAATACACTCTTACCTTCCTTTTCTTTGGGTTTTACAGTTCTTTCTTCTTTTTTCTGCTTTGCTTCCAGCAGTTCACGTTTCAGCTGCCGTGCTTCTTTCCGTAGCTCCTCACTGCAAAGAGAAAAAAATTTACAAGTATTTAATCTTTTAGGAACATAAAGCCACTCAGAAGAAACAGCATAACAGTTTATGGATAGCAAATATCTGATGAAAATAAAGGGAATGTACTGACTCACTGATGCTGGGAACATGGCTTAATCACTTGGAACCAAAGAAAGTTCTTATTTTCATTAGCAGAGACAACAAAAGAACTTCCATTTGTATTTTTAACATTGTAATATTTAACTCTTATAATCATAAAAAGAGAATTTGAAACAAAGGCACGGTGAAACAAATATTACATCTGCTATAAAATTCCATGTACTGTAGTAGTAAATCCCAGCACCCTGAATTTCTTGAATGGACAGGTAATGCAGTTGTTAAGTGACAAAGACATGATATGTATGCAAGTATAAATTCTTACATATGAAATTTCATTTCTTTTACAGATTTTATGAACAAATAATCAGTTGATAACACCTAGAAAGAAGAAACAAAAACTTGCAAGTCATTGTGTGAATATCAAATGAAATATTTGTAGAATCACAGGTTGGAAGGGAACTCTGAAGATAAGCAAGTCCAGCTCCCCTGCTTAAAGTAGGACCAAACAGAGTAGGCTTCCTAGAATATTGTCAATTCAGATTTTGAATATCCAAAGATGGATACTCCACAACCCCCCCAGGCAAGGACAGCTTGACCTGCCTCAATGCAGAAGAGGTCTTTTGTATGTTTAAATGGAATTTCTGGAATTTTGGCTCATGCCATTCAGGCCAGTTAGCATTTGTTACCAGTGGAAAAGAACTGATAACTACTTCAAGTTTTTTGGTGTTAGAATTTGTATTTCCCACTTTTTTTTTTTTCTGAAGTTCTTGTTGATTTAATATTCAAAGTCAACGAATAGCAGAAATGATTACAATGTAGGAATATGGCATGCCACGCATCTCCCTGCATCTTTCATGTACTGAAATTCTTGTCTGTAATACCATTTCTCACAATGCAACACCCTTTTTTTAAGCAAAAACCTGGAATTGTGGGGTGATGACTTCTTTTGAACTTCATTATCATTTGCATGTATGCACAAATAAATAGTTTGTGCATAGAACTAGAAAAAGAAGACTTCCATTGTAAAGGCACTCAATCAATCAACTACAGGTCTTTAATTTGTAGCAGCATGGCAGAAGTTAGGCTAAACCAGATGAAGAGCTTTTATGTTAAACTACAGTTCCACTTTTCTGTCCTGAGAAGAAAGTGATACGGGAAGGATAAAGAGAAATTTTTAACCCTAGTAACTCCATTGCTTTTATACAAACTGGGGATAGTATGGTATGCAAGATACATTCCAACACTAATCTTGTGTACTCCAACATTTTATTACAGAAGTTGTACAGCACAAAAAATATACATATAAATAAGTTGTATGCTTAAAATATTTAGAGTGTGTGAACACAGTGACAGCAACACAACAAGAGAAGGTTACGAACAGCTTAAGTAAAACAACATAGCACATTTGAAGTTCTCCTTGTAAGAGGGACGTACTTTCTCTCACGTTATCTTAAGCTACTGTGGAATGAAGAATGAGCTAGTGAAAACCATTCAGCCCCTCCTCCTCTCTTTTTTTGGATGGAAAGAAGTTTTTGTAGATAACACAGAAGGTCCTAATTCCTAGACCATCTAATTCTAAAATGTTTTTTCAAGCTCCCTTTATGATCAGCACTAGGCTCCTTATAGACTCCACACTTCCTACATTTTTTTCTTCCTAGGCTCACTTTACTAAGTCAAGTTGATGAGAAAGGTAATCCAAAAAGCCTGTGTGCTAAAGAGGAAGTGACAAGAACTGACTGATAGGAAAGCAAGGCTATACTCGCAAGCCAGATTTACTGGAACAGAATTAGAAATATCTGACTTTTTGTAAACAGAAAAATGTCATATTGATGAGGCAAAGCAGAATTAAAATAAAAGACTACAAATCAATCTGTATCTGCCCCCTACATCTCTAAAGCATATGTCTTTGCATGCAGTGAATTTGCACTCAAGTTTCATGTAACTTAATTGTTGGTTTGTGGCCAGTTATGCAGTTGCCTTCTTTGCCTGGAAAGTTTTTGTCACTACAGAGCCATAGTTCTGTCAGCTCCATGCTTGTCTCACTGGTCTCTCAGTCCTGCTGATATGCTGCAGGCTCTCCTCTTGCTCTTCCTCCCTGCTTCTTCCTCTTCTTGCCACTTCCTGCAGCCTGGAAGCTGTCCCCCATTCCTCAATACAGAGAGGTACTTCAGAGCATGTCTAATCTCTTCCCCTGCAGACTTACCACCATTGTGAAGGGCCAAGATGCAAGAATGGAGAACAAACAAGTTACATACAGCTGTTTTTTCTTGTCCTGAAACAGCATTCCCAATGTTGCATACAAAACAAAAAGGTTATTTCCTTCCTAAATTTCATATTTCTAAAATAGAAAAGCAGATAATTCTTAAAAATATTCATCTTTTACCTCTACAGTTTCTGAAGAACATTCCAATGAAATTGCTTAAGTACCAAGTTGGATTCCTCCTTGCAGAAACTTCTTCTAAAACTAGACAACATGACCAAATCTCCTACTAACAGAGATACTGAAAACTTTTATAACTTTCAAAAGCCATGACTTTCCAAATACTCTTTTATCTGAAGTAGCTTAGCGTGATTTTCTTTCTATAATTACTGCAGTCTCTTAACTACATAACCCTCAGTATCTTTTTCTGACTAAAGCTGGAACATCCTGAAAGATAACAGCTGTTAAACAACTATACCAACAGGCCTATACTATTCAGGGCCAAGCACAATGGTTCTAACTTTCTCAACCATCTGTTCCTTATTCAGAATCAAGCAAAGAAATAATTCCGTGTGTATGTGTGCATATGCATGCATGCATGCATATATTAGATTACATATTGAATATTTCCGAATACAAGAATTATAGATATTACTTTTCTCTAAGTAACATTGCCAAAACTCTCTAGGATACTCAGCTCCAAGAAGCACTATGAGAAAAAATAAAACTCAACCCCCCTGTTCATTGAAGTATAAAACTAGAAAGAAATAGCAATATCAAAAGAATTATTCATTTTTGCCACTCACATCAGAGTGGACTGAAATAAAAATACTCATTCAAAATTCTCAGCCAAAAACTGAGAAAAATCTAGCTAAAGGTTTCAGAATGAAATGTGTAACTCCAGAATTTTCAGACTACGGCCTTAGAACAAGTACAACTGTTTTGTCAAGAAAATTTCTAGTGAAATCAAGTCTAGGAATGTCTTTGAATTTCTGGTGCAATTGTGGCTTGATTTGATAGACATCAGTTTGATAGGACTGACAGGAACTTCAGAATCTAGGAGCTAGAACTGTACCAACTCAGCTACATTTATAAATCAAAAAGTCATCCACTTTTGAACCTGTATCATCTCCTACCTCCAATTTTCCCAAAAGGCAACTCAGTTATATTTTGTACTGCACCTGAGTCTGGGAACCTCCAGTACCAATACAGGCTGGGGGATGAAGGGACTGAGTGCAGCACTACTCAGAAGGTCTTAGGGGTACTGGTGGATGATAAGTGGGACATGAACCAGCAATGGGCAATCACAGCCCAGAAGGCCAACCGTATCCTAGGTTGCATCAAAAGAAGTGTGGCCAGCAGGTCGAGGGAGGTGATTTTGCTGATCTACTCCACTCTAGTAAGACCTAACCTAGAGTACTGCATCCAGCTCTGGAGTCCTCAGCACAGGAAAGACATGGACCTGTTGGAGTGAGTCCAGATCAAGCCACAAAAATAATCAGAGATGGAACACCTCTCCTTCGAGGAAAGGCTGAGAGAGTTGGGGTTGTTCAGTCTGGAGAAGCACAGGCTCCGGGGAGACTTTATTGCTGCCTTACAGTACTCAATGGAGGCCTAAAATAAAGATAGTGACAGACTTTTTAGTAGGGCAGGTGGTAATAAGACAAAGATTTTAAACTAAAGGAAGGTAGATTCACAGTGGATACAAGGAAGACTTTTTTTTATGGTGAGAGTGGTGAAACACTGGAACAGGCTTCCCAAACAGGTGGTAGTTGCTCCATCTCTGAATTCAAGATCAGGTTGGATGAAGTTCTGAGCAACGTGATCCAGTTGGAAGCTGTCCCTGCTCATTGCAGCGTGGCTGGACTCGATAGCCTTTAAAGGTCCTTTCCAATCCAAAGCATTCTATGATTATATGATTCCATCATGTATACTATTTGACTGGTAATGTCCAAGCCAGCAATAAGTAGATCAACATAGCTCAAACAATTCAGCCTGCACCTAATGAACTGAGAAGTACCTTTTCTTAACTTCAACACAGTAGTAACTTCAACATAGCAGTAGTACCTTTATGATTTATTTGCATTTTATGTATTTCATGCAAACCATGCTTCAGACATGCAGAATTATTGGACTGGAAGATCTTCCTCTATTTTCTATGATCCCAAGGTTAAAAGATTATTTTCACTGATTGTTTCAATACATAAGCTGCAAAGGTTTCTCCACTCCAAACAAAACTTTCAGAGATTAATGTCACAAGTCATATAAAGCTAGAATATCCTAGAAGCCTACAGACATCTCTAGAGCTGGACAGACTCCACACACAATCTGATGGAGACTGCTTGACCTTAATCCTCCTACTGAATTTGAAAGAAAGCAGATTTTGACAGATCAAGATTCCATCCCTATGAAATGCAACGGGAAGCAGTGGCTTGAACACAAGACTAAAGATCAATAACGTATCTCTTTGCTTGGTTCTGTCACTATGGATGTAACCCACAAGTGAGTGAACACACGCTTGCTACACTGTGCCCTTAGCTATGAGCTGTGAGCAAATGTAAATCCAAAAACTCTTGACAGTATTGCTATGGTACAGAGCTTCAGTGCCTTAGCCATTTTACTCATTCAAGCTCAGTTGTTTTTAGGCTTAGTTAAGTGTGCAGAACACACTTGCAGTGTTTGTTTACTATAGGAGAACTTCAGTCTTTCAGGTTCTAGCTGTATCAGTATTAAAGATTTATATTTCAATATACTTCTATCTTAATAGTACAGTTTTCTGCATTTATCTTTATAACATCATATATCCCATGCTTCAGCTTTCTAATAAATCTCTTTTATTTTTCTTTTGTATTTTGTCAGGAACTAATACTTAGTTAATAAAGAATAAAATCAATTGGAAATTGAGCCAAATAGTCTAATTAAATGAATAAACTTATTTCTAAGTGCCATGTACTGAAGGTGTATTGCTGCAAGTAATAAGGGGTCTTCTGAATTTCCAAAGCAACTTCTTAATTCAAAAAGAAGTTCTATATTCAGCATCATTTTGGTAGAAGAAAAGAGAATTAATTACAGAAATAAACACTAATTGTGACTTTGCTGTGACCATATGATTATACTTGCTATGTACAAACACAAAACCATCCCTCTGTTTCTACATGTGTATATATATCTGTCCTTGTATGCTCATGGACACATGGTATAAACCATACCATATGATTCATGGTATAAGCCATAACTGCCCGAAGATACAGAAATACAAATAGGACCTAAAGAGGCACAGTACCTTATTCAACTGTGATTTACGGAAAAGGCGGTTATATATTTTCTAAATGGTAATTCAGATATTTCCCATCCAATGATGACAAAGCTCAGTAGATGCTAAAATTCATTTGATGCCTATATTTCAATCACAAACCTTTGCCTTCTATTCATCTCCAAATTTATCACAACTCCAGTCACTAGAGTTCAGAGTATTCACCACCATCCCTCTAAACTCCAACTAACCCCCAGAGGGGCCAAAACTGATTGAAGTTACCCTACCACACAGTAATTCACTGATCCTAATACAAACAATATTAAACAAGGCCACAGTCTTTCAAAACCTAATTACTTAGGTGGTGCCAGAACTCTACAGATAGCCTCACAGCCAAAGGATTCACTAAGATAAATGTGAATTTAGGAACTAGTAAGTTGGTGTTGAAACAATAATTAATTCAGGGAAAGACTGTTTTCTGTAATAAAGAGCATTAGATAAAATTATTCTTTTGATGGCATAGGATGCTATATTCCTTCCTCTTCTTATGATGATTATATTGTGATTTTTTTTTTAAAGGCCATTGGGATTTTTTTTAAAGGCCATTTCCTTTCATTTGCTTTTGCTGTCTTCTCACTCAGCAATGTTAGAGGAAAATTATATTGAAATGACTAAATATCCTTAAATGGTGACATTATTTAGTAAGTGGTGTTCAAACTAAACATATCAGAATAAGAAAAAAAAAGAAATAGTATTATTAATTTTACACTGCAATTTTAAAATGTTATAAATAATAAAAGCATGTCAAGATTGTCACATAAGTTTAATTTTTACATAAGCAACATCCTTTGAAATCTCAATAAAATAAAATGAATACTGAAGTACTTTTAATACTGCTTATGTTAATTTTATAGCAGAATAGATAATTCTACTTTAGTGCAGGTAAGTAAAAATCAAGCTGTAGTACAATACTATCCATTCATACTATGAGCTAATAGCCTGGAAAGAAGTCCTGAATTAATTTTCTCTTACTACAGGCAGTCACATTTCGTTATCTAAACATATTAGGAAGAATTCGTATTCAGATGGTAGCTTTCAGTTTCTGCTAGGTACTTTTGAAAAATGCGTAATCTGTTTGAGAATCAAAATTCCTAGTTAAGTAGTATTTCCAAATGGAGAACTCCAATGATAAAACAAAACAATGTGAAATGTCATGGTTGTATAACTAACTGATTTGCAGAATGTGTGGAAGAATCAAGGGAAATATCTGTTCAAGATACGATTCTTGGAATGGTCTACAAATTTCCCTATTTGACAAGTAGATCTAAGAGTTTTCTAGGGTTCAAGAATCTTATTTTTGCCTGGATTACATTACTATTCATCTCTGACACTGCAGGAATTTTATAACTGTAAAAATTAGAACAAAAATTATAGGTTTGGAATATGCGTTGAGCCTTTTTGCCAGCCTGGTTTTGCTGTAGGAGTCAGACATCTCTCTGTCTGTCTTCTGCAAATGGTACATCAGAATCATAACTCATATAAGATGATGATATGAAAATGGTGGAAGACATCCAGCGGATTTTGACAATTGAAACTGGTAAATTAAATATTTTAATATAGCTGCTGGGCTCTGTACAGACATGTGTGCTAACGCTAATGCTAACAGTTAATGCTGGGTTTGACTTTACACTACTTGGTGTATTAGAGTTTGCAATTAGTACTGTAACTCTTTCTTAAAAAATGTGTGCACTGAAAGAGTTTATGGATGAATTGCCAGTATTTATATATTTTATCTAGGTCTACTGAAAGATTTCAATGCTGAACTCTAATTGGACTGTCATGTTTATTACAGGCTAAAGGGGCAGTCATTACTGTCATTCCATTTCCACAAACCTGAGTGTAAATAAGTGGATCATATTAATTAACGCACCACATAATTAGCACTATATGTTAATGCAGTTATACATACTGGACTATAAAGTACACTGTATGTCAGCAGTCTCAGTAACAGAATTCTCACAGGCTGAGAAAGAAGAATGTTACCATTTTACTCTGTTGGGGAGAAGCTTAGCAAAACAGCAGGGGCTGCAGACTGTGCATGAAGTATAAACTTGTGCAATAAGAAAGACATTAAAGCAGAAGCAACAACGACAGATGGAGAGCGGAAAAAACCCCACAGGTTTCCAGGTACATGAGCTCTTCTTAAGCTAGTTTATTTTTCTTGCACAGTTTGCTTAATCAAAGGTATTAGCTTTCCCTACAAACTTCCTTTGCTTATATTGCTCAGCCACCAGTTACACTGCCAGAAACCACAGATGTATGCATTAGGGCATATATAGAAGCATTTATCATAGTTTTAGCTTAAGGCTTACTTTATGCACTATCTGTACATCTATGTGCAAAGATTCTGCAATATACAGGAGAACCTATATTTTCCTAATGCAAGAGAAGAACTTAACTTTGGCTAATGTAAAATAGGCAACACAGCTAAACTAAAACAAACAAACAAGAGAACTGGAAGAGACTGTCAGTGTCTCTTGTCCAGATCAATGGTACATCTATCTGGCTTGCAAATATCTAGCTTAATGCTTGACAGACATGCATTTACCTTTTTTTTTTTTACTGTAATAGCACATCACATTGGTCATTCACAGCTGTTGTAATTAAGAAGTTTTCCTCCTCCTCTGTCACTTCCAAATGATGGCTTGCAGGATGAATTCTTGGTTTTGTTCCTTACTGCATGATCCTATGACTGTTACATTTCACCCTATTTCTATCATTCAGACTTTGGAGACAATCCAATTTTCCATTAGGATACTCCTATCTAAGTTACTACCATCTCATTAACAATACTTTCCAACTGTGTAAAATCTACAAACTACTTTTAATAAACTTTGAGGTTTTTTTCCATATTTAAAGTAATATTGTAAACCTGAAATAAGAACTATAGTAATAAATTTGTCCTAAAACAACAGTTGCTATTTCAACATAATAGGTTCTCTTCTAACCAACCGCTTACCTATTTTACAGTTCTTGTTCTCGCCTTCATTTTAACAATTTCTTCCAGATTAATGCAGATTAGGTTTTATCATATATACTTATCTTACGAGAAAGGTTACTTTTGCTCAGGAGATATCTAAGACAGGTTCGTTTAGCAGAACCTCACTGAGTAAACAAATTCAACTTTTTTTTCTATTAGCCACTAATGATTGTCTCTAATTATTCTTACTTTCAAATTTAGACCATTGCATTATATTGTCTATCACCTTAGAGAAAAACCCCAAATCCATAAGTCATTCTGAAAATTTTGAACAGTGGTTTCACTGTAAGTCAGACAAGTTCTGATGTCTAAGATAAAAACACTAAATGTTTTAGAAGCAAAATGGATGCTTGCTGTAAAACAAAACCAGTATCAGATGCTATCCAAACATCACAATAAAGGCACCAGAAGGCAAGGAATCAAACAGGGTAACTAAACAAAGGTTTAAGAGGCTATTCAAACCAAATAATATTCTATTTGTTAACCAAAAGCTAGGGCTGTCAAAATAGATTGTAGAAGGTTGTATTTTAGAAGATGTATAAAAAGGGCTATGATGAGTTTTAAGAGGAAATAGCTGAAGGTATTAATGCTAAAATGATTGAATCAACTAAAACAAAAAAACTTCAAGGAATGAAGAGGTCACTAGGTCACATAGGATTAAAGAGAATAATAAAGTAAACCAAAACCACTGCTGATAAGATAAATGATTGATTTGTGTCTGTTTCTCAAAAGAAGATACTAGGAAGACAACTCCCTAAGAGTCTGATTTGATTTGGACATAAAGATGAGACAAGACTAGAGACAGATGTGTGATAAGAAGAGATACCAACCAATTAAACTGACATAAAGCTCCAGAGTACATCCTCTGGAAGGAACTCAGGAATAGCTGCTAATGCACCTTAAAACCAATGCTGTGTTAGATGACCAGATTGCAACAAACACTGTACCTATAGAACAAAAGGGATGACCAAGAAAAGCACAGTAATCAGCTCCTAGTGAGTAGTTTTGAGTAACTAATAAAATAAACGTGTTGAACTGTGAGTCTCCATGTTGTCTTACTAATCTTGTAGTTTCACTCCAATGTGTTGGTGTGAATGGACAAGGTGAACAGCTTTAGATTCAAAAAGCATTTATGATGTCCCTTTCAAAAAAGAGGAAGCAATTGGTGAGAAATGGATTGAAAACAAAGCAAACTGAGACAAGAATAAGCAATCACAGAATCATTTAGGCTGCAGAAGACCACATCCAATCTACACCTTCCCTGGCACAACTTCAGGCTATTTCCTCTCATCCTATCACTTGTTACCTGGGAGAAAAGAGCAACAGCCACCTCCCCTACAACCTTTCAGGAGGCTGTAGAGAGAGATAAGCTCTCCCCTCAGCCTCCTTTTCTCTAAACTAAGCAATTCAGTTTTTTCAGTCATTTCTCATTGGTCCTGTGCTCCAGACCCTTCATCAGCTTTGTTGCTCTTTGCACACGCGCCAGAACCTCAGTGTCCTTCTTGTAATGAGTGGCCCAAAACCAAACACAATATTCAAGGGGCATTCTCACCACCTTGCAATATGGCAAAGTTAACACTTCAAATTAAGTACTCTGAAAAAACTGAATGAGGTATACGATGGTAACACTTCTGGAATATCCAAAATCAGGAGCTTAAAAAAGCCCAGAAAAACTGTGGTGATTTCTCATGCTTTTAACTTAGAAATGGAGAACAGAACAAATGGCGGCAGACAAGTTCTTAGAAATTCTTATTAAATTATCTTACCAAATTGAAGGAGACTCTGCAAAGGGAAATCCTTGTAAGCCTTACATAACTTTAGAGTATCAGAATGACTTCATGAAAAGCCTCTAAACTTTACTAGTGACAGCACAATAAAGACCTCTACTAATATGTGGAAACCAATAACATACAATGCATACTTATTAAAGACTATAACACAAAAAGTATTATAGTGGCACTTCAAGAGACAGCTAATACTGCTAAATTTAGAATATTATAAATGAAACCAGATATCTCATGTCAAATTGGCCAACACCATAACACCTGGAACTCCACTCCAGAAAGGATAACAAAGATTATTTCCACCATGAAAAATCTCCCCTGACGTGAACATGGTAAAAAACGGAATTCTTCACTTCAGAAAGAAAATGAGACACGGGAAACATGAAAAAGGGAAGGAAAACAAAAAAACTTGCAGATTTCTAATATCTGAGTCAAGGAGACCATAAAATCTCAGTAGTTTAGGAAGAAAAGATTAAATATTCTTCACCATTCAGATGAGACTACACGATCCTTTTGTGGATAATTTATTTGGCCTAAAAACTTTCACATTATTAAAAAGTATCTCAGACATTTACATGAAAACCAGAAAAATCTATTTAGAAAAATCAACGCTAAAAATGAATTTCAGAAGAAATATATTACTTCATTCTTTCGGACACCTAATTATAAATCAGCTTACTGACTCCTCTCACACTTCTCTGAGGCAAATGGTACAGGCCACTGGACAGCCAGTTCCACTTGCAGATTCCCATATCATCAATGGAGGCAAAACCAGTCAGGACAGCAGCATACACCTAATAGATATTTTTCTTTCTGAGTCTCATTCTTACTCTCCATTTTATGAAACTGTCATTCGTGCTCATGATTACTAAGTACCTATATACTTATATCAGCATTAGAGCCTTCAAAAGAAAACAATGTGAGGCATGATGGAAATAGCTTTCTATATACTCTTAATACCAGTATACCATAGGACATTTTAAATGCCTAAATGGACAGGTTAAACTAAGAACAAAATATATGTGAATTACATATCACTGTTCCTTGGAAACTGGATAAAACACTTGCTCTGAGTTTTGCCTGCTGTTTTTCCAACATCTGATAAAAATTTATAACAGATGGAAATGATTGCGAAGTGAACAGCACTCCCTTCATATTCTCCATTCTGCTGATTTAATCACAAACACACTGAATCTGATTGTAATGAAACAATAGACTTGTTGATGAGATCACCAAATGGCTTCCATAAAAAACTATCAGACACTGTAAAATATAGACAGCACAGACACACAGAATCCTTTTCTGACCTGCCATATCACCTGTCTATACAAAATAGTAAACTCTGTTATAAGAGCAGCCTTAAATACAACAGTCAACTTCACTTGATTTGTAATTATATTGAAAAGCCAGATTCAAAAAAGAAAACCTTGCCAAAAATGTTTCATAGAGTTAGCTGGCCTAGACATTTCTAGATTTGGGATTCCTCCCTATTACGAAATGGCAACATTATTCCCAAGTCAGTCTGCTCTGCAGTCTCTATACAATGCATATTTTAAACAAACAAATCCTATTCAAATGGTCTGCTACTACAAACCACAACTGAGAATTCTGTTTGAGTACACAGTAGTTGGTAGTTCTAATAACGTAAAAAAAGGCTCAAAGTTGAACATGTGCTGAGGTGTTTGCAAGACTAATGACGAATTGTCTGAAAGATCAACTAAACATTCCACTCAATCTACCTATTGTATTCCTCCACAATCAAGTACAGATTCTCTTTTTTACTGAGGCTCAAAATGAGCAAATCTCTGAAGAGAAACAAAATAAATTAATTTTTCTAAAACATCAACATCACATAAAATTGCTTTTCTATTCATAAACTATGTCATCAACTTTAGGTCAGTTTAAAGACTGACTTGCAGAATGTTTCAAGTCTAGAAGCAACCACTGAGCCTAAAAACCTCTTCTCTTCCCAATAGTACCATGAACCCAAAGGATCCAACAGGGTGACTCATCCAGCCTGAGGATCATTCCTGGTTGCTCCTTCCTCTCTGATCCAAACAAGAGATAGTAGACGTGTACAAATTTTTCTGGCAGTAAGAAAAATACCTACCTGGAGCACTGCCTTTCCCAAGCCCTATTCTGTCACCTGGAGAGACCACAAGTACATGACATATCACGGGAGGGATGCAGGACTCTCCAGGGAAGTTAAAAGCCAGGATTTCTCTGACATATCACAGGTCTTGTCCACGTATGAGGGGCTCCTGAAAACAGGCAGTGCTAGGCAGGGACTGGATGAGATGCAGCATCCTGCTCTTCATTTCTGTTTTCCTGTTTTTCTGGCAGAAAACACAGGCATATAGAGTAAACCCAGGACTTTGGGGAACTGATTTTCAGAGATGCACTATACAGTACATTCACAATCAGGCAAGCAATATTTTTGGAATTCTCTTATCTCTGAAAAACTATGTAGTTTTCTCACCTTTCAAGCACCACAGCTCAGTCTATAACTGCTCTGTATCAGAACAGAAGGGTACTTTAGATGAAGTTTTAAGGATCCCTTGCCTTATATTTTGTGATCTCCTCTATCTGAATATGCTGACAGAATGAGTGCACTTCATTTGGGATTTCAGTGAGAATAGACCCTCTGGCTGTTCAGAGAAAGAAGAGATCTCTTGTGTCTCCTGACTTCTAAAGTTTATTCATGATTCAGAATCCAGACATTAGAGACAAGATATGACTAGACATGCTGGATATGGACATTTCCTATGGAAGGTGAATGAGAATATAAGCAGAGATTTGAATGAGCCTGAAAACGATATCCAAACAAATATGGGATAGATACATCTATGTCTTCAACACCATGCACACTACAGGTGTTACTCACTACTTCTGACAAGGACTTGCTGGTATAAAACGAAAGAGCAAGACAGTAGATCTAAAAAAACCCAAAAGGAAATATCGTCCAAACTGGTTTTAGTTAAATTAAGGAATGCATTATCACAAGACATCATAGAGTCCACAAACACAAAGAAGTTCAAAGCAGCTATATCTAGTCACAGAAGAAAAATACACTCAAGGGCATTAAACACAAATGACCAAATGAACATTCTAACTAAATAAGCCCTAAATTTGAGACTACTGGAAAACTGGAAAAGTTCTGCAGCAGTATCTTAGAACCCTGCTTCTGGCCACAGTCAAAGACAGGACATTTGACTAAATGGATCATTGATCTAATCCAGCATAGTTTATTCTTAAATTAATTGTGACTTCTAAAAACCTGACATGTATCATGTTGATGTACCAACAAGTGTGGAATTCTGTTTTCCATACTGGAGACATCCATGTCTAAAGGTGCACAAATATATTTGGTTTTTTGCTTGATTTTTGGATGAAATATCACTTATGTAAAAGTACTCCTCAGAGAAAGTGGTCTGTTATTTTCTGTTTTTGAATGGAGGGAAAGTAAGCTTTTTCACAGCCCTGAGAAAGATCATCCTCTTTTTATGCAACTAGAAAAGCCTGATAGACTTTTGAAAGCAACAACTGTGAGATATACAAAGGTAAAAGAACAAAAAAAAAGTTTCTTATTTTTATGTAATCAGTTAAATAAAGAAGGGGTTTAATAATCATTAGATGGATTTTGAAATACAATAAAAGCCTGACTCAGTATTTAGGACCTGTGTGATCTTTTTCCATGCTGAACAGTTAACACATGACCACTATACCACAGCTGATGTAGAGTTATCCAGCAAATGCCTGAGGACCACAGAATTAATTACATTGATGTATGCACAATCAGAAACTCCCCAAGCTCCCCACACTGTGATCAAGCATGTAGTTCAGTATGCCTAGTTTGGTCTGTGCATTTGATTCTTTTATTTCAACTATAAAACGTCACTAAAATCATCAACCTATTAGATTCACGGTAAGACAAATAAAAAATAATTCACCAAATTAAAGTGATAGTTCCTATAGTAACTATTAAAATTTGTGAAGTCTCTGAAGAAGTGCAGCCCATTCACTCAGTTTTAGAAGCACGACCTGAGCTCTAGATTATTATACAGTAGAATATTTGAGCTGATCTGCTCCTTATTACAGACTGATTTCACATTCTTACATTCTTATGAAGTAGATCCATCTCTAATTCCTTCCCTTTACCCAATCTGTTCTCATGTGAAGAAAGAAGGGCACAAAATGTCTCTTATATTACTATCCCATCTTTATACATCAACTAAACACAGACTGTATGTGAACCAGAAAAAAACACTTTGAGACTTCTTTAGACTGAAAAAAAAATTTAAATTGAGCTAAAGCAAGACTCAAAAATTCAAATCAAATAGCAAAGATATTTCAAACTGCACCTTAATGATATGACGTGATAAAAATCCACTTCAGATGATCAACTCACCCTCAGATATAACTGAAAATATTTATTCTGATTTAAAAAGAAAAAAGAGCAACCGACTAATAGCTATTATTTGTATAAAATGTTTTATGATACTCAACATTATTTTTTATTTTAGTAGCCATAACACAGAGATAAACAATTGGCATAAATAACCAAGTTAATTTTTTTTCTAAGTACAGTCTCCAATCTTTTGTGCTTTGCTTTGCGTGTAAATAATTTCAATGTTATTCAAAGTACAGTTTCATTCATTATACCTGTATCTCAAAATGAAAGAAACTTCTAAAAAAATGTGACAAGACTCTTAATCGTGTATTACATAGACTTAAATTGTTGAGGATGAAACACTTCCGATTAGCTGTAAGCATATAAATAACGTTAAGCTTATTTTTGAGCATTTTAAGACAGCTGCGAGTTCACGTGCATTTTATCCCATGTACAACTGTTTCAGTCAAGTATCCTGCAATATTCATCTTTTTATGTGTAAGTCAATTAAATTTTTGCCCTTACTAGTCTAATTTAATATAAAGCAGTTGCCTAAATTTTGTTTAATAATATTTTACATTTAATACCATAAGAACAGTTTTTGTAACAACGCCACCTCTGACATTAGTTTGATTAGTGCTGTAGAAGCATTTATTTGTCAAATATAAACATTTTATTACGTATTTTTATCACGTGTAAATATAGTACTTGATTGCAAAAATCTTCTGGATAATGCAACTACTTTACTGTTGCTTAAATAATATACCACATAATATATGTCATATGCTATCAACATCCTACATGATACTCCTCATACACTACCATCTTTTTAATGTTTTACACTCTATAAAGGAATGCAAATTATCTTTAGTACAGACCAGTTCCATTAAACAGACAACACCAATCCAGCTGTAACTCTAATGAAGTATTCCTATGAACTGCTGAAAACAGTGCTCATTCGGGTTAAGAAACTGGACTAGTACATCTCTACTTGTGGAACAGAATTAACATGAAGAATAATAAATAATAATTTCAACAGTGTTTTCAATGAAATACATAACTTCAGGGGTGAATTTTGTTTTCTAATAAATTCTCAGATTGATAGGAATCTATTTATCCAAAAAGCTCTCAGCATTAAACTATTTGTTCTATCTAAGGTGCTTTGAATTCACATCTATTTAATCAGCTAAAAGTATTAAAATCTACCACTAAATCAATAAAACTCAGTGCTTAAGAAGTCAAACAGACAGTTGAAATGATGATATCTGCACTTTGAAATCAATGGATGCCCTTTCTTATTTAAAAGTTGTCATTTCCTTACTAAAATTACTGGCAAAGAATATTTATTGCTAGTCAAGATCAATGAAGAAAAAGAATACTAAAAACCAAAAGATTAAGTGATCATAGCAAGAAGTAATCTTACTGGTACAGTATAAAACAAAAATTTTACCAATACTGGTTTTACTAGGGTGCACCTTCTGTTTTAGTTTTTACATTGCACCTGTTATTCACTGCTAGAATCACTAAGGTCACAAGAACAAAGAATTAGTCCCATAGTCTTCAACAGTACTTCTCCCTTATATTTAAAAGGAAAAACCCCACATTTATAATAGGATTTGTCCTTTCTATAACAAAGTGCATGTATAATAAAGAACAATACATGTACAGTAATTTAAAGGGTTTTTACTAAGAAATTCATAGCTACTAACAGGAGTATTAGTCACTTTTATCACTATCAGCATTTTAGGATCTCATTTTCATTTGTTGATTAGTCAGTAATATCCTATCCCTGTTTTCACTGAACTACTAATGATTATCACTAAATATTCTCAAATAAGGAATACCAGTTGAAATTTGTTACATAAAACTCTCTCACGTCTCTTATGAACTACCACAAATTAAATGCTCACAACAGTTGTGAGAGTTCATCTAGTTTTTACTTTTTAAAACTAAAAATAATTAGACGGTTGTAAAGTAAAATCAATAGTCACTCCTCGTTCAAGCTCTCTGTACCAAAATTTTAACCCAAATATATTTTATATCTGTAAAATCTTTGCATTTCCCCTGAATCGCTTAATCTCATTCTTCTTAAAAAAGATGTCAGGTATAAATGGGTGGATACAACTGTATGCTCAAGAGTTCACATTCTAAAGAGTACACGAACACAATGAAAGTGGATAAGACTAAACTGAGGAACAGCAGTCATTTTATTTGAAGAAAATAAATTCATGGTTTTAAGAAACACTTCAATTTTAATAGACTACTGAGATGAATTAAAGTTTATCCTTGAAGTTAACAAGTTAGAAACGGAGATTATTCAAAGAGAGAGTTTGTTGTTGCTTTTTTTTATAAAAAGAAAAACTTAAAACATATGTGGGACACAGCCCCTGTTAGAAGGGGCAAAAGGAGAGCAGTGGCTGTAGCACATATTTTACTAACTCAAGTTTCTTTTCAGCTTTGCAGTTCACCTTTAAAATAAAAGCTTAGATTCTGCTGAAAACAGCAAAATTTGTTGAAAATCCATAGGGAGGCTCCAAATCCTTAGGATTTGTGGATTTTCTGTTTTAACAGATTTTTATTGTTCCTGTTGATTGCCCTAACACTCACTTTCAGGCATCAGGCAGCTTGAGTTATGTTATCTGTGGGCATTTAAACAGTAACAGTATGTAGCTTAACTTTCCAAAATCATTTTTTCAAGAAGGTAGAATGCCAAATGACTGTTTGGAGAGACATGAAAATGTAAAAAGAATGATCTTATCAGTTTTGTTAATTTAACTTGGTTTAATAATTGCCACTGACTTGTTAGATATATTAAGTTATAAAAATATTTTTAAATGGACTGACACCTCTATTTTCATTCTTTTTGTTATTGCTTGGTCACATACTATAGAAAAAATGGCTCTGTCTGGGCTAAACGCCCAGAACATTTGAAGCATCTCACACTGAAACAATAGTGGTCTTTGTTGGACACCATCTGCTAGCAGAATTTTTATTTTTTTTTAAATCATTGTGTGTCTGCTAATACAGATGCACTGCACTTCCACAAACCTAAATACATTTATGCTCAGACTAAATACTATTATACCTAAAGAGTGTTTCATTTCACATTATGACTGAGCTGGACTTATACTGATGCAACACACATGAGATATGCTTGTTCCATGGGACCAGATATCTTCAGAAATATTTGATTTTGCACTTTTGGTTTTTAGACAGTCTGCCATGCTTTTAATGCCACAAATCCTACCTTTCAGTTATCATCAGCGTTTTGAATTTGTTGCTATTGGACAACACCGTGTTTCTTCACTAGCTATTAGAGATGGGTGAACTGACTTGGCTAAATCATGAATCAGACAGTAAACAGCACATTGATAAAATCCACAGACACTAAATGTTATCTCCAGTAACAAAACAGACGTGTATTAACACACTTATAAATATTAAAATACAGGCAGAAATGGACTCTGTCTTGAAAAGCACAAGAAAAAACATCTGAGAAAAATAGTTAAAAGTACAGATAGCCAGTGGGAAGAACTAAGTAGTAAAATGAAACCCACAGACCATGCAAACAAACCTAATTAAAGCCACTGTCGTAGCTATATTCACAGTTCCCTTTAAAATTTTTTGTTGAGTTAATATTATGGTCATAACAATCATGGCTGAAGAATGACATGACAAACATTAAACTGATTTTTGTAACCTTTAAAAAGGGATACTTTAACATTTGTAGCAAATGATTTTTAAAACTGGAAGAAAATACAAAAATTCTACTAGTTTAATTAGTTTATCTAAAACAACAGTATCAGTTTATCTAAAAAAACAGTATTACATATCTGTAAGTCTAGTACTCTTGTGAGTAGCTGATTAATTTTCTATATAAGTATCTTCCAAATATACTCCTAAATAAATTTACTATCATATCCTCAAAATCCTGACTTCCAATACAAGGCTGTTGTTCATATTTCATATAATTTAGGTGAGGAAAACAGTGTACATGGTATTCTGAAGTAATGCATTAATAAAAAGACTACAGGTATATAATCGTTTCACCAGTAAAACACTACACAAATTTTTAAGTGCCCTGTATGAAAGAATAATCTCAATTGCATATCTATTCTCTGAAACTACCAAACAGTCAAGAACCATGGCATGTTTAGTTTAAAATAAGTCTTAGAAGAATAAAACATAAAGGAAAGATAAACACTGATTTATATTACTGACATTTATATTGCAGGAAATTTCACAATTAGTAAAACTGAAATCTATTAAACAAAATTTTAATAACAAGAAATACATGCAGAAACTTCCTCGTAACTCATTATCTTTCAAGGAATTCCCCTCTTCAGAATCTTGCTCAACATGACATTTGCATAACAGCCAATACCGTTTCCAAATGATACGGTAAAGCAATTACTATAATAGAAAGCAATATGAGGAAATCTCCAAGCTAAAAACAGTCAAATATTTTTCTTAAATTGTGTATAACACAACCCTCTAGAAACCAATAATAGAGTTTACTGGATTTTGTTATGCATAGCATGATCAAAGTATTCTCACACCCATAAAACCATGGAAATATTAATTGCATGTTTCAAGTAATTTTAAGTACACTTCATGTAAAAGCGTATCTAGAAAATAAAGAAAAATTGAACTGTGCACTTACATGGAAGCTGCTGTGCTGATCTGTTTATGTCCTGCAGCAGCATAAATTAATCTTTTATGTATGTTGTGTCCATTTGTTCTTGGGTTGGTATTTTTATTGTTTTTGAAAATTTGTTCACAAGTTATTTTGCAGGCTTTATTTCCTCAAAAATGTATCTTTTTCCTGATAATGAAACCTGCCCTAAGCTCTTTGCTACCCAGCAACTTTAATGCACTCTTTTTGAAAGTATTTAACATCTGCTTTGTGTAGCTCGGGCGCAGAAAAAGTTTTTCTCACAGGAGTAACATCGATTGACTTGTCTTTAACAGTCTGTCTTCTGTGTCACTGCAACTGCAAGAATCTCCCCAACTCTTCTGTCTCACGCTGTTACTAGATAATAAAAACACCAACCAGCCCATTTCTGACTTAAAAAAATTAAGTATTGAGTCACTCTAGTTCCAGTGTTTATTGTAGGTACAGAAGTGCTTGATATTTATTCATGATAGTCAAACATTAATGAGTTTACACAAGTTTTGGGTGTGGCTCGTTACTTCACCAGTAACTCTTGCAACAGTTTTTTCTGTCTTTCCATCAGTTATTTTTCTGTCTACACCCTTCTACCATCTACTTTTCCCCTTGTTACAATTCACCCTTATACAAACTATTGCCAGATATTGTACTTTGTATATTTGCCTTATCTGTCTTGCAAGAAGATTAAGCTATTATTACAATAAATGGTGCAATCTTAAATTTACAAATTATTGCATAATTTGTGGTGTGATATAAATTACCAGGAAAAAAAAAGAATGGATTTATTTATTTGCGATTAGTGTACGAGACACTGAGGGGCTATATTGCTTATACTTTATCAATGACTTTACTAAAACTACTTCAAAGGTGAAGAGTTAATTCATTAAGACCATTTTTTTCCACAGCTATGGAAATGTGTGTTTAATGTATGTGGAAGAGTGAAAATAGCAGGATCAGTAGTGAGTTCCACTGAAGTACAGCGATGTCTTTCCTTTGCCAGGCTTCCCATCTGCCCTTCCTACCCATCCCTAAGCAGATATGCCAGAAACATAAGGCAAATGAAAGTAATTTCTTTAACGTCCTGGAGAAAGCAGTAAAACCTTTTAAGAAAATAAGGTAAAATTAATAAATACTTTTTATAGAGGGATATTTAAATATAATTTCTTAGTTACACTTTAAAAAGCATGGAGTTAGAAAAAGAAGCTGTCTTTCGATTACTTCTGCATTTTTCAGATAAAAGATTCTATACTGAGAATACTGCTTTAAAAATTGAGGTGGTAAGCTTCTCTAGCAAGCAAAGAAAGGCAGCGAGGGCTAAACCAGGAACAGATGTCAAACAATCCTGCTAAAATAAAGTATCAGCTTTATCAAAAAACCCAAACAAACTAAAGAATGAATGCATTTGGAAAGAAGTATAAGTATTAACTGCATCTAACATCTCTGATAGTGTATCATAAGGTGCTACCTTGCGGTTCACTAGACTATTTCTAACCTGCTTCATCAATTGGGCCTAGGTTCATAGCTCTCCAGAAACACATTCTAGAGCATTTTTGAAAGCAAAGACGAGTGTGTATATTCAAATCTGAATAATTTTTTTTAAAGTCTAAGTTTCAGAAAAGCCTCCTTAAAACAGAAATTTAATTGGAATTGTACTTTAAAGTAGTGGAATTTACTGCTTTTGTAGAAAATTGATACCTCGAAGTTACAAAGGTATAGAGAAACTTTATATCAGATTCCAGAGAAATAAAAAAGTGCCCAATGAAGTTTACGCTAAGTGATGATTAAAATTTTGTCTTCATTTCTGTTAAAAATTATAACATGAAATGAGAAAATAATGTCAGTTCTTACTGTTTTTCTTCTCAAGGATGTGCTAGCTGGTATTACAGAAACACAGACTGCCTAGACTATAGGTAATACAAACAACTACCTCTAAATGCTACTGTGGCAGTTTTTTAGTATTCATAAATTGAATACGGAAACATTGATGATTACATTTGTGCAAGAGGAGATTCATCCTACACAACTGCTGTGTTCTGACTCCAATTGGACTACATGAGCACAGGGAATATGAAAATTTAGGTTTATTACAGACAAGAAAAAGACTTCAGGCAATTGCCTTTCATATATCTACTATTGTATAAAGTGATACAGTTAACCTCTTTCTCACAAGGTTCCTGTAAAAGCTGTATCTAGCTCTGTATGTAAATACTTGTTAGCTCCTCCCCTAAATATTATTTTGGTTTCTCATCTATTTCCTCTTTTGTTTGGACTGAAATTCAGTAATAAAATCCATAGAGAGACTAACACTTCTTCCTCAAAAGCCTGCTATGTTATTCATGCTCCTCCAAAATACCCACAAAACCCTGGTGGGTACCACAGGTACTCTTTTACATTTCTGTACTTTTTTTACATTTCCCACTCTCTTTCACTATTCCCACTTATCAAAATAAAAACAAGAAGCGAGGAACCACTTTACTTTTTAAAGACAATTTTATCACTTGGTGCTCAGTATTTGTGTGTATAGCTTGGAAGATCTTGAAAAAAAATCTTGAAAGATTTTCTCTTTCACAATGCTAACAAAGAATCCAGTTTGAAATGGCTTAAATCTAGCTACATGTGGTGGCATCAGTACCTTCACTGTCAATAATTATCAAAACTATCAGAAGTAATGGAGAACTGTTTTTAAATAGCAATTTTGCTGAGTATTCAAGACCAGCAGAAATGTTTAAAAGTTATTTTAAAAACTACCATGAGACCATCTTTCAAATATTACCGTCCAGTAGCAAGAAAGAACAGCAATTCAGAGTTTTATTGTTAAAAATAAGCATGATCTACCACCAGACCTGATTTTTATCCAGTAATTTTTTTACTCTCCAGTATTTAATTGTCAAATGCCTTCATATACGGATACAAACAAAATACTTATCTTGACAGAATTGACTACATAAATGGAAAAATGTGCTGTAGTTCAAATATGCCCAACAAAACTAAGAATATTACAGGGCCCAAATTTAGTGCAGAGTGAAGCTCATACTTAACAAACCTTTATGTTGGAACATTAACTGAATACAGTGATGACGTTAAGTCTGCATGAAAGTACTTCTGGGATAATCGACAATCTTGCTTTCCATACTAGTGCAAACCAAAGTCGTTTATGCAGTCAAGGAATAGCTTGGGAATCCTATAAATTATTCTACTTCAAGGAAAAAAAAAGACTAATTTTGAAAAAGCCTGCTGTACTGAAGGCCTCTTGAGCCTCTAATTCTTCTTCATTTGAACCAAAGAACCAGGTTTCAGTCATGGCAATTTTGGCATGCAATCACAATCAGTAACTAAAAAGCAAACCTGTAAACACCGATTATTGGTTTGAAATTGTGAAAACTATCATATATATCATCACAGTTCTTAAGTCTCCCCTCCTTCTCTATTATTCTTTTCCCAGCCTTGGTGAACTACTCTACTCATTTATCCAACCTATGTGCATCCTGCTTTGCCTAAACCCTGGCCAAACCAACTTGATGGTACTTTTTCTTTAGTTATTCCTTCTTATTGTGCTGTTTACATCCTGATCCAATCAGATCTATGACACTGCCAGAAAACTGGAGCAGGGTAAACATCTTCCAAGTGCTGCAAGGGTGGAGATGGTGCACCCTTGCTAAAAGATACACTCCCTTTAACCTTAAAATACTTACTGATTTCCTTCAGAATATTTTTCTGAGATTTTTATCCAGCCCTAAGAGAGCTAGGGGTGGAGACACACTTGCTATGTTGAAATTTAGTAATCACTTTGTTTGCGAAACTATCAGTTTCAAGGGTAGTTTGTTAACAGCTTAACATTCAGACAGGCTAAGAGCCAAACGAATGAGAGGAAGTGGTATATACACACTCTTGTACATACTTAACACTTGCAAATGTTTACATATGAAGTGATGGGCAGAGGGATTAGCAGTACTTCCTAACTGAATACTCTGAGTTTTAAATACACATGGAGAACAGATACAATAAAATACATTGAAAATACTTCTACACACGTATTTTGACTCATACTTTAGGGCTTTGTTTAGGTGGATTTTCTTTTGATTTGTTTTCAGTTGTATTTTTTTTTACAGTTGGTAGCAGTATTATTACCAGTATTAACAGTTTATGAAAAATTCACAATCCATGGTACTACTTGCAGGCAATTTCTACAGCTTGGTGAACTCAAAAATAAAATTTTAACTAACTTAATCCGCTACTACATATCACAGTATCACAGTATCATAAGGTTGGAAAGGACCTCTGAGACCATCAAGTCCAACCTATATCCCAACACTAACACCAACACTAACACCAACCATCATCTAAACCATGGCACTCAGTCTCCCCTTAAACACCTCCAGGGTCGGCGACTCCACCACCTCCCTGGGCAGCGCATTCCAGTGGCCAATCACCCTTTCAGTGAAGAACTTTTTCCTAACATCAAGCCTAAACTTGCCCTGATGAAGCTTGAGTCCATGCCCTCTAGTTCTGTCACTGGTCACCCGAGAGAAGAGACCAGCCCCTGCCCGACTACAACCTCCTTTTAGGTAGTTGTAGAGAGCAATGAGGTCTCTCCTGAGCCTCCTCTTCTTTAGACTAAACAGCCCCAACACCCTCAGTCGCTCCTCATAGGGCTTGTGCTCCAGCCCCTTCACCATCTTCGTTGCCCTCCTCTGAACACATTCCAGTATCCTAACATCTTTCCCAAACTGGGGGGCCCAGAACTGTACACAATATTCAAGGTGAGTCCTGACCAGTGCCGAGTACAGGGGGATGATAACTTCTCTAGTCCTGCTTGCCACACTATTCCTGATGCAGCCAGAATGCCATTGGCCTTCTTGGCCACCTGGGCACACTGCTGGCTCATGTTGAGCTTCCTGTCAACCAGCACTCCCAGGTCCTTTTCTGCCTGACTACTCTCCAGCCACTCTGTCCCCAGTCTGTAGCTCTGCATGGGATTGTTGTGTCCAAAATGAAGTACCCGACATTTGGACTTATTAAACATCATCCCATTAGAATTGGCCCATCTCTCCAATCTGTCCAGGTCCCTCTGTAGGGCCATCCTACCCCCTAGCAGATCAACCCTTCCTCCCAGCTTGGTATCATCTGCAAACTTGCTGATGATGGACTCAATCCCCTCATCCAGATCATCAATAAAGATATTAAACAGGACTGGACCCAACACCGATCCCTGAGGGACACGACTGGTGACCGGCCGCCAACTGGATGAGACACCATTCACCACCACTCTTTGGGCTCGGCCATCCAGCCAATTCCTAACCCAGCACAGAGTGCTCCCATCTAAGCCATGGGCTGCCAGCTTCTCTAGGAGTCTACTGTGGGAGACAGTGTCAAAGGCCTTGCTGAAGTCCAGGTATACCACATCCACAGCCTTCCTCACATCCACCAGGCGAGTCACATGGTCATAAAAGGAGATCAGGTTGGTCAGGCAGGACCTACCCCTCCTAAACCCATGCTGGCTGAGCCTGATCTCTTGGCCGTTCTGCAGGTGCCGCATTATTTCACCCAGGATTATCTGCTCCATGATTTTACCTGGGACCGAGGTCAGGCTGACAGGTCTGTAATTACCTGGATCATCCTTACGGACCTTCTTGTGGATGGGCGTCACATTGGCCAACTTCCAGTCTTCCGGGACCTCTCCGGTGAGCCAGGACTGTTGAAAGATGATGGAGAGCGGCTTAGCAAGCTCATCCGCCAGCTCTCTCAACACCCTAGGATGGATCCCATCCGGTCTCATAGACTTATGAGGGTCCAAGTGGCTCAGCAGGTCTCTAACTTCCTCCTCATGGATTGCAGGAGGGCCATATTTCACCCTGCCCTCATCAACCACTTCAGTTCAAGCATAGAAACAACAAACCAGAACATTTGCTGTTCTGTTGTTCACTATATTTTCAAGTCCCAAAAAGATAAGATTGGGAACATACAAAAAGTGATTGCTTGCACCACTGCTGCACAGATTAGTAGCGTGTGAAGTCCTGGGATCAAAGGAAAAGTGATCTGCTTAATGTAGAGGTGATTCTTTTCATCTCCACTCAAAAAAAAAAATTTTCAAATCTCAAACTGAGAAGTGTCTCTGGTATCACAGTCAAATGGAATTTGTACTTCTCTGACAATTTTAACTTTGCATGAATGGGCTTGGGATGTTAAATCATTTAGAACAGGACAATCTGATTTTATGACCTGAGAAACAACGACATAACTTAAAAGCATTTTGACATGAAAATAAAATTCCATGTTGTTCTGTGTCAGCTGATAGGGATTTATAGGAATGATCTTCTCAATGCAACTTCTAAGGTTTGCTCTTAGGACAGCAAGCTTTGTAGGAAGCTTGTTTTTCTTACATTTTACATGCTTCATGCATGAATTTATGCAATATTTAAATATCTGGAAAGAAAAATGAGACAAGAAGAACCTTGTAAAAAGGTATGCCTATCCCCTGCTCTATACCCAAAAATACGGGATTTCCTAACAGTCATCAATTATCTTAAGGCGATGAAGAAGAAGGAAGGAGGATAAATATAAGGCCAATCTCAGTGACATTTTAATGTACTATTTGACAAATATCTTATTCTCCCATAGAAAAGAATAACCTTGTACAGTTGAAATAGTTGACAAAAAAAGTTTTTTATATTTGTATCTCTGTATATTTTGTGCTTTTTTCTTCAAATTAATAAGCCTATCAATGGCTTATGGGAACTTGCAATTTAGCCAACTAAACTTAATGCAAGTGCTTTAAGACTCTGTATATTTAAGACAGGCCTGTCCCTGTATTTGATACAAAAGTGGCTTACCCTTTGTTTCTTAAAGACTTATGCTATTTTTGAAAAATAGGCAATATATGCTGTATGAGCACAAAATCAGACATAAATGCCATTGTACTGTCCCATAGAGTAGTATATATAAAACATTATTACATTAGAGATAAATATTTACCTCGTGTATATATATATATCTCACTGTACTCAACAACCCATTTACAACTCTGAAATACTTGTTTTCTTGGTCACAGAGTAAAAGCGTCTTTGCCTCTCTTGGTGATCAAACTACTTCTGGGTTGTCAAACTTTCTTTCATCCCAGGGTCAGATTAACTCACATATTTTTTTAATGCTATCTTTCAATGCAGATAGGCAAGAATTATATACTAAGAACTTCAAGTCAATAACCTAAAACACAGCACAACTAAAAGTCTGACTTTTTTATATATACATTTATTAATAAGAAGGGAAAATACAAACCCTATTATGTTTACAGTTTAAGTAAGCTTTATTAAAAATGGTCTGGAAATGTATGCAAAAACTCGTTACGGAACAGTGAATGCTAACTGTCTCAAAGCATTGCTCACTGAGGCTCCCTCCCTTCAGATAGCATTAGCAGTCTTTTTCAGACCACACCTGTCCCACAGGAGTCTCCAGTGGACAGTGATGTTATGTTTTGGTCTCAATTCATGAAAAGAAAAAAGCAGTCTTTCATCTGCTTGGGGGGCATATAAAAGACATTTCCTGCACACATAGTGAGTTTTCATTAAAATGCATCCTTTCCTTATAACTTCATTTCCTTGAGATACCTCCAAACTCCTTCTCCCACCTCCATTCTGTGCTACATGTTTATGTATTTCATAAGAAGTTCTAAGACTTGGACACTGTTTTATCTGTCTCCTGTTTCACAGTCTGAACAAGGCTCTCCTATTACCCTATAACACGGAGCCTAGCCTTTTGAATTTAATGAGTCAGCAGCTTTTACCCTCCAGTGAAACGTTTGTAGCGCATTCTACGTCTCCACCAAAAGGCAAACTGGATGCACTACATGTAGAAACAACTAAAAACAAAGAATAAAAGGACAACTAGAGTAACTATCTAGTTCCATTTAAGCTGACATTTAAAACAATGCTGTGAACATTCTCCTCATCTTTACAACTCAGATTACTACAGCTGTTTTGTCGCATTTTTTCACCTGCTGCCAGAGTATAAGCTAGTGATAAACCATGCACAGAAAATGGTCAACTTTAAGCAAACTCGAAGCTTAGCACCAAAACAGAGAAACAGATTATGACCAGCAATGTAACTTCTCATTACAAGAAGCCAAGGATTTGCACTGAACCATTCACGGTTAATCCATAATAATTTTTAACAAAAAAATTGTAATTGCTTAGGCATTTAAAATATATAAAACCAAATCAGATCAGCAACTAAATAAAGAAATTATAACATAAGGGAAAAGGGAGAGAAAAAACTTTTCAAAGATGGGTATATGAAACACATAATAGAGATTAAAAAAAAATCAACCCCTCCCCATGTTATATAGAAACCTCATGTTTTTAATGAAATGGTATTTCTGACAGGTATATGACGCTTTTCCTCATCTCCAGGAGTTTGATTACATATGGATGTAAAAAGTCACTATGCTAAAAGCAATTAGGGACCAATAGCGAGACACACAATGAACTTACTTATGGAAGCATACTTCATAAAAACAGAAAAAGCTATCAGAACTGCACAAAAAAACTCCAATTAAGAACAACCCATATAAGCTGGAGTTTAGGAAAGGGCACACCAGGCTAAAAGAAGGCACAATAATAACCCACAACCATACAGCTGAAACCGTTCTGCTAGACCTAGACAATTGCTAGTACTTTAAAGTTCAGTTACTTAATAATCTAGCAGGAAATACAAAAAAAAGAAAGGAATTTTGCTGCTGGAAAACATATTTGCCTGTGGATAAATCAAAAGAAGTGGCGCAATACTACTACGGTGAACATTGTGTCCTGAACACAATTTTAGAAAAGTATAAAAGACTATAAACCCTCACTGATGAGATGATGGACTACACGATCTAATATATCCCTTCTGCCTTTAGATTAAATGAATTTACTAGAATGCCCTTATTTCTAGTAGGTATGATCTCACATTCCAAGCACTTAGTGAAATGACACTAATTGATATAATTGGCTGATATAATTGCCATTACTGAAACCTACTGAGCCAATATACACAATTGAAGTGTTGAAAACTCTGGGCAGAAATTAGAGACCAGAATTCTAGTTAAGAAAGATAGTGCAGAGTAAAAGAAGGTTAGGAAAGTGAAACTGGTTGAAAAATACATCTGGAGCTGAAGAAATCTTCAGGCCTGCAGACTAGTCTGATAGCTAATAAAAAAATGAACATCCTGAAAAAATGAACATTTATAGATGCTGTCTACAAAAAACCCCCCACAAAACCCAAACAAAAACCCAAATAGAAAAGTGTTAATACTTTAAAATTGCCTAAGACATTAAAAAAAAAGGAAATTATTTTGGGAGTTCCAATGCAAGTACAGTTTAAGGAGTATCATGTGACCTTTAACATCACTGATATTGCATCCAGCACAAAGTAAGTATTTTGAACTTCATGAGAGATGAAGGTTAGTCCGCCACTGAATTGTGAGCGACTGCTTAGAAATCATTTATTACAAACCAAAATTAAAAAACTAAGAGCAAACTGGCAGTGTGATATATGACCTAGCTTTCCAATACTGCTAAAAATTACAGAAGGATTGTAGAATTATCACAAAACCAAGAATATTAAAGTGCAAGGAAATTGTGATTGCAATTGGAAGTCCATAAAGACAGCAATTTAGTTGGCCCAAAATCACAATTTCACAACACAGAAAAAGAACAATACTGGTAGAAACCCAGTCATGTTCACTGTCAAGGTGAAGGCAACAACTAGAATTGAAAAACACTACGTATAACAATGCGAGTGGTCAACACATAAACAAATATTTCTTTCTCTTCAGCAAAACTGGAAATCATATTATCACACCATGCAAAAACCCCGTAGTATTGTTCAGCCCATCACTTGTAAAGGAGGCTGTTAGACCTCACCTAATGCAATAATAACTATGTTTTAATCTGTCTACTTCTACTTAAGTTTCTAATAGGCATAGTAGAGAGACTCTCCGTCTCCTCATCTTTCAGTTTATTATATGAATATAAGAAGACTGAGAATATCATGTCAATATTTGCAAAAGGAATTTAGGATTATCCAGGGGTTTTATTGGCCAATTAGCTTGGTATCAACAAACTATTAAATATAAGAAAAAAATGGGGGGGAAGGTATTTTGTAAAGAGTAAGTTGTAAAGTTTAAATTATTAAATAATTTTATTGAAAATAGGTCTTATCTACTATAACAAGTGCAATTTCATAGAAGTCAGCAAAAATTTGCTCAGGTACTGAAGAAAATATCTTGTACAAAGAGTGCAAGACTGCCTGTTCTGTCTTTTCTAAGGAAAAAGGATTGAGAAGATAGCCAGTATAAGTCTATAAATGAAATCAGAGGAATTGAGAAGGACCTAAAATTAGTAGAGAAAAGCAAAAAGACATATTTTCTGGTATCGAATTGGGAACAAATATTTCAGAGGCAGTATGCCAAATTACCAGAAGAAACTAGCAAAAGAAGCAGTACATTCTCCAAATTTTCTTGTCTCCGCATAAGATAGCCACTTCTCCAAAACATATTCTGCAACTGAACACAAATTCTGCCTTCAAAAAACATGGTTTACTGGGCTTACAATAAGGGTAAGTGGGACAAACCATGGCATATAGAAGGTCAGACTAGATGATCTAATAGCTCAAAAAATCCATGCTACTTTTTTCTATTTCTAGTTTACATGATGGGAAAAAGGAAAGTTTCACGTTTCCACACTCTTAGCCAAAATAAACATACATGTTGCCAAGCATTCAAAAATCTATAGTGTCTAAAGTTAATTAAAATTCCTAGACCAGAACACAGACCTTTGTATAAAAATGAAGTGTGCAAATTGTAGATTTCTGACCAAAGTCTCCATCATGTACTATTCTCTTTGAATGATCATTAGCAACAAAGTACTAATGATCTACTCTAACGATCTAATTTTGGATGCAAAAGAACCTAAAAAGAACTGGAAAGAAAATACGGTGAAAATCCTTTGGATCTGCTGTATCTTCCAAACCTCTTTTAGCATATTTGAGTTTAAGTATTCAGACAAATTTAATAAACCCCTTGGCTACTTAAGTTAATGCCAGAATCATGCAGACCAACAAGGAAATACTGTCTTCCTAGACCCTTCCAGGTTCTGTGTAATCTATGAAGGATATGTGAGAAATACTTGGCTTTATAATGATGACTGTAAGTGCATTTAATGGTTACATTTCACTGATGGTCTACATGTTATGAATGCAAGGTGGACTTCTAAAAAGACAGATACAACCTTTCAATAAACAGATAAAACTTCTATCCTCTTCTGCACAAATCTGATATATTTGATGGCAGAAATACTCCTGTGTCTAATCAGAACTCTGAATCAAAGATAATTGCTGGACTTTACGACAGCAAAATAGTCATTGTATTTGTGAAACAAAAGAATGAAAATAATCTCCAACATGTCAGCAGCAAATTAAGAACAAATATGTCTGTTTTTACTTTTCTAAATTTTGCTCTTATGGTATCTCTAGTCTAGTTCACAGATGTCAGTCATATAAATGAACGATATAATAACAAGGATGGAATAAAACTCTATATTTTCAGATGTTCTGAAGAAAAATATAGACTTCTAGGTAGCATGGTGGTAAACGATATATTTAGAGAAGCATGCAAAGTAAATAAGTGAAGAGAGAAGCAGCAGAATAACAGACAGCTTTGTAAGCACATTAGGGAAAGGGAATGTAAACAGCTTTCATGTTTGTAGATGAAAACTCTGAAATTATATTTAAATAACTAGGTTCAGAGAGTAGTGTAACATTTTTCCAGAAAATCATATCCAGGTAAAATTCTGACATGACAGACAGAAAAATCCCCAGCACACTCTCCCTTAAAATAAATGTCAATTAATTCGTCAAAGGGATTACATAATTTGCAACTGCAATAGCAAGGGCCTGTTCTGAATGCCCTTGAAGGTGCCTTTTAAACCTCTCTTCTTAGATTCTTAAATGCTTTTCTGCAAGCAGAACAGAATAGACCTTTGTTAACCCAAGAATATTCTGGGAGTAAGCACATATTTATTAAAATCACTTCCCATGTGACAAAAGATTAAGCACAAACTCCGCTATCGTAAGAATACAACATTTGCCTCTGATCTAACAAACAACTGGCGCCGCTTTCCCTGTGCATACTTTACATTTCACTTATGGTGAAAAGCATTAGGTTTGCAATTCTTCTAACATGGTCATGACACTAGCAATTCTGAATTCAGATGGTAATAATAATCTATGATATTACACAAACAAAGGCATGAAAGGTTTTTATCCTATATTTAGCCAATTTCTTGAAGTTCTTTTCTTTCTTGTATAGTCACTGACTGAAGGAGAATGGGGATGAAGTATCAGAGGGGACACATCCCTATTCTCAGGTAGTTGTAAAAAAATCCTGTAAAATCTTGAGATAAAGGCTCAAACTGCCTCACTGGGTATCACAAGGGACTTTCTTCACAGGTTCAGCTGACATTGTATTTTGGGAGTTCACCTGCTTGCCACAGATTACCCACTTTCTCTAGTGTACTATTTGTTTGACATATCTTTCACTAGAACCTTCAGGTTGTGGCATGTAGCAATTAACGGTATAACAATTTACTAACAATAACTGCTTAATGACTAATACATTAAATAATTAAGTATCAGTATTGGTTAACTGTGAAAGTGAATGATGGTATGAAAGAAGTTAGATTATAGAATCTAATAATGCTTTCTGGCTTTCAAAAACTAAGTAAAAAATATTAATTCATGTCTCTTTATAATATGTCACTAGTACCTGAAGATCCCACATTCTTCCTGACACTAACACAATGTTACCTATTTATGCTGTACTGATAGCAAATTGAAAAAAAAAACCAATTAATTTAAAACATTGAACAGAAAAAGATGGACTTCCAAAATAAAAATTTGAAAACAGTGGTTTTCTCTGAATGGACATGGTGCCTCAATGATATTGGGACTACTCACTGAGTAGAAGATTGCCTGGCCTAAATACTCTGTACTCTGCTGTGCAACACAGTTGAAAAACTCAGTTTACCTAGACAGACAAACAAAAATCCAAAAGGGACCTCTTCATTAAAAAGAAACATGTATGGGTTAAAACACTTTCTGTTTAAGCATAACTGGTTTTGCACTTCTTTTCCATCATAAGTTTAGATGGTTTGAGATAAATTACAAGGAGTCATAGGTTATCAACAGCTAACAGTTTAACATAAGCATTCATACGTGAATGTAAATATGTCTCTTCAAGACCAATACAAAGTTCAGTTCCTCCAAAAACCTGTTAGGTATCAAATGATGAGGCACAAGCATATGTGTATAGACAAGTGGGAACGATGGAGGCATTTAAGGTAAAACAGATTAAATTTCTAAACCATCATTTAACCCAAGACAGTTTTAATTTATGTCCCTGAAGTTATTTGCAAACCTTAGTTCCAGCCAAAATCAGAAACCTTGAAAGCCACAGAGTGTTTATACTGTTTTAATGTATCAGATTTTCAAAGCAAAACAGACAACATTTATTGAAATTGATTCAAGTGTTGATAATCAACAACCTGTAAGAGCTCTTCCTTACGTATTTTTTAAAGCAGGAGCTGAAGTAAAAGGTTAAGGAATATAGAAATGCAGTGGAAACTGCCATAAGTCAGAGTTTCTCACATCAAGAAGTTCAAGTATTTAACACCATCAAAAAAGGCAAGAACTCCTCAAAAACCACAGTGGAGTTTGCTCTAAGAACCAGAGGGTGAACTCAAACAGGAACCTACATAGTTATTGACCTTTCTGAGTAACAGTACAAAAACCCTCCCACCCTGTCAAGGAAGCAGAAGCTAACTACCTCCAGAAGAATTACAAGTTCTCACTGACAGTTTGCATGCCTAATCCTGTGTGTCACTGCAGAACTGATGCTGAGCTCCAGTTCTCCACTTGCTTCCCATGGAGCTCAAACTTGGCAGCTCTGAAAGTTCTCACTGAAAATGGTTCAAATTGTTTACCATCACATCCTCCCACACACATGCAAAACCCCACAATGTCAGAAGTCATGGAAATTCTTAAAAAAACACGAAAATCATGGAATCCATAACTCTTATGACAGCCATGACAAAAATGCACTTTTATTGATGGGTCAGAAAAAGGTTTATGTAACCCTAGACTATTCTCTGAAGGGTGAGTTGGAGGGCAACATATGGTCCATTATGCATTACAGAATTTTTTTCCTATGTTATTAGTTAGAAGTACCTAAAGCCTGAAATGAGCATCGGGTGCACATGAATTCTATTTTGGCATATTTTTCAAGAAATCAGTATGAAATAAACCAGGATTTGAAATGTTCTACTATTAAAAATATAAAGATCTAAAATTAAAACAATAAAAATATTCAGAATTTGTGGTAGTAAACATTAAAAACCTTAAATTAGTCTAGGCACTGGACAATACAACTTACCACCAACTAGAAAAAAGCAGGAGGGAGGAAGGGAAGGAAGGAAGGAGAGAGAAAGAGATCTGATTGGTGACAACGCTCAACGTGAGTTCAAAGTAAAGCAAACAGAAAAATCAAGTAGGAAAGAGGAAAAACAGTAAGAGAGAAATGAACTTTAAAGTTATCAGTAATTTCTCTAGCTTTCTCTTTCATGGAGAGGGAAATAAATTTTGAAAAAATGTCCTTGTGTTCAATTCATTTTGAGTCTGCCTAACCCCAACAAACTAAGCAGAAACAACTCTGTTAAATCCTAGAAAACATATGCATCTGATGACGTATTTGAATTCAGCAATTGAATTCAGCATCAACTACAGTAAGTTCCCAAGGAAACAGTGAGAAGAAACTGGCTGTTCTGCATCAGGCTATGCTCCTCCCTAAAAATGGTACTAATGGGAGAAGTGCAAAACATTGACCATATAAGCTTCACTGATGTACTCTTTCATTTATATTGAAGTAGAAAACTTTGAACGGGCAACAAGCTATGAGAGAATATAAGGCCTCTCAGGTTCTTACAGTTACATCCCTCAATCTCTAGTGGCAGTAAGGAAATATTTTTTAAAAGAACTGAAAGATCATATTCCCATACTTACTTTGTTTATATTGGGAAACTGAACTGTCCTGTCTTTCCCAGGACATACTATTACATCCTGCTACTGCAGGACTGGCAGACACAGTAGGGAGAGAAAACTATACCTCTGATCTTAAATTAGAGGTTTCCATACTGAAATAACTAGTCTGGTGTTCCCCTTCTCTTCCAGGGTGATTGCCCCAATAGCACCAATTCTACAGAATTTCAATCTTTTTCAAAATACATTTTCTGCCACAACAGTCCCCTTTCTCATTCACAGTTAAGTAACAACTCTACCTAGAAAGATTTAATGGGAAGATAAAATTCAGAAAATAAGAAAATTCTGAATATGTTTTAATGCAGTTTGACAACTAGCAACTAGATGAAATACTACAGAAACTGCTTGAGGTTTAATGGTATGCACAGATAAAGGTCTCATGAACAGCTCAGCTGACTTAATAGCCCACTGACACTGAAAACAGAAGGTATTGCACTAGTGCTCCATCTAATCTGCTCCTCCTTCGTCTACTGTGAAATCTAGTTTAGGTAGTCTTACACCCTTTTCAAAAATATATTTTTTATGGCTTTTGTTCAGTTAATTTTCTTACACCAAAGACAAGCAAGTTAGTGGGATTCTGATGAGAGCTGGAATAGGTGCACACAGGAAACGGTAAAAATGCACAAGCAAGTGCTGGGAGCAGAGGGAAAAGAGAGTCATTAAAAACAGACAGGTTAATGAATCTTGTCTACAAAACTGCAGACCTGCAGTTATTACTTGGAATTGCCAAATAAATTTTCATTTTCACTAAGTAATCTGGTCACCCTTCAGGTCATTCATCAGCAAGCTAGTTTATGGCATTTGCCAGATTTGTAACCTTTTCTGCTTCTGTGTACCTACATTAAGGAAACACACCCTTCGGCATACAACCACAAGACTCAGAGATAAGAATATGTATGACTAGTGCTTAATATAATGATTTATGTTATTGGCAAGTTCTATTAATTGCATCTAATTTATATCTTTACTTGAAAGGTAAAAAAAAGTTGAAAAAGTAATCTTTTTTCTTTTTCAGTAAATATAAATGACCTCTCATGTCAATGGAAAATGTATTACCTTTAATTTTAAAACTGTAACAATGCAAGAGTAAGAATTTTTTACTCTTTACATCAATCCTGGCATAGAACATATGTTTGGTAGATTTATGAGGAGAAAAAGGATATATTGTAGGAAGAGTCCTTAAGATTTGAAATACATTGTTATAATGCAAAATATGAACCACAGAAGATAAAACTTTTACCTCTGATGAGTTTCTTAATACACACTTCCAACAACAGTCTCCCATAAGTCCATTTAAGTACCCATTTAGAACATGGGTTTTTTCTTTCCTTGGCAACTATAACGCTTCAAACAGTAAACTAATATAACCGTGACCGAAATTAAGCATGAAAAGAAAGGAGGAAAAGTGCTTGGAAATTACACCGGATCTTTTGTGCTAGAGAGGAATGGAGACTGTGTATGGCAAAAATTTTGTTTGATGTTGGCAGTAAGTGTTGTTGGGCTTGCAAAGGATACTTCATACAAAGAATCTCAGCTGGTATGCAAAGGTTTTTACAACTCTAGTCTTGTCCTCCAGCAATGCAAGAACATTGCAGATTTGAGGTCAGAGTACCCATAAGTGCAGTTTTTGAGAGATTCTCTTGGCAGATCATAGAAACATTTAGGTTTAAGATCGAGTTCAACTGTTAACCTAACACTACCAAGTTCACCACTAAACCATGTCGCCAAGCACCACCTCTACAGGTCTTTTAAACACCTCCAGAGACGGTGATTCAGCCATTTCCCTAGGCAGTCCATTCCAATGCCGGACAACCCTTTCAGTGAAGTATTCTTCCCTATTATCCAATTTAAAACTCCCCTGACGCAACTTGAGGCCACCTCCTCTTGGACTATCACTTTTTACTCCCTGAAAACTTCTTTAAGGTGGTTCCAGAGTGATAAAGTTGCTCCTGAGCCTGCTTTTCTCCAGGCTAAAAAGCCCCAGTTCCTTCAGCCGATCCGCAAAGGACTTGTGATCTAGACCCTTCACCAGCAGATTGACTGCACCCTCAGTAAGTTCACAGACGATACCAAGTGTTGATCTGCTTGAGGGAAAGAAGGCTTTACAGAGAATCTGAAGAGGCTGGATCAATAGGCCAAGGCCAATTGTGTGAACAAAGCCAAGTGCCAAGTCACAACAACCCATGCAACCCTATAGGCTTGGGAAAAAGCGGCTAGAAAGCTCTCCAGCTGAAAAGGACTTGGAAGCGTGCCATCTCAATATGAGCCAGCAGAGTGCACAGGTGGCCAAGAAGGCCAGCAGCATCCAGGCTTGTATCAGAAACAGTCTGGTCAGCAGGAGTAGTGAACCCTGTACTTGGCGCTGGTAGGGCTATACCTTGTGTACTGTGTTCAGATTTGGGCCATAGAAGAGATCTCTCATAACTATTTGGGCAAAGAAGGAATCATTTTGGTTACATAAATGAGAAAACAGCAGTAAGTACGTTACTCAGTACTACATTCAGATTAGTCTTAAAAGTCAAGGAAAGACTGCATTTGATCTTCTTTCTGCATGGCTAGAAAAAGGGAATTAAAAGATTATGCACAGAAAGGGGCCTAGTCTACAACT
Organism: Dromococcyx pavoninus; assembly: GCA_033558185.1. Classification (NCBI taxonomy): domain Eukaryota; kingdom Metazoa; phylum Chordata; class Aves; order Cuculiformes; family Neomorphidae; genus Dromococcyx; species Dromococcyx pavoninus. The sequence goes on along the minus strand of JAUMJL010000387.1, from coordinate 781,324 downwards.
CACCACTACAACTATATATATTCCCCTTGTGGATGCAGTCATTTTTTGTAAAATAAAAAAAATTTGCCATGGCAAGCCTCAAATATGTCTCAAAGAACTTAAGTTAAGCCAGAAAAATAGCTACTCGAATAAAAGTAACCACATGGGAATTCTACATTCCTTTTATATTTATTCTCTGTTTTACACTTACCTGTTAAGCCAGACTCTCAAGTAGAACAGTTAAAAATGATTCAAACCATCAGGTACAAGTCTGAATAATTTTTAGTATTTAATACAATAAAGGCATGCAACCCACATACTTTAAGACTTGGTCCTGAGATTCCACAAAGATTCTAAGTCATCCAGGAACACAGCCACACTGGAAGCTCCAAAATACACTCACCTGCAAGTACTCGAAAACCCCATCATTTTCATTCCATGTACTTAGATTATCAAACGCATTATTTGCATCTCAAAGTAAGGGCTAGCCTGAGAAACTTGATGGCGTTTCACAAATGTAATCAAACATATGGCTTTTAAATAAGCATTCTGCTTAGCAGTAGATGAAGTTTAATATAGCTTTTCCCACCCTCAGCCCTTAGGGCTTTTTGTACTTTCATAGTTTATCAGCAAGTTATGCCCATGAACAAGAGACAACATTGTCACATTGCCTTAGCAGGCATTCTTCCTGATCCTCTAGCCAGAGGGCTCTAACTTAACAGAACAATAGCTATCATTCAAAACTGCCCCTTTCTGCCAACAGGCTGCAATCACCATTTCAACAGTCAATGAAAAAAACCAAGACAGTGAGCCTAAAGGTTACTGGGCAGTGAATCTGTGGAGGAAGTGCTTGAATGAAAATACAGACACTCATGAATGCATTTTTCCCCCACCAATATTCTGCAACCTTATTGATTACATAGCTATGCAAACAGATGCTTAATCCTTTAAAATTCCCATCAGAAAATGGCTACAGCTACAACTCTAAAGCTCTGCTGTAACCTTATATTAATATATACATATGAAATGGACAGACTGCGGATATAATTTTGCAGATGCAAAGTAGAAACATTTTGTATGCTACTGAATAAGTTAAACTATTGATGTAACAGTCAGTTCCTCATTTGTCTGCTCACTGGAAATTTTGCAGGAGAAACTTCTAATCATACAAATTATAGGCAGGATTTGAGGGATAGACCATAAAACTGACCTGGAGAGCAATATATATTATGTGACTGAAAAATAATCTCTGTTTAAGGGTGATATTATTTTGATCATCTTTACTGAAGAACAGCCGAACAAAAATAAGAAGATTATTCAATAGTAATAGTAACACTTTAAAAGTGCAATTGGATTTTGATGCATACCTAAAGCAGTATAAATACTGTTTTCTTGGTAGGCATAAGTCTTCTATTCAAACAGGTTTGAATTCAGCTATACAGGAAAGGTACAAGATGGTGTCTCAATGCTGCTTTAAAATCCTGGTAAGATTCTACCAACTCTTTTTTTTCTAGGTGTGGTATTAAAAAACCCAACAGCTACAATTACAAAGATTTCTTTCACTGGACCATACGTTTGCTTTTAAAAATAATAATTTGCTTTCAGTTCAATCGCTACACTTCTATAGTAATTGAAGATTATTGTCACATTTAATTCAAATACATTTTCCATTAAAAATATTTAACATAATGTTATTATCCTCAGCATGAAAGACATAAAAAAATACAACTAGTCCAAGTAGCTAAAGATTTTTCATTTAAGCCATTACTCTTGCAAATTAGAAAAACATATTTTGATTTTGTTGATGAAAAGTTACTTTAAATTCAAACATATTACAACAGGCAAACCAATCTGCATTTTAGAAGGCTGAAGTGATTTGTTTGTTTGATTTAAACCTTACAATCCACTTTTCTTTGGGCAATTTAACAAAATGTTCAATTTTAAATACCATATCTTGTAAACAAAACAACTAGCAACCTGAACATACCTAAAAAACCGTTTAGTAACTACTTGTCTTAGGTTACTTTGAATAAATAGTAAATTGTCCAATGTTGAATTTTAAGAAAAAAAATTGGTACATAAAGCATCTATGAAACAATCTGAAACCTGCACAACATCTTCACTATAAAAGAAATAATTAGAATACTCCAATGTAAATTGTAACTAATATTGTTAAGGAAGTCTTGAAGAAGGTGTCAGTTTGAGTGTTCATGGATAACATGTATTTAAAATGCAAAATAATAAAAATATTGCTGTTCAGCATAAGCTGAACATATTAAGTTCATACTCTATTCCTGGAGGTGGTTATGCAACTACTGACCTCAATTCACAATACAATTTTTTTCTCTATTTTTGTTCTAGTTACTGCAACAGCCACACAACCTACTTGTTTGAGAACACTATCTTAAGGAGGGAAAATATATTCATAAAAATTAGTATGGACCCTACCTTCTACCACAAAAAATGCAGCAAAAGTGACTGATTCACTATTTATTCCACGTACAGCATGCATATAATTTTAAAGAGAATATTACCATAATATCATTTCTGTAACAATTACATGCTAGATTTAAAGTTATTTTTTGCCTTTTTTTTTGGGAAATAATGAATCATAAGCACTGGTACTAGGTTAGTGTTTAAGAGACATGCACACAGAAATATTCAACATTCCACATACAATCAACCACTTCTAAGTTAGATTTTGTGATCTCACAATTAATATTCAAATGTTAAGTCCATCACAAAAATATTACCAGCTTATACCCTTTTCTGAAGAAACATGATTTCTGCATCCCGTGGGGCCATGAGTCTATCTCAGAACCATGCATGTGACAAAGAGAATGAGAAATCACCTCACCTTCAGTCAGATTCTCCATTCTCATGCTATTCTGCCAGACATTTGAATTTCCTTTCTAATTTTCTCACAAGCCCTTACACACCACGATCTAATCCTCCATTCTCATTTGCTCCTTGCCAACCTAGTCCTTGTATTCTTTTATGTCTTTAATATTCCTGGTTTTGATGACCATATACTTCTCAATCTTCTCTCCTCGCCAATTTCTATTGATATCCCTTATTCCTCGCCATTCCCTCCCATCCTCTTCTATTTTCTGAGAAGATGAAGTCATTACAGTTTCACAGGAAGGCCAGAAAGGTGACATTTTTGCTTAAGCCAACCAGACTAGGTATATTAAAGAAAAAAAAGGGACCACTTTGGTCAGATCAGGTTACAGTTTTAATATTATTTACAGTGACAGAATGTGGCAGCTAAACTTGTTCCATAAAGCTCCACAATATGAACAAAAAAAACTTACCAACAAAAAAAAAGCCTACCAAAAAGCTTAAGGAAACACTTCAAATTCTGCAAAGGGCCTAAAGAAAGGGCAAATATGTCATATCCTCTAAAAGAAATTACAGATTCACCTGTTCATCCAGGCAGAACTATGTAATTAGCAGCCTAACAGCACTGTACTAAATTTTTAAGTGAGGTGACCAAGGTACAACATTTGAAGACCACTCTTATTCAAGTTATATACTTTACTTAAATATAATAATGATCTACTGAAAGCCATCTATATTAAAGCATGTGTAGTTTAAGAAATCTCTGAATTCTGACCCACACCAACTGAAGCTAGTTAGTAGGACCCCTTGGGAAAACTGCTCCAGGGACAAAGAAGTGGACAGATACTAAGGATGCTTTCCATAAAGCGCAAGAGCTCTTGATCCCCAGGTGTAAGAAATGAGGAAAGGATGGCAAGAGATTGGCATGGATGAGTCAGTACTTGCTGGTCAAATTAAAGGGCAAAAAAGAAATGCATAGGCAGTGGAAGAATCGATAGATAAGCTGGTAAGAGTTTAAAGACACTGCCCAGCTGTGTAGGAATAGTGTTAGGAAGGCTAAGGTGTGGCTGAAGCTGTGCTTGGCAAGCAATGCAAAGAACAATACGAAGAGCTTCTACAGGTATGTCAGCCAGAAAAGGCAGTTCAAAAAGTGTAGTCCCTCTGATGAGCAAGACGGCCAAACTGGTAACAACAAATGAGAAGAAGGCTGAGGTACTCAACAACTTTTTGCCTTAGTCTTCATTGGCATTCTCTCTTCTCACACCTCTTGAGTGGATGAACCGTAAGGCAGAGACTGGGAGATCACAATCCCTCTCAATGTAAGAGATCAGGTTCATGACCATCTAAGGTACCTGAACATACAGAATTCTATGGGACCAGATGAGATGCATTCCAGAATCCTGAGGGAATGGGCTGCAGGCTTGCCAACTCACTCTCCATATTTGAAAATTCACAGTGGTCAGGGGAACTCGCTGGTGACTGGAAAAAGAAAAACATGGCAACTGTTTTTATAAAGGAGGGCCCTGAGAACTACCAACCTGTCAGCCTCACTTCTGTGTCAGGGAAGATCATGGAACAGATTCTCCTAGAAGCCATGCTAAAGCATATGGAGAACATGGAGGAGATTTGAGACAGCCTGCATGGCTTCACCAAGGGCAAGCCCTGCCTGACTAACCTATTGGCCTTCTATGATGAAATGCCTGCATAAGTGCACAAGGAAAGAGCTGTGGATGTCATCTACATGGACTTCTACAAGGCCTTTGACACAGTCCCTCACAATATCCTTCCCTCTAAACTGGAGAGAAATAAAATGTGATGGGTGAACTGTTTGGTGCACAAGGAACTGGTTGGATGGTCACACCCGGAAGGTAGTGATCAATGGTTCAATCTTCAGGTGGAGATCAATGACAAGTGGTGTCCTTTGGGGGGCTATTTTGGGATCAGTACTGTTTAATATCTTCATCAGTTACATAGACAGTGAGATCGAACACACCCTTAGCAAGTTTACAGATGACACCAAGCTGAGTAGTGTGGTTAACAGACTTGAGGGATGGGATGCCATCCAGATAGACCTGGAAAAATTCAAGAAGAGAGGGCCCATGAGAACTTCAGAAGGTTCAACAAGGCCAAGTGCAATATCTTGCACCTGGGTTGGAGCAACCCCTGGTATCAATACAGGCTGGGGAATGAAAGGATAGAGAGTAACCCTGCCAAGAAGGACTTGGGGGTACTGGTGGATGAAAAGTGGGACACCAGCCAGCAATGTGCACTCACAGCCCAGAAAGCCAACTGTATCATAGGCTTCATGAAAAGAAGTCTGGCCAGCAGATACAAAGGAGGTGATTCTGCATCCAGCTCTGGAGTCTTCAGCACAGGAAAGAAATAGGCCACAAAAATGATCAGAGGGATGGAACACCTCCCTTGTGAGAAAATGCTGAAAGAGTTGGGATTGTTCAGTCCAGAGAAGGTTCCAGGGGGACTTACTGCAGCCCTTCCACACTTAAAGGGGGCCTACAAGAATGACAAGGACAAACTCTTTGTCAGGGCCTGCTGGACTAGTACAAGGGTTAATGGTTTTAAACTGAAAGAGGATAGAGTCAGACTAGATATAAAGCAGATTTTTTTTTTTATGGTAAGGGTCTTGAAACCCTGGGACAGGTTTCCCAGCTAAGTGGTAGATGCCCCATCCCTGGGAACATCCAAAGTGAGGATGGACAGAGTTCTGAGCAACCTGATCTAGTTGGAAGCTGTCCCTGCTCATTGCAGGGGGGTTGGACAGGATGACCTTTAAATGTCCCTTCTAACCCAAACCATTCTATCATTCTATGATATCAAAGTATTTAGCACGAACATTACTATTCAATAAATAACGTTACAAGAGAATCAGTCAAGTAATACAAAATACCATTCTCAAATTTGCTTAATTTCTTAGGAAAAAACATCAATACAAAAATCCTTTTATCACATCTTCTGTGTACTTGTAGTCTTCTGAAATTTACAACAGAATAAATAGCGAAGTACTTATAAAACAAAATGTTATGAAATTCTAAACTCAGAACATTTCTAAACGTCTGTGTTCCATTAATGGTATGAGAATTGCTTCTCTGAAGCAAAGGATGATAATGGATCAGTACTCTGCAAGTACATGTGGAATAAGCTAAAAAGCTTATTCAAATCATCTAATTAAGTTTAGAAATTTGCTCAGTATAAAATGTATAAAAATTGCAAAGCCTATGAGTTATCTTAATTTCTAGTGCCCAAGATACTCAGATGCACTTTCAAAATTCATATATAATATGAATATACATAGAAAGCAAGTATGTTCAAGATGTATTGAAGAACTCAAACTCTTAACTAAAAAAGCACACGAGTTAAAAGATGGTTCCTGTATATAAATAGCAGAAAACAGCAACCTAGTTATTCATACACACTAAATATACTGAAATTTCAATCCCCCAAATAAGTTTATGTGATAAAAGGCACCAAAATGACAAACACTTGAGACAGTTGAGGGCTAAGACATGAAAGGGACATCTAAACGCTAATAAATATGTATGTGTCTGCATAGATCTCTAGATATATTTTCTCTGCCTACATAAGAATTTTATACTCACAACTTTTAATAATACTCTGATTCCAAGGACAAACAAAGTTGTAAAGAATTTTTTGTTACAAAAGACAAATCCAAAAATGAATACATTCTGTAAAAATAATTGTTTTCTTAATTAAGCTTTGCCTTGAAGAACTATTTACTTCGTTAACAAGATGTATTTAACATCTTCATGTCATCTGCAGCATTCTCATTTTGAGAAACTGATGTCATGACCTTAAAAGTGACAATTTGGATTTAACAAACACAACAGGTTGCCAAATTAAGATTATATCTAACAATGTTTTGCAGTGCACAGACTCTTTCCTGCTCCTGCTGACTTTTCAACACGGGGTTCAGAGACCACTGGATTAGAGCAGTTAACAAGTGACAGGTGCAGCCAATTAACCCAGCAATGATGTAACTGTGACTTCCAGTCTTAAACTGAAGGCTTGTTCAGCAAATGATGCTTCTCCATCAATGAGCTCAGTATGGCTGCTTATCAGCCAAACTTACGAAGAACTTCAAAAGCTCTGTACTGCTGATATTCTTCTCATTAAAAAGTGATTTTGCTCTGAAATTACCCAACTGTGACTATGCTATGCTTTTCCATTCTCCAGCTTGGGAAGTTGTCAAGTAATGTGCATTAACCCTTTTGCTGAGAGGATCACAAATTTTCAAATACACAATGAGCCAAAATGAGACTGAATGGAAACAGCGATAAGAATTGCATGTCAGTTTAGATTTCTCAGAAAAAGACACAAAATACCAGGTAGCTGCAATATAGCCAAGCAATGAGCATGAACAAAATATTTTGATATCACAATTCAGACTACACTGTATGCTAAACTTCAGTTCTTCATGACAGTTCAGAACATTTTTAGAAATAGTTCAAAAATAAATCAATGCATAATCCTACTAATAGTCCCTTCCCAATGTTAGTTATCACATAATCTGCAGTGATTAATATTTTGCCAGATTTGAACTTTTCTGATACAATTTGAGGCAGAACGTGTAGAAAAGCATTGAAGTCTGCTTACCTGGGTATTCCACTATCAAACTGGATTATCCAGATCACTACTTTTTCATGTTTTAACCTCTGCTTATGTCTTTTTAAAACATGAGTATATATTAAACTGTAACTTGTTTGAGATTGATATTTTTTTTTTTTATTTTTTCCAACCCAAACCATTCTATGATTTTTCACAAAAAAGAGAATACTGCCTTATAAAATGCCTAGCAGTTACCTAATTTTATGGACCACGATCAACCCCTCAGGTTAATTGTAGACTACCAATACATCACCATCACATGTCTAACAGAATATACTAAAAAAAGGACATTGTTTCATAAGCTACTTACAATAATAAAACCTCACAGCAGTCAATGGATGGCAACTTGGAATAATTCAGTTATAATGTAGAGTGGTAAAATTAGTTAGAAAAGAGGGATATATGGTGTTTTGGGATCTCTCTTAAAGTCACAGTAGAAGCAAGTTGCAGATAAGTTCTCTTAGCGTCCAGGCTTAGGAAGAAACACGACACAAAATTCACCCCTATCTATCACACAGATGCAACATTAGACCATGTGGACACTCAACACTAAGTGAGCTGGGGGAATGCCGTGACTTCTAGTCCAAACCAGCATCAGCGTCCGTTGACCTGGAGAGCCATATGAGTCCAGCAGCAGATCACAAAGCATCTAGCCAGACATACATGTTTGAAGACAGCAGGCTGCCAAGCCTCACCTATAACAGTCATCTCCAGGGACAGATGAAGTCTGAAAGGGCAAAGATTGATTTAATGAGAGACATAAAATCAGACACACTCTAAAAGTAACTTGTTCTTTCCCAGGCCAGGTCTGTCATCCTTCTCTTGTGTTCCAAGTACACAAACTTGTTGCAAAGATAGCTCACTTCATGGGTTTCAACAGAGGTCCAACATGATCTACTAGTCTAACCCAGCACCAGATATACTGGACCAAGGGTGGCTCCCAATGAGACACTCACATACCTTGGTTTTATGTTCCCCACCATTCTGGGAGGGCTTCTCATAGTTTCTGTGGGTTTGTTTTTTTTTTTTTCCCTGGGTAAATACCCAAATCACATTCAGTATGTTCCAAAACAAGCCTCCACATTCTGGAGAGTTATGAGCACTATCAGAAATATTCAGTAGTTTTCTGGCAGTTGGGTTGGGTGCAGCCTTTATGCTGTAGACACAGACTAAAATGAGCCATGCTGACCCGACATATTACCATATAGACCAAAATGGTCAACTTCATTGCTCTAAGAACATGTGCAACAATATACAAGTTGTCTCCACATGGCACTTCATAAGCTGGACAGGACTCAATAACTCTGATTCCACACTGCTGTGACAAGGTTTATAGAACTTTTAAAATTGATTTCTATTTGCAGTTAAGCCACATTTCTGTAGTGCTGAACAAAACCCACTAAAACTCATACTACCTTCTCATCTACTCTTGCAGCAACTCTACTTTCTTTTGTAATGTCCCTTAACCAGAAATGGGCAGATAATAATAATGCAGCATGGCAGCATTCAACATTATTCTCTTCTGCCCACTTTTATTACCCTTAAATCTCTGACGTCTCAAAGCAATTTCCCTAACTTATTGGAAAGGGAACAGGCAGTGCCACTAGTTGTCTGAGCTCTGGGACCCGAGAGAACTAGGAAACATACCATAAGGAAAGCAGATAGTGGTAAGAGACAAATGAAACCTCAGAGGCTAGAGGCAGCTCTGTGAAACAGTGTATTTTGTATCACTGTTCCCACTGCAATTAACAGTACTGTTTTACCAGAGCTCTTCTCTCATGTGAGATGCTCTAATATCCTAATATCCATGAGAGTAACAAACTGACTGGATAGTTATCCTGTAGCACTAGTTCATCCCTTTAACACCTTCTTCGTAATAAAGGTAGTCTCTTCAAAATGTCATCCTCTATGGAAGACGGCAATATTTGGTCTAGTTATTAGTAAAGGTAGCTTGGAACAAATACCATTTATCATGGTGTTCTCCATCAAAACAAGAAGAAACCACATGAATTCACCAAATAAGTTTTCTGTCAGATATTCATTTATAGCAAAACCTATTTTCAACTTAAAAACGTATTAGAATACAAATGAAACACTATTCTCTAATAACAATTTTATTTAAAAAGATGCCTAAACATACGATATTTGACCTTTATATTTTGATTTTATTAGCATCTTTAGTTTCATATTCAAGGCCCAAGGAAATACAGAAACTGCTGTACAGAGAGAATGGTGAAGCTGGTAATTTGTAATTTGCTGCCAAATGCCTGAATAAAAATGTTACCAAAAACAAAGAATACTTTTAAACAGAAAAGTGATCACTAAATAACCATTGATTTATGACAATATATACAGTTAAAGTCACACACATGTGCATCTTTTAGCCCACACAGAAAAAAAGACCCACATTTCTAGATTTTCTTCTTATGTTAGGGATTAAAGCCTAAAAGATGGAAGAAAACTAACAATGCAGGGGAAAAAAAAGAATTCAACAGCTCCTTCTGTTTTCTGAGAAAGCCAGATACGGCATGTGAAGATGATGTATTTTTCTGTCTTCTTGAGTTAAGAAAGAAGTAGAAAGAACAAATATTAAAATTAAACCAGTACAAAAAAAAGGAACAGGGCCACGCAATTTGCATCCTTGTGTTTTTTAAAACAAGCACAAAGAGATTTCTGAGTCATGGGGAATGCTGGTTGTGAATAACACAGAAAGAAAATTCCAGAGACACAGAAGGAGAAAGAAGGGAGGGAAACTTAAATGTTATACACTATTTATAAAGAGAAAATACAAATCAGATAACTACAAGCCTGATATTGATGAATTGTTCTAGAGCAAAAATAACAGAACCATTATCTTGCAACCATGAAAAAATTACTTTATTTCTATGACCTACGGTCACAAAAGAAAGAGAGATCATCAAACTACTTTGTGCAAAGGAAGAAAACATAGCATAATTTCTGACCAAGTCTGCAGAAGACAAAGACTGGAAAAACAGTAAAATGCCTTAAATGGAAGGCTAATGCCCAATCTACTTAATTTATCAAACAAAGTTCAAGAATAATTTGGTCACAATTTGCAAATTAAGATGAATGTGCTAACAGAAGGCTAGCAGATGAACAAAAAAGGGTCCAACAGCTCTTACATGAGCCAAAAGGCAAACTGAAAAGAAGAGGCATTTTATTTATGCAACAAGAAAGGCACTCACCAATGAAAATCTCAGTGGAGCATCTGTCAGTATAAATTTCTACATTAAAATGGGATGCTTTCCACCAAAAGATAAGAGTCAGATAAAAATAATTCAAGAGAATCTTGTGTGCTCTATAAGGTAAGAGACTGGATTAAATTATCATAGCAGACGTTTCTGCCTCATCTTTCCAAAGTCCAGGCTTTCTGGATGTTTTCCACTTTCATTAGGTAAACAGCTTCTTCACATTAGAAGCAGATATACCCTTATAAGGACTTAAGTTAGGCTTTCTTTATTCCTGCTGACACAAATCATATTCAAAATGTTGATTAATACATCTTAGATTTTTTTTGCAGAAAAACCAATGCAAGTGCTTATGCTCATATTTTTCAAGAAATACATGTCTGATAAAACATCTAATATAGCTTTTTGTGCTTATAATTACTAAGTAAGTCTACTATGATCTCCATGCTTAAACTTACTTTAAAGTCAAGTGATCATAAGAAATGAAAATCAGTTTGTGTATACTTTCTACGGAACACAATCACTGAAATTCATTAAAGCTACAGTTGCTGAATAAAACACCACAGTGTTTTTTCTCAAAAACAATTCACTTTATATACATTGCTTTGCCTTAATTATGTGCAAATGATTCTGATAAAAAGGGAGTATTTCAGTCTGTACATATGCTTGACTCTTAACCAATAGTCAGCCCAGCGATGAGCCTCAAAAGTTCATTCTTTAAATAATTCCTAAAATTTATTGTAATACTTATTGCCATTTTAGTCATTTCAGACTCGTGAACTAGTAAGATTAATTACAAAGATCATGATGCCTGCAGCAAAAGGTTGGAGGATCTAGCTCGTAACTGCTATGTTTTGCTCCCTTGTTCCCAAATAAACTCCCATATCCTCAAAGAGAATAAAATCTGAGCTTCAAGAAAGTATTCAACTTATGACTCACTTCAAGCAGGTAATCTCACAGAAAGAAAATGGAGAGGAAAAGGACATAAATTCCAAATACCATACTAAAATGTAGCAGTAAAGATACATTCACACACACAAAGATGGAAGCAAAAAATCAACCACTGTTGACTTACACAGGAATTTACATCAAGCTCATCACTAAGAATACACTGTAATGTTGATGATGCTTTGTTTAGAAATCAAATAGTTCATGCTGAAGAGAAAAAGGACTTAGAAACGTATCAATTTGTTAGACTATTGCCCAAAAACATGACAGAAAATCTATAATCCTACTTGATGATGATGATAGTCAGATTGCAGAGAACTCACTGAAGACGTACTCAAAAAATTAGCACCATGTTAACATGTTACAAAACAGGAAGGAGAATAATACAAAACATGGCTTTTTATCTAAGACAGTCCAGTAGCTACAATCTTGGAGGTAAAAAAAAAATCAAAAAAAAATCAATTGAATAGCATCTTTCACCTGAAAGATTTCCAAGTCAAATCTGCCAAGCTCACAGAGTTCGTAAGTCTACTACTGCAACTAACAATCAAAAAATTACCACAACAACTTTTTAGGCAAGAATTGAATTTCACTTAATTTATTCATGAAAAATTATTAATAAATATATAGATTCCACAACCAGAATCCGATTTCCAACATGACTATACTATATTACATTATATTAGAAATACCTTATACCTATTTGGTTCTGCAGTAAGGCATGTAAAATAAGAAAAATATTGAATTATACCACAAATTGGCTGTCTAGAGACAAATGAATAGAAAAAGAGTTTTGAACATACTGCAGTCCTCCTTCACTGCAGTACCATTTTAAGATGTACTGCTCATATTTACAAAAAATGTACTCCATTACGGAAACAAAATACCTCAAAATGTCTCTTCCCGTGTTACTCAACTCCGTTGAAACAAAGAAAGGAAATGGAGCATGAACTTTTAGCAATTAAAAAGTGCACAGCTATACCACTGTTAAATCTGTCTAGTTATATTACCACCAAAAAACCCAAAACAAAACACATGTGCAGCTAAACAACTGGGAACACTTCAGCTCTTTGAAATAATATCTTATCCACAATATAGCTAACAATTCACTAGAAAATTACACAGACGGCGATTCACTTCAGATAAGGATTACACATTCTCAACTTACATTACGCTAACTGCATTTTCACAGGTCATCTGTGCATCCTTTTTTCCAGGTGACTAGACAAATGCACACACAAACTTCACCTAAAAATACCCTGACTCTTGCCAAGTAGCAGCAGGATGAAATATACCACAGTAACAATCCCGTCTTTGTCCCAGACTAACACTATACCTATTAACATGCTTTGATGTTTAGCCAAAAAAAATCTCAGTGCTGGGATTCTGGGTTTTGTGCCCAAACAATCTGGGTTTGTGTTTAATATAGTGTAGTCTACTTTTAAGTTACTGCCAATCATTAACTCTACAAAGACTGTGTCTGGGATTATTTTTCCCTTACAATGAATGTGATTGAGGAAAAGAACACAGAAAAATCTGCATTATTTTTAAAAGAACACATGAATCATGTAATCCTTAGCACTAAGTAGACGGTTTTATTCAGAAAAATAAATTTCTAAAATTAATTCTGAAGTAACCTTTCCTTCCTCTATGTCTGTTATACGTCTGAAATACTTTTTCTCTTGAACAAAATATAAAAATGTAAATGCAAAGGAGCAAACTAGCTTCTGAAACTCATGGATTCATCAGTCAAAAAGTAACTGCAATTTTAAAGAACAATGGATAAAATTTAAAACACTCAGCTAAATCAAATATTATTGCTTTCCTTACAGAAAATTGGTCAGTCTGAAGTGATTCCCTCATACAATGAAGAAAACTGGTATGTAAAGCAAAAGAAAATATCAATTAATTGCACTCTAAAGGCATTAGTACTATATTACTTGAGAAGATGAGAAAAATCCTAATAACCACATAATTTGAATAAACATGTAAGGATTAAAACAAAAGCAAGTAGCATTCAAGGTTCTAGTCCCAGCAAGATGTCACCCCTGTTTCTCTCTAAGATTGATGTCTGTATCTTTTATGCAGTCTGTGTGGGCAGAAGGTCAGCACACTTTCTACAGCACTAAAACTTACTTAAAAGTCTCTTGTCTTTGACAGCACATTTCTGGCCCTGGCTTAGCAGCTGACTTTTTTTTATTAATTCACAGGGATCGCATAAGGGATCCATTTTACAAGGAACTCCATTACCAACTGTAACTCTCAAATTGAGGAAAAAATGGCAAGCAAAACTGGGCAAGACAGGAAAGGAAGGCAACTATCTCTTGAGACAGCCTTGCGGGGAAAACAAAAAAGTCACTGAGTCCCAAGGGTAAGGACCTTTTCTGTCATTTTAGCCAAAATACTTCTTCCTCTCCTTTATCCTTCATACCATACAACGATTGTCACATTCCAGTCCAGAGGAATTTCAGTGGTTCTCAGGCTTATTTCTATGAACTTTTACTTACATTAACAGCTTCACTGGAATCACTGAGTGATGTAAACTTTTGCAAGAAGTGAGCAGTTTCCAGACAACTCTCAAAAAAAGGCAATTTATAAATTAGCACTTTGGTTTCATAGAATAATTAGGCTGGAGAAGACCCTTGAGATTATTGAGTCCAACTGCAAACATAACACTGACAAGTTCACCACTAAACCATGGTCCGAAGCACACCTTTTAAATGCCCCCAGTGATGGTGACTCAACCACCTCCTTGGGCAGCTTGTTCCAACGCTTTACAACCCTCTCAGTGAAGCAGTATTTCTTAATATGGAATCTAACCCTTCCCTGGTGCAACTTGAGGCCATTTTCTCTTGTACTACTTCTTGTTACTTGCAAGAAGAGACCGACACATTATTACTACAGCCTCCTTTCAGGTAATTCAGCCTCCTTTTCTCCGTACTAAACAATGCCAGTTCCTGCAGCTGCTCCTCAGAAGACTTGTTCTCCAGACGCCTCACCAGCTTTGTTGCTCTTGTTCAGACACACTTCAGCAGTTCAAGATCTTTCTTGTAGTGAGAGGACCAAAAAACACAGTATTTGAGGTGAGGACTGACAAGCACGGAGTACAGGAGGAAAATCACTTCTCTGGTCCTGCTGGCCACATTATTTCTCATACAAGCCATGATGCTACTGGCCTTCTTGGCCACTTGGGCACACTGCTGGCTCCTATTCAGCTGGTTGTTGGCCAACGCTGCCAAGTCCTTCTCAGCTGGGCGGCTTTCCAGCCACTTTTCCCCAAGCCTGTAGCATTGCATGTGTTGTTGTGACTGAAGTGCAGGACCTCGCACTTGGCCTTGCTAAAATTCACACAACTGGCCTTGGCCCATTGATCCAGCCTGTTCAGATCCCTCTGTAAAGCCTTCTTTCTCTCAAGCAGATCAACCCTCCCAGCCCAGCCTGGTGCTGTCTGAAAATTTAGTGAGGGTGCACTTGATCCTCTCATCCAGATCATTGATCCATATTGAATTTATACGATAAGTCACTCAAAGCATATAAACCACACACAAACTAATCTGAAAGTCTATCAAACCAAATATCTGACATGTAGGTAGGTACGACTGCAAGATATTATATATGGCCTGTGAGTAAGTCTGAGTATGGTATCACTACAAAATTAGAATATCAATACTAAAACAAAAGATTCAGAAAGGCTATTGAGTATCCTA
Organism: Dromococcyx pavoninus; assembly: GCA_033558185.1. NCBI lineage: Eukaryota > Metazoa > Chordata > Aves > Cuculiformes > Neomorphidae > Dromococcyx > Dromococcyx pavoninus. The sequence goes on along the minus strand of JAUMJL010000387.1, from coordinate 765,999 downwards.
ATAATTTTTCCTTTAGCACCTTCTACTGACAAAATGTGTGTTCCTTTGAGCACTGACTTGATCTTTGCGAAGGGGCAGAAATCTTAGAATAACTGGAAATATTCCGTCGTGGTCTTCTTCAGTTTCACAAGAATGATGATAACTCACTGTTCACTCTTACACACGGACATTTTCTGACACAGGGTAAGAAAACGTCTGTATTTGAACATGCATCCACTTGTACTGGGGTGAAGCCATCGAATTGTGCCTTGTCTCACTATGGAAGGTTAGAAGATGTTCTACAACCATCTCTTTGTGTCTACCCTCTCACTCTTGCTCCCAAGCTATAGCGTTAGTATAGGTTTTTTGTGTTGGACCTCATATATACTAAATCTGAAGTGAATCGCCGTCTGTGTAATTTTCTAGTGCAACATTAGCCATAGGTAAGATCAAGCAGGGCACCACAAAAATATCTAACATTCTTTTTCTGCAGATCTAATTACAAAGATACTCTTACAAATAGATGCAAAAGAAAAAAAATAGTTACAAAATTTCACATCTTTGTAATTTATAATGTTTATATTTTTCAAAAGGTTAAAGTTTAGAAAAGGTACTATATTAATCAGACACAAACTCAACCAAATTTAAATTTAAATTAATTAATTCTTTTAAGCACTAACTTAAAAAAATACATCAAAATAAGTTCCTATTTCAGATTTCTTCATGAAAGTCACAGTGACTTGGATTACACCGACACTATTCCCACTGTTTTTTGATATTAGACCATGAATTCCCATCAATTTATGTCTGTGCTTTTTCTCAACACCACAGGTGGGAAAAAGAAGTTTTCCCTTTTCTGTCAGGTGCTCCAGCTAACACGTATCTGCTTACCATAGCTGTGACAAAAAAAAAGCACAACAGACGTTCTCTCAGATAACACAGCCTTAAAAGTATTTAGGATTCAAAAGAGTTCCACCTGCAGCCCACAGGCGGTATAAGCAAAACAGAACCAGTACAATGCACTTTTACTGTCAAGTTATTGTGTTGCAAAATAGTATTTCATAGACTATTATTTTGTCCACTTAATTTCTGACATAACCTCTAAATTCTTCAAAGGTAGTGCCCCACTTAAAGTGTGTCACAATTCTTGAGTGTGAGCTGAATTTGGCATACGTGTGGCAAGGACTGCATGTAGAAGCACGTACACTTATAAAGCAAAACCAGGAATATGAGTTGATCTTGATGTGTGGCAGCAGCTTCCTGTATTGTTATGCTGTTAAAGTCAACTCATATTAACGGAATAAGTCAATCCCTCTTTCACAGCTAGTAGTCCAAACTCTACCTCCTTATTTTGGACTGAGTCTTGTTCAGATTCTCACAAAGTGTTCCTCTAGTGAAAAAACAGTGTCCTCAGATATACTGAATATATTTAGGTAGATACTATTTGTATAATATAGAATTATATATCCTACATCCTTGCCAGGTCTTTGCAGCAACATTCACGTTCAGTTAATACCTTCTCAAGAATTCAAATTATGAACAAGCAAAACTGTCTAATTCAGCTAGTATTCACAATGTATTGCATCTAAGGCAAATGACTAACTTAATGAAATTCTCTTTGGACATAGATCAACAAGATACAGAAAGCCAGGAAGACTGAAATACTGCCGTACAGGTCTGTAGGTATGTCACTATATTTCATATCCTAGTACTTTCTATCAGAGAGCTGCTGCTTCTCCAAAGACCTTTTCAAAAGACATTTCAAGCTAAGAGTGAAAAAAGTAGAAATAGAAATCCAAACCTATTAACTAATGAATAGCAACCAGTAGAACACTTAGAAAAGTCCTAAGTACGTTTAGTGTAATCAAAGCCACTAAAGGCTAGGATTTAAGAGAAACATGTTGATACACTGCATTGAAACTGGACTATTCAGAAAGAGTTGCTGCTTGAAATTCAGCGTTATATGACCTTTTGCACTTTTCCAGAAATATTGGTTGGAATTTTATGGATTATGAAAGAGGTGCTACATCGTACTTGAGAAATGTTGCAAGGTAGTTCTGAAGAGCGATGTAATTTATTTAAGAAGTTTACAGACTCTGTTTTCCAGAGAAGAATTTCAGACCCTCTGTCAGCATATTATGGGACAAAACTGCATGAAAGGAGATGAGATAATGGGAGACATCACCATAATATGAAAAAATACAACAGCAGGTGAGACTGCAAACGTCAAGGCAATCTCCTGCATTAATCTTTTGTAGTCATACAGTATATCTATCGGTTTTAATGGCTGTTTGGTTCCATTCGACAGTTTTGGTTTTGTTTTTTTAATACCTAACAGATTTTTACCATTATTCTAAAACCTGACGCTTCATGGATTTCAGCAAAAACTTTTGGATCCAAAGTCAAGAGGTCATGATAAAAGGGCAATAGGTTTGTTTGTACTATAAAAAGCTGCAGCTAAAGGTATTCATTTTATTACATATCTAAAAGTGAAAACTAGTCAGTTTAAACGTGCTCATCTGAACAGTTAAATGAATTTTACAACAATTTTATTGGCACTGTCTCTTGTTAAAAAAAAATCTAGTACTGGATTAAACACACACAAAAATACTTCTGGAATCAAGCTAGAATACAATAATCCAGAAAAACTTTCCCACAGAAAAAGCATACTAGTCAAAATAAAAAATGTTTCAGAGCAGCATACTGATTCTGACACAATGCTGCTATCAGAGAGTTTCTTAGCAGAATTCAACACAAGCTCCTGACTGGTTGCTAACTTGGCTTCTGCTTCTAGAGTCAATCCAAATTGCCTCTTTTATTATATGAGATCAGGAAAGCTTGCTTCCCAGTACTTTCAAGTAAACAAATCCTTAAAAAGAGTATCAGCAACACAAAACAGGACAGAAGAACATCTTCACTAAGTAAGAACTAGGTTACAAAGTTATTGCTTAAAATAGTTGCCAATGAGACATTAAGCACTAACTGGAAATACATCTATTCAGTCCAGGGATCTGGATGCTAAATCTGCTAGTAGTGAATCACACAAACTGTCACAGCAGCAAATTCTCCTATCAGGACTGCTCAGCAACCTGGTCTTGCGAAATAAAACAAAAGCCGAACACAACTAATAGCCAAAAACTAAGCAGTGAAAACTAGAATAAGTGCACAAAACAGGAAAAATATTTCTTGGAGAGTGATGACTGAAAATAATTTGGGAAGCCCTAGCAACACAGGCAATCTCAGTGGAATATCAGTAAGAAGGGCTGATGTGGGCACTGTATAAATAAACAGGATGGTGGAAGTAAGAAAAAAAGTTATTGCTCTCTGTATACAGCACTAGTAAGGCTAGTAAGAGATTAATGAACAAAGCTCCTTCAAGAATGTTGAAAAATTGGAGAAGAAACAAAAAAAGCAATAAAGCGATTTGAGGACTGGAAAAAATGTCTTACTGTGAATACTTACAAAGAACTCAATGGGCACCGCTTATCAAAAAGAGCAAACGGATTCAGTTATAATTTAAGTAGTTGAATAAAAGAAAATATGGCATAATGCAGTGAACTTTGGAAAGTGACACAGTAAAAAAAATTCACTGACTACAAGATGAACTCAAGACAAATTAAAATGTAAAACTGGATGAGGTATTGTTAGGGGTAAGTTATCTAATTATTGGAATAGATCATGCACACTGTCTAAATATGGACCAAACTGCCCTCTCTTGGCATCTACAAATCACATTTGAATGCCTTTTCTGTTCAGCTGTAGCCAAACAGTAAGCTCAATACAGGGCAGTAAGTTACAGCATGAGATACAGTTTTTCTAATGGTCTCCTTTGGCTTAAAACGCTATTAATAGAATACATGACCTTGCTATATGAAAACAGTAGTTGCAAAGATAGCTTGTACTCAAAAACTCAAAAGCCAGGGTTATTAACATATCATTTATATTTCCCAGTGCCAAACTGAAAAGCAAGGAGAAAAGCTGTGTTGTCAGGACAAGGTCTGACAGTAACAGCTATACCTGATTTAAGAAATGGTTAGAGGATAAGAAAATATAATTAATACATTGGAAATAGCAATTATTGTGAAGAAAGAATCTCACAGTTCTATCCAGAAATAGATAAAACTTCACCTTCCAAAGTGAATGAGTAGCTCTAATTATATGGTATTTACATCACATTTCCACTACTAACAAACAACCAACGTTCTCAAAAAAGTGTAAAAGTAGCTTCCTGAACACAAGATAAGACAAAAGATTAAGTTTAAATAAGCAGAAGCATAAATAAAATATCTAAATACACAGAGATATAACTTAAGAATGCTAAAAAGACACAACTAAAGAACTACTAGATTTGTTATTTCAGATCTCAGCATTGTCTGGGGAGGTAGGGGAGATTTAAAAAGAAAAAAAAAAAAAAAAAGACCACAGAAGCATTAAGCATTCAGGTCAGAAGGAACTTCAGAAACTCATTTGCTCTACCTCATGTTCAAACAGATGGCAGCCACTGCCCTCCCCTCGTCTTGCCTTTGCTACATCCATATTGGATATTTCCAATCTCTTTCATGTGCCCAGAAACAGCTTCCAAAAGGATCTACCCCTTGATTTTCCCAAGGATCAAAGCGAGGCTAACTGGATCATCCTCTTGATTGTCTTTGAAAATGGCTGCAACACCTGCAACATCCTCCAGTTAAAGGATTTCCACAGCATTTCAAAGATTACAGTCAGCAGCCTTGCAATGACATCCACCACTTTGCAATGACAATTATAGATAGCAGGCTTGTATGACATCACTCTCATCCTCCTTGAACTCATTCCAAAGATGCACAGAAATGTAACTGATACAAATATAAAGAAGTTGTCGATTTTCAGCTATTACAAGAATAAGAATTCTTCCATTGTAGAACTGTGTGTCTCAAAAATTTTTATTTCTTTTCAATATCATGCCTGCATTGGAAGCACAACGTAACAAGTGCACTATAAACGCATTTAAAAAGAAAACATTCTAACACATGATTAACTTATGATTTTAAAAAATCCAGTTCTTCATTTATAATTATTGCAGATTTACAAAAAGGAAAACAAGTTTTGATTTAAAGGTCTTTTAAGACTTCCATGAGATCACACATAAAATTACCTTTGCTGTTCTAAACTACAGTAGTAGGAAAGCACTTTAGGAAAGCAATCTTACTTGCTCAGTATGCCACTGTTTATTCAGATGCTAAAAAAATGTTATTGTGTTTTAACCACATGCAATTTTACTGCATGGTCTGACACGGACTTAGTATGAACTTGAGCATGTCTGCCTAGCATTATTAACTATTTTTATTACTACTGGGTCTAGATGACAAAAAAGACAGTGGGAATGCAAGTCATTTGACCAAATGAAGATATCTGTATGTAAATTAGTTATTTCACCCTGTCTTTAAACAAATGGAGAAAAAGAAGTCAGAAGACTTACACCTTAAAAAGTGTTATAGGCATCTGCTTTGAGGATGAATCAAGTAATTTGCTACATACAAACACTGTAGATACTTAGAGCTTCAAGAGATGATTTATTTTACCCATGACAAACTACATGCATGTCAGAAAAATCAGGAAGGCAAAGAAGTGCAATATAGCTACTAACAATTACAACAGTAATTAATAGTAACTACTACTGTTACTATTCATCTCCTTATGATAGTCAGAGATGGCTTATAAGGTAAAAGAAATGTGATTACTTAGTTCAACTTCAATCAATGGGATTATTAGGAGAAAAATATACAACAGGACATAAACAGTTAAATTCAAATGACGCTAACTACTCAAAAAGAAAAGTAAGCTTTTCTTTCTCAGTAGTTTAGCAATTCTAGACACATTTCATACCACTACTTAATAGTACATCCGTTACAAGAATGCAATGAGAATTGTTAATTGTACAGTGGAAAACTGTACAGTCAACTGTATTCTACTTGTACACTGCATGTATTGCAAACAAGAAGCAGTGAAAATTTTTAAAAGTTGGTAACCAGAAATGTGTAGAACACGAGCTCCACCTACAGAATGAAAACAAATGTAAAGACAGTATTTTTATCACCAAACTAGAAGAGGACTCTTTAGTCTGAAGGCTTTGGATGATCATCTCAACCCCTTCCCATTTTACAAACCTGATGTGATGCTTATAAATTTGATTACTATTGCAATGACGGCAAACACTTCTATGTGTATATATTCCTTCATAAGCAGTTGCTCTGTGCATCGGAGTTTAGGTATAAGCATTCTAAATAAAAATCAACAAATCTGACTGAATGAGTGGAAAATTCTTTTTCCTGAGGTTTTCTATCTAACATAAATTTGGACAGTGTCTCAAATTATGTTTGAAAGCATTCACAAAAGGCTCAGATACTTACTGACATGACTAAATTAACTTCACCATTTGAGCACTCCAAGTATGATCGCATTTTGGAGTGATATTGAATCTCAGCACCATGAATTTGAGATGGCGTCTATTGTTTCCATACTGTTTCTCTGCAAACTTCTGACTTCACAGGTGGATTAAAAGAAACAGGACTGATACAAATGAATACAGATTTGTAGAAAGAGTCATGCATGCTAAAATAGAGCACTCTGAAAAAATATTTTTAAAAGTTCCATTATTTCATTAACACATATAAAATCTGATGAGATGAACAATTCTGATAGATATCAGATGCTTCTCAGCCTTCAAAATGTTAGTAGGCATTACCCTTCAAGCCATATATGGCAGACCTAACTTTTTGTTTGATATTTGCACCTCCCACATCTCTGCTTGCTCTGATCAACACACATTTGAACTACAGTGGGTGATGAAGTCCCATGAGAATATTACCAATCACCTCTAGCACACTTACAAAAAAGTCACTATTCTAGACAATGAAACTTGATAACGTTTATTGTACTTCATCTCATCAGACCTCAAAGTTAGTAATGCCTTATTTACAACAAACAATACCACGTCTTTGAGTTTGATGCCAGATGGTTATTTGGAAAACAGTAGTCTAGAAATTGATGTTACTTGTGGTACTAAGCATTGTCCCCCAACTCCTAAAAACACATCCAACAAAACCCTCTTCTGAATTAACATAACCCATTTGGCTATAATACTACTGCCCTGAAAGAATGGAGTAACCACCAACACAGCACACTGACTACTCATATGCAGAGCCAGCAGCTTACAGAATGCCTACACAAATACCTCTGAAAACGTGATAAAACACCATGCAGGCATGGGCATAGAATATTTCATTCCTAAGGGTAGGCTTGAGCTTTGTGTTTCCTTCATGCTACAAACTTGCTATTATATCTTAGGGAAATCTGTTTCTAGGAGCCACCCCTGTAAAATCCAACAGACAGGTAAACAGATTCGTGGATGGGCTGTAGGACAGGTAGCTAGGTAGTAAGTATGTACAGTATGTACATGTCTTTTGCTATTCTAAAGTTGTTATTTGGCTGCAATTTACTGGAAGGTACTTCTTCAGAAAAAGCTTTTCTTGGAGAACTCCTAAATTTCTGAATCCCTACCTCCACTATCTGATATAGCTATCTAACACTAATCTGTATTTGTGCAATCCCCATGATCAAGAACAGTTCACCAAGTCCATGAAGCTAATACTTATTCTGTATTGGGGAATATTAGGGGTAATATAACAAATATTACAAGAGTACAGGATTAATTAATCACTGAAGGTAGAGTAATGAAACCCAGGAATTACTTATTTCTGCAGCCAAGAAACTGCTTCAACACAACGTTTCTGGAAGATCTGAGACAGAAAACTACCTGATGTACTTGTCCCACATACTGACATATAACCATTTCAATCAACAAGACAGTCATATAATTTACCACTGGGTTATGCATCAATCTCAATCACAGAATTAGTAATCAGATTTTGGAATCCAAGTTAACCATCATCCTCCTGGAGCTCAGTATACTTCCTGTGGACCAGATGTCTACAGCAGAGATAGTACAGCCCCCAATTTCCAAAGCAGTCACACAGCACAACTTCAAAAACGGCAGAAAGGAAAAGCATGGGACAGGTTTTCTGAAGATGTCTTGCATACGGTCTCTGAAACAATTTCTAATTTTATCTAGCACAGCCATGAAAACATGGCACTAAATTTCATGCACTGTGATTTTATATAGAGAAGAAGAATGAAAAACAGAAAGTCAATGCTCATGAAATAGAATTTTATGCTGGTGTACATAACACTAAACAGTTCCACAAAGAGATCTGATTTATGAACAGTTCCAAAAGAACTAGATTAACATCAGTTTATAGATCTGACCTCACAAATCTTGTTGACTACATAAAGCTTGCCAAAGCGTGAAGGTTACTTGCCTTGCCTCTAACTTAAAGTAAAATCACATGATAGGAAAAAGTAATACCCATTTAAAGTATAGATTTTGTTTACCATACTATTTTATGTTATTGTGCTGGATTTTTGTGTCAAATGCTCTTGCTTATCTATCTCCAGCTATTAAACAGATTGGATCTTCACTTCAGCAAACACAAAGTCATGAGGAAATTTGGAAGCAGCATCATCTAGGCCTGAAAAAAGAACAAACTGAAACCTACTCAGATTTTCTGAAATTACTAAGGCTTCTTTACTGTACCTGCTGTGCTTCTTAGCTTCAAGTCAATGTTGGAGAAGAACACTGAATTTCCTGCCTGAATCCCATGAATATTTTATTTTCTGAAGCTATTTGAACTTATTAAATTAATAAAATTATTTTCTCAGTAATGTTCTCACTGGGCTTTCTGCTGCTCAAAAAAAGGCAGACAAACAGCCAAACTCACAGTTGGTGCATTTTAATGTATCAACGTTCAAAGATTATCCAAAATAACACAAGTATTCCTACCTCTCTAAAAGCACAGCCTGCTTCTGAACATAAAGGCCACACAGAGATAAAAATACTACACCACATGGAATGCTCAAAACTTACTAATCTTGCTTAAAATCATATCAGATTTTTTCAGTAAAACAATCAGACATCCATCAAGTTGCAAATGTCAGTGTACAATTTCCCTTTACTCTTAATAATTAGTTTTGTTTTACAATTAATATGATTGAGTGCCCACCATAACTGACATTAATCCCTTCATTAATAAGATATAGTAGTTTTTAATTTCAGCGGGTATAAATAGTCATATCAAACCAGAATAATCTCCAAGAGGTGCAAGTCATATATCTGAATTTCTGATGACTGTAAAACAACAACTGATTTTGTTTGTTATTCCTTCTGTTTTCCAAAGTTTCAATATGTGTTTTATCTCAAAATGTATCATTATTAGAACAAATTTATCTTCATGTGTCTTGACTCAAAGTCCTCAGTTACTAATAGGGATGATAATTGCTATGGAACTTGTGAAGGACTTCTATTGACTATCAGGTTTTCTTCTGTCACAGACTGTCATGGATTCTTCCATGTTGCCAATATGCCTTGGCCAACACATATAAAAATATATCTTTAGCAAGGGTAAACAGGATTCAAAAAAAAAAAAAGAGGTGGAATGGTTCAGTTCAGAGAAACTGTTGCAGAAGATAATCTAAGAAGACACTTCATATGCAGAATTCACTGAGGGTAGAGCCTGAATAATTTAATCCACCAGTTATTTATGACTACTGTGCAGAATTAGAGTACAATATAGAAATTACCTTTTTGATGCCCCACTCCCCTACTCTCCAGTAAATTTTACCAGGTAAGTAAACTTACATATTGAACTTTAGAACTACAAAGTCTTAATTGTTCAGTAACTTCTGGAGCCCACATTTATTGACATACTGGATAACAATTGCTAGTAAGTTTGCCATCAGGTCCACTACCCATCACTTGCATACCCGATGGATGTTTTTATGCAATATGAATTTTATTAGGCAGAAATTCCCATACCAGTTCTGAAAAGTTCAAAAAACCCAAATTAAGTTACTGAAAATTGAGTGCTCATCAGGTGTTCATGAAGGCTGTATTACATGACTGGAACCACTTATGTCTGTAAAGAGCTGAATACTGCTAGGCAAACAATTTGTCTAGAGCTATTTTAATAATTTGAATACAATGTTACACTACTGAACACAGACATATTCCAGCCTTCTAAGAACAGTTGTAGTAGGTAGGTAAAGCTGATGTATTGTTGGAAAACTGATACACTGTAAGAACTGCTTTAACACTGTACTCTGTTAAAGCAGACTTTAATGGATGACTAGGAAGCCTCCACCTTCTGTAAGTTTCAGTGGTGGATGACCAGCATGTGTTATCACGAACAGAGGAACTGCAAAACTCAATCTTACAATTGTGTAGAAAGACAAAGCGAAGCATGCTAAATATAAATGTACAGTTCTTATGTGTAACTCACAGGGAAAAATAAAATTCCAATACAAGGTATCAAAAAGTGTCAGTGTTAACAAAATGTAACTTCGCTGTTTGACTCAAACCATGAAATGAAACTAAGAAATCAGAAATCAATAGGCAATTTCATCTTCGACAGTTGGAGGTGGGCAGTGGGTTGTTATAATGCTAACCTATCAATGCAGTAACTGCAGAACTGGAACTGAGTAGAAAATATAACTGTAAACAATGAGAAAGAAAGGAGGGGGAAGCACAATACTTACCTGCGACTAGTTGTTTTCTTTTCCATTTTAGTTTCTTCTTCTTGAAGTTGCTGTTTAGCATTTTCACTTGTATCAATTTTCAACTTCTTGGCAATGCGCTCTTTCATTTGAAGTCTCTCGTGGCTAGCAGCTTCATCTTCTACACTATCAGCATCTTCATCATGTTCTTCCTCCTTTATTGACTTAAAATGATAAAAATTCTCCTTTAGCTTTTTTTTTCACTACAGAATGTTGACTATGGAAAGCTTTTCTTACAATAATCCCTTACATAAAAAAAAGAAAAAACTTCATTTCAAAGCAAACTTTTCAGACAAATATCTCCTAACTTGCTTCAGAGGGAACAAAAAATTAGAAATATGATAATTTTTTTTTTCAAACACAAATCACATCTTTTATGGCTGGCTTAAAACTACAACAGTCTCTTCTAGACTGTAAACCCTTACAGAGGACCTCGCAGGAATGTGGCGTTAACCACATTGCGTTAACCAAGAATTCAAAATTTGATTAAGGCAATACATAAAACATTTCCTTCATTTTCCACTAAAAGAAACACCAAACTTATGAAGGACTTCCTGCCATAAGGCTATACTACAGTCATGAAAAATGCAGGGAAGAGGTTTCCCGACTAGTCTCTGTGAGGGAATTTGCAAAAACCACATCATCAAAAGACACTATGAAAACCTGCAGAATCAACCATCCCAACTTGCTACAGAGGCAGTATGCCTCCCAACAAGAGGGAGGCAAAAGGGAATAAACCACATTGGTTCAACGGTAATGAAGAAGAAAACTGACTAGATAAGGGATCTAGGCAAAGCACTGACTACTTCCTTTCTTGAAAGGAAGCCTGCATGAATCTTAATGGAAGGATGCCAGCTCAAAGACTAGATAATGCATCTTTTTATATTTATTTTGGAGCACTGTTAATTAGTTGAAGTGAAAGCATAAGATGACGTGATTACAATTTTAGCCACAGAGAGAGAAAGGACAGACTTAGAAATGGTATTCCAAAGGACTGTACTGTACCCAGGAGATTGCCAGCATGTCAACACTTGGAGAGGAAACTCTAAAGACAAAGTACATATCTGGGTGTGACTGACAGGTAAGAAGAGTGGTATGAAGACTATGCTCACAAACATGTAGAGGGAAAGGGAAGAAAAATAAAAGCAGCAAGTTGGACAATCTTAGAAACAGAAGAGAAAAATCAAGAGGCAGATTTCAGACATTGTATTTCAATCGGCATTTAGGAATCTTCAGACTACCATGCATAGATTTTAGATACAGACAGGAGAAGATCAGTCAGGAATAAAAACCTAAATATGTCAAATATTCAGCACAGTAAAACAGCTGAATATTTTGTCAATTAAATAATTGAGAGGTTGTTGCGTGGGTTTTATCCGTTCTTTTCAAATAGGGGAAAGAGAAAAGTGGAAGAGGATCAGCATTTCACTTAATTTCCTGAAAAGTCAATTTTTGACAGAAGAAACAAATGAAACTTTCCAAAGGATTTGCTTGCCTGATATATTATCAGGGAGATGGGATGACAAAAGACCTCAATTGCAGGGGGCAGAATCCAGAAAAGGAATGCAACAAGACTATGTTCAAGGTGTTTAACAGTCAAGGATAAAGACAAACTCTGGTGGAGATCTTGCTAGGGTTTAGATAAAAGCATTTCACTGAAACACAGAGAGTTGAATAGGAGAATTTCTAGAATAAAAATGGACTATAAAAAAGCTATAGACAAACTGCAATTGCTAAATAGTAAGCTAATTAAAAAATAGACAAGTATGAGTAACAGGAGGGGGTTCAATGGATGGTATTTTGAAATGGGAGAGACAAAATGGTTCAATTTATTCAACTCAGCTGAATCCCCTACCTCTCAAACCTCCCATTCCCCTCACTCTGCACAGGATTTCACTGCTTTCCTCTAGAAAAACACTGACACTCAACCACTTCCCTCCAGCAACTCTACTCTTTTCCACTGCCCAGTCTCCTCCTTCGGTCCCTCTTCTGTCTCATTAACTCCACCTGATCTCTTAACTTTTAGACTCTGAAGTCTCATTACCACTAATGGATTTAACAGAGTTCAATACAAGACCATTCAGGAGGGAAGTGGTCATTCAATTGGATGATGGTTTCCTTCTAGTCACACAGAAATGCAAAACTCCCTGACTGGAAGCTGTAGTAGTTTTTGCTGCTGTTGCTAGCAGGGTGGAGTTGCCCTATTCTTCTCTTTGCTCTGGAAATAAAAATGTTATGAGAGATCTGGTGTCAGAGTGACTAATAGCTACTGTACGTAACATGATTTAGCCAATTCAGAAGATTATTGAATTGTGGGGCAGATATCAGGCTTTATCTATGCATAGCACTACATGAAACTTACTTTTCATTAACTACCTGATAAACAGGGAGAAGAACACAAGTTATGTAGCAAGGGGAAAAAGAAGAATGTTACTGTGGGGAAAAAAAAAATTAGTCTTACAAACTCATTTCACATAACATTTTCATGAATGACTTAGACAAAAGAGGAGGTTTAACAAACAGCTATGAGGCACTGTTAATACAACAGATCTGACTCAAAGCAATAAACGTATGACTTTGAGGACTGCAGTAAGAGAAACAGGATGATATTTAATAGGCTGAACAGCAAGGTCAGGCACTTAGGGATTAATAACAGAAGTTTCTCTTACACACTAGGGACTTACTATTTAGGGGGAACAGGGAGATGTGGAAGAATTATTTACTAACAGGATGGCTATAACACTACCAATGTGCTGCAGCCATGTGAATGCAAAGTGACCCTGTGATGTGTTAACTGAAATAAATCTAAGTGAGATGACAAAATATTAGTACCACTTTGCAAGGCTCATGTAACTGCCTGAAATGCTAGCTCTTAGCTAACATCTTTCAATGACACAAAATCTAAGGAGAGAATCTGCAGGAAAAGAAGGCTTCCTATTTCCTACTTCATGACATTATTATAAAAGCATTCAGATTAACCAGGGTTAAAAATGAAAAAACCCAACATACCTAACACATCCGTGTTCCATATTCTGTGAATCTAGCTCACTTAAAGGATTATTTGAACATCTGAAAAATTATTAAGTAAACACTATTCTCAAAACTCCTTTAACACTTAAATGCTGCTGCACAGCAGGAAAACAAAGGAGAAGAGTCCAAAAACCTGAATTCATACTATGCTTTGTGATAAAAAAACAACAGGTAACAGGGTGGAAGCAGACTGTTTGGGGTGTTTAGGCACAAGAACGGGCTAGATTGTGTTGTCCCTTCACTTCCACAGTGTATCAACTAACATCTGAGTATCTGTGCATGGTGAATCTATATGGAAAACAGTACTTTTCAGAATTCTCTTCGGGTAACGGGAGATTGCATTCCTAGTCATATACTATATCCTTGTCTCAAAAGCAACTCATGACTATGGAGACAAAGATATACTTCAGCTAGCAACCTTATTCTGCACTACAAATGATAACCTCCTTGTAGTTAAAATACCTCTATGTCTGGTTGAACATTACTGCTTGGTTAATCGGATTCCAAGTCTTTCAGAGGTGACAGTCCTCAATACAACTTAAGCAATAAATATTCATTGATATTTTGTTTCTATGAAAAAATCTTTCCAATGGGACTCTCAGATATTAGAGTTATATCATTATTCATGAAAAATTCAATTTTAACTTTCTTTTTTTAAAAGCAGTTCAATGGCTTTTATTAGTGGTTTGTCGCACTGTTGTACATAACCTCCCATATACCCAACCTACTATCCAAAATACTTGGTATGCAGTTTTTATAAAATGCAGTAGGTAGTATGCAATATTAACTCTACTCTGCTGTGAACATAAAAATCGCCAAACCTTAGAGCTTTTTGCTGGAAATCTGACTTGAGCTAGTTTTCAAAAACCTCTAAAGAAACATTTGTTCCCCTAAGAAAATTTAATTCACACACAGTAAAAAACAAGAAGTTTTCATAAAAAAATGTTACTTACCTCACTCAAATCCCTTTCTTCACTCGCTGCTTCACTAGAAGAAGAAAGACAATAATAACTACCTTGAAGCTGCAGAGGAGGTTTAAAATGCTGTTTAAAAAAACACCCAGTTCTTAAAAAATATATTTGATTAACTACTTGAAATTTATATCATTTATATCATCTTCAATTTCATCTTAAAAGTACCAATTAATAGTATTTTCTATCATTTGACTGTCATAATCCTTTCTAATTATAAATATTTAAAAACACAGGATAAAACCACAGACTTTCATACAACAGATGAATTCTAACTATACCATGAGCTATCCAGAAAAAACACTAATGTATACAGTCAAAGAAAAAAAAGAGAATCAAAAAACTCACTTAAGATCAAGAGTTTTGACCTCACATATCAAATAATTTCTATCATTTCACTGCAAACAGTCTACATTGTAGAAAGACTTCTTTATATAGGCATGATTGACATAATTATGCTTAACTTCAAAATCTTCATTTGTCATACAGCTACCCTCTAGTGCATTAAAAAAATAAATCTATCCAAATATATACCAAGGCCAAATATCCACTATTAATTGTCAACAACTAAAAATGAAGACCATTGAAGATTCTTCCACCGCACAATTTAAAAAAGAAGCTATATTAGTGAAATAAAGCAAGGAACATTAAAAAAGTCTTCCAAGTCAAGATTCTGGGGTGTGCTCTAAGCCATCAATAAATAATCAAGGTCATCAAAGAAACCACAAATTTGGAATCAATGATATTAACTTCACTTAAAAAATAAATCCACAAAAATCTTTATGGAAGTATTTCAAAACAGAAGATAATAATTTTAAACCCTCCCACATTTATAAATATTAAAGAAGATATTTAGAATGCATCCAAGTCTGTAATTCTTATGTCAGTTCTGAAAAAGGAGAAAGCCACAGTAAGATAAAATACCTACTTGGGATTTGTAACATGGCTATAAAAGGAACTGCCTTGCCACTATCTGGGAGTGTTTTGAAGAGGCTACAGGTGGTTGTGGATCACATCCCTTACATAATTGGATTCACAAAGAATCCCTAACAAAACGTTTTTAAGAAAACTAACTAGGCCTGGGGAAAGTCCATGTATGACTAAACAGAAAGTTTAAAGACAGAAAACAAAAGTTACAAGCAAAAAATCACTTCTAGCAATGGAAGAAGATCACTAATGTATATCTACAGTAGTCTGCGTTGGGGCTTAAAGTGTTCAGTGAGCTCGGTAATCAAGCATGCTTTCAGCCAGGTCACTGAGTTTTTTGGTAATACTAAGTTACTTAAAATTTTGAAGCTAAGAGGACACTGAAGAATTGCAGGACCTGTATGACAATAAAATGATAAATGAAGTTTGAAGCAGACAAAAGTAAAGCTATGCACAAAATGAACAGGAGTCCCACATACAGAAAAGGAGCTCTCAGTTGACCGTCACTGATCATGATGTGTCCCTCTGAGGTTTGTGCTGTTTAACACCTTCATCAATAACATAGACAGTAGGATCACCAAGCTGAGTGGTGCAGTTGACACACCTGAGGGACAGGATGCCATGTAGAGGGACATGAGTAAGCTCAAGGAGTGGGTCAGTGTGAACCTCAGGAGGTCTAACAAGGCCAAGTGCAAGGTCCTGCAGCTGGGTTAGGGCAGCCCCCAGTACCAATACAGGTTAGGGGACAAAGGGATAGAATGCAGCCCTGCAAAGAAGGACTTGGGGGTACTGGTGAAAGAAGAGCTGGACATGAGTCACCAATGTGCACTCACAGCCCAGAAATCCAAGTGTATTCCAGGCTGCATCAAAAGAAGTGCGCAGCAGGTCAAACGAGGTGATCCTAGCCCCCTACTCCACTCCAGCAAGATCCCACCTGGGGCCCTCCATCAAGCCCTGGAGTCTTCAACACAATAAAGACATGGAGCTGTTGGAGCAGGTCCAGAGGAGGGCCACAAAAACCATCAGAAGGATGAACACCCCTCCTACAGGAAAGGCTAAGAGAGTTGAAGTTGTTGAGCTTGGAGAAAAGAAGGTCCCAGGGAAAATTTACCACAGTTTTTCAGTACTTAAACGGGGTTGATAAAGATTTTAGCAGGGCTTGCTGTGATAGGAAAAGGGATAGTGGTTTTAAACTGAAAGATGATAGATTCAGAGTAAATACAAGGAAGACATTTTTCACAATGAGGATGGTAAAATGCTGGATTACGTTTCCAGAGAGATGGTAGATCCCTGGAAACGTTCAAGGTCAGGTTGAACCAGGCTCTAAGGAATGTGATAATGTTGATGTCCCTGCTCATTGCAGGGGGCCTGGAATAGACAACCTTCAAATATCCTTTTGAACCTGAACCATTCTATGATAAGCAAATTCTTGTAGTTGATATATTTTCATGGAATTATCTCAACTCAATGCTCAACAGTGGTTAAAGAAGCAAATCCGAAGTTAGTAAGTATTAAATACAGAAGAAAATAGAGACCACCTTTATGCAAGCATACATTTATTTCTCACCTATTATTTATTATGTTTTTTAGATTTGAAAAGAAAGTTATTTTAGAACAGAACCGGGGTTGGGAAGAGCAATAACAATAACCACAGGTACAGAACAACTTCTGTTGGAAGAAAAGTTTAGGCTAGAAAAGAGATGGCCTAAGAAGCGATTATGGTAAGGAGAGGCATAAAGAGACTGACTGCTCACTGTCCTTTCCAGCATAAGAGGCAGATTTTATCAAACAACACCAGTAGCAGCCAGATTGAGAAAAAAAGGGAAGGTGCTTCTTCCTATGGTAGATAGTAGAGGGTACCAATGTAAATGGATATTACAAGAGCCTGAGTAAATACTTTGACAAGAGCTCTATTAAGGGATACTACATAGGTGAACCAAATCAAACCCTGACACTTCCCTGAGCTGAAAGTAGATGGTGGTTGGAAAAGCACTCAGGTACACATTATGGTTGCCCTGCTTTTATTCTTCTCTTGGGCATCCACTGATGGCCAATGCTGGTGACAGCGTAGTGGGTCATTACCATTCTTAATTTCTTGAAGAGTAACAGATAAACAATTATACATGATGCTAATCAGGTCTAACATACTGAAACTAAATCTGCTCTGGAAATTGGAAGTTACATATTAACCTTTTGACAGCAGGAACAGAGCTGAGATGTGGATCATCCTTCAGTAGGTCATGACTACTTTTACTTTTTCCCTTCATGCTCTGTTAAAAAAAAAAAAACAACTATAAATTTCAGTGTTTGAGAGGATAGTGAAAAAGAACAATGGTAAGAAAAAGATAACTTGTTTCTTGTTAGCTTTAGCCTAACCAGTCAGCATAAACTTTTTTAATAGCAAAGAACAAGAGGGCATTCCAGAAAGAGAAGTATCAAACTTATAACACAAATCTGAAAAGCATATCTGCACTAGCAATGCACTTAATTTTAAAGGACACAAAACCAAAAAGGAGATATTGTTTAATCATCACAATCATTACATATCATAAAGATACACAGCCTAGCACCCATAAATGATCCAACACAAAAAAAAAGCCGAGACTTATGAAAATCAACTACGATCACCTTCAAAACAGTTCCCTTCTGAGTTGACACACAGTTGCATAGGATGCTGCCAACATTCAAAACAATTCTGCAGATCATTTTGTGAAAGACTGTTGAAGATCTTTATTATTTTTGCTTTCACATCTTCTACCAACAAGAAATGGGTTTCTTTGAGCACCAGTTTGATCTTTAGGAAGAGGCAGAAATTGCAGGGATACAGGTCTGATGAACAGGGCAGATGCCCAAGCACAGTGACGTTATTAGCCAAAAACTGCTTCACAGACAAAGTGTTGTGGGCTGGTGCACATCAGCATTCTCTAACTGACAGTAAGAAAACAGCTGTAGCTGAACACATGTCCACTTATACTGAGTGAAGAGATAGAGCTGGGTCAGGTCTTACTATGACAGTTCAGAACATGTTCTATAACGATCTCTCTGTCTCTTCCCCTCTCACTCTTGGTTCTCGAGCTACAGAGTTAGTCTTGGCTTTTTTTGTGTTGGACAATACCTGAATGAATGAAGAGGTAAGAACCTGACTTTCCAATAATAGCATATGACAACTCAAAGAACTGCCACGTACAAAGCAGTATTCATTAATTGCTAGAACACTAACTAGACCCCATGGGGAAAAAAAAAAGAAATTAATAACCTATAATAACCTACAATACATCAACCTGCAATATGCCATGCAGGAATTGTCTACAGAAGCAGTCAAACAAATCTAACAAACACATTAAGATCTTTAGGCAGAAAGACTACAGTAAGAAAGCATTCCCCATGCTAATCCAAAAAGACTAGATTTCAGACTAAAATCAAACTGAAAATCTCTGTTACAGAAACACTCTGCATTGTGACCTGAATGTCTCCATTTCAGCCACATTTTATAATCCTGTCAGGAAGATAGTAGTTGTGTGGATAATAAAATCTTACTCATTTAAACACAACTTTATGCAGAAAAAAGCTTAATATTTAGCAACATGAAAAGTTTACTTCCTTTAACAAGTAATGGTGGGGGATGTTCAGCAGCTAGAAGAAACATAAGACAAGTGCTTATCATCTTTGTAAACTGCTCCAAAAAAGTACAGACAATTAAATAAGCAGTTTGGACACCAAAAGCCTTAGTTTAAACACTAATTAACAACCAGTGAGGGCCCTACTGTAAGGTTCCTGAGTGCACTAATAGCCTTAATGGCCCTGAAGAGTTTTACCTGAAGCTCCTCTGCCTACAAGCACCATTTTAGCTCAAGCATGAGAATCCACTCACCACCTCAGGTATACCAGAGGTATACTTGTGTCTAACTTTGTCTTCTGGAATGGGCCTGTTGGATCCACACTGTAGACTTGTCTCCAGCCCTATCTCCGGTCCCATCTCTTGCAGCTCCTGACTGGACTCCCTGGATGGGGACCCTGGTCTTGGTTTTTGCTGGGCATGTTCAGGACTGTTGATAGGTCCTGTTACTCGCAACCAACTCTGCCTGCTGTACCCAGACCCTGTGGGATTGTGCCACTGTTGGTGAGCACACTGACGATGCTGGAGTCACTCTCGCTTCCTTGCTTGCCCTCCCTCACGCAGCCATTCTGCTCTTGCCACTCCCTGACATAAACTATCCTAATACTGTGATTTCTGCCCCCTCTATAGCCTTCTGGGGCACACAAATTTTCTAAGAATGATACTCTCTACCATATAACAATTTAGAGACTCTCCTGATATAGAACAGTTTGACCTGTAACATTTAAAAGCCACCAAAGGCCCTAATCCATTGTTTAAACTATTTTTGAAAGCACTTCTTGCTTTATCCATGATCTGTGGCATAAATATTGAGAACTTAAATTCTAGGAAGGAAAAATACTTTTTCTTTGTGTATTTATTTGCTCATTTATCTTTGTGTCTCAACTTTCATATTGTAAGAAATAGGGAATAATTCCTATCTTTCTCTCCCTCTCTCCCCTTTTTTTAAAGTTAGCATGATCCATATCCCCAGTTATACTTCTTTGCACAGTATCAGGAACAGGCACCTGCTGATACCTTGCAGCAAAGGCAAAATACATTCCTTCACTTAGTCTGAGAGTAATGCAGGTGATAACAAAAACGCTGACAAATAAACTCCCTAAGACTTGTTTCGGAGTTTTAGAAAGCAGCACCCTCTATTTCGGTGCTGGGCACATGAGGGAATGATTTTCATCAATTATGTTCAATGAGACAATAGCTGGTCACAAAATATACACTCAACTTACATGCATATGTATAAACTCTCCCAGTAATCTCATGCATATTCCACTACTTTCCAAGGACTAATCTTAATTTTATTATGAACTTCACAACAGCCAAGTCTCTGCTCACTAAAGCTTTGAAGCCAGTTCTCTGTCCAACCTTTTATTTTTAGATAAGGGAAGAAGTATTGTCTGGAAACAGCACTATTTAAAAAACCCCATACTATCAGAAGAATAGTCTGTGTCTGTCTAATTTTCAAAAATACTGCCACTTAGATGTTGCTTAGCTGAAGTTAGTTAGAAAAATAATTCTACAGAAAAATAACTCTACGTAATTCAAAATATTGACTCTGCAATAACAATCACTTTTGTATCATAGGCTGAACAAGTCCAGAGTAGCAAATTATTCATAATTGGGAAGTTGGAGAAAAGGCTAATCTTGAATTCAGTACTTACTTGGTAAGTAAGAGAATAATTCTTATTTTTCACATTTAAACATGAAACCATTGAATACTGTAAAAAATTCACCCTGATACATGTTTTTTCATTTATGCTTTAGAATACTTTAGCCTCTGCATCACTGCACTAAAAACTAATAGCAAATGTTCCCTTCTCCCAGATCTAGTAAAGGATCTGCTGACTTTCCTCTCAACCTCAGTTCTTAAAGGACACTCTTCTTGAGTTGAAACAAGAAACACTCACTGCATCTAACAAGAAAAAAGAGTTCAAAGGATTCTGAATTTGTAGATGTCAAAGAATCCCATTATTAACTTTGATCTTCAATTTTTCTTATCAAAAACAGAGAATGAAAGTTGGTGCTGAAGTTCACGTACTTCAAATTAATCAAGAGTCAGATAATGTCCAGAACTAGAGACATACTGATCTAGACCTATTAGATACAATCAATGAGGTTTGAAAAAAGTGTTTCATTCTGTTGTTAAGAATGAATGGGAATTCTTCATGAACAGTTGATTTGGTTATTTTCCCAGCTACAGCGCGCCCAGAATTTAGTCAGGACAAATATGAGGATAAGATTTTAAAACTGAGTTGAAGACAACACAACTACACTGAAACTGGGTTTGTCGTGAAGGTGGTGTTCTATTTAGATCTTTTTAAATTGAAAAGTAAGCATTTGGTGGGAAAGGAAAGAACATCAAAGCAACCAAGTTTTCAAAAAGCAGAACTGCAGATAAGCACGTTAAGCTAAAGAAGCATAGCTAGTCTGACGGATAAGTCAGAGAAAGAAAAATAGTTAAAACTACTATTGTCATAAATCTTTAATATCATACCATCTCACTGTAATATTGTCCATCATTATTCACTGTTGTGTTTTATATTTTATTGAAATCCTGTAAAGACTGACTACTTGTATTGTCTTAAATATCATCTGACTCTACTTTTACTGCTGTCTTCAACATGTTCTTGAGTGCTGTGGCTTCTTATGGGCTGATTGTGCTGTTGCAGAGGACGGGGAGGAGGTGCAGCAGCAAGTGCTGCCCCCCTCACCTGACGGCACATGCAGACCCAGAGGGTTCAGGCAAAGGTTATTCTAGCGAGGGTCTGTTGAACTGCCAGTGACCCTGGAGCCCCCAACCCCAATTCCAGAACATTCACAAAGAAGCTTCTGCGCATGCCCCATTTTGAGAACTTTAGCAGCAAGACCACCCCTCATATGCTAATAGCCATGGACTTGCCCTGTAAATAGAAACCCAGCAAGAAGGCAGACGCACGCTCACCTTCCCATGAAAGTTGCCTGAACACATTGCAGAAGAACCACGTGCTCCTGAAGACCACATTTTCCAGAGGCCCATGGAGAGGCAAGTACTTTTCTCTTTCCCCCTACTACTCTTTTATTTTCATCTCTCTTTTCCATGGCGCTATGGGATATCGGATCAAATCTGAGTTGTGTTGTAATTTTGTGCAGCTGCCTTGAGGTTACAGATTGTGATCTGAACAGATTGGGATCTGTTTTACAACTTTGGGAAGTTGCAACTCAGGAGTGCACCTGAGTATCTGAGTTGTTATACTGGCTGTGCCTAGAATAAACTCTGTTTTGAATTTAACCTGGGAGATTTGTCAGTCGCCAGTTTGCCATGCAGTCACCAGAAGACCCTTCCTCTCTGACTGCGCAGATTAGGGAGCAGGGGAGGCATGACCACTGCTGATTTCGGGATTGGAACCTTAACATTTTGGTGCAGCAAGCCCGGTGTCAGCAGCGGCTCAGGGTAAATAGTGTTGAAGAGATAATGGCTTGAAAGTTAAAAAGGAAATTGTAATTTCCAGCACAGATATGATGGCCACCTTGGACATGCTTGATTTCTGTTGCCTCCCTACCTGTTTTTAAAACTGTTGGTCATCTTTGGAGTCCTGACAGCCACGTGGGCGGTTGCTCAGGAAGGAAAGTCTGATGGACATAAAACTGAGAGTGAAAATAGGGCCTTGAAAGAAATGGCTAAAGCGCTGCTGTCAGACCTAGAGGCAAAGCGTGCAACTCTGCAGCAATGTGCTTTAGATGAACCAAATATGATTGAGGAAAACTAGCAAGGTAGTTTAGATGTACGTGCAGGAAAGTTGGTGAAGGGCTGTGAGGGAGGCTGCGAAATGGGGCCAGTCTCCTGATGTAGTGGCCCATTTTTACTGGAATGAGAAGGTGGCGAAATCTGATCCTGATTGCAAAACCTGGCCTCTAATTATTACTTACGAGGGGGAGGAATCTATAAATCTACCAAAAGCAAGTCTATGTGCAGTTTCAGAGGTCAACAAAGGACAGCTTACCGGGGTGGAGAAATTGACTTTTTTGGGGGAGGGATGGTGTGACTGCCCTCCCTGCCCCTGGGAACAGCCACCTCACTGGAAGCATGTAAAAAGCAGCTTGCTTGCGGTTGATGTATGCCCCATTGGTAACGTTAGCAACCCTGGACAAAATGATCCCTTGGCCAGAGGTTCGCCTGACTACTTAATGCTTCACAAAGTTTCACGGACTCGGGTATGCGAAGAGGGTCTGAGAAAAGGTGTTCCTTGATCTTTAACGGATGGCCTGCCCCTATCTGATCTGCAGTTATTAGTAGAAAAGTGGAAGCCACCAGGTGAAGTTCCTCCTCAAAAGGACGAAACATCTGCAGCTCTCATAGCAAAGGTAGCAACAGTTCTTTTGGCTCTTGTGGATGAGATTATCAACCCCGCCAGGTGAAAAAAACCTCACTGGGCAGCTTTCAGTAGGCAAGTCGAAAAGCACCCAGGGGGTTTATTTTAGAAGGGCTCACAGAGAATACACAAGGGGATTTATTTGCTACTATTTGCTTCAGCCCCTTTAAGACACCGAGCGCCCCCATACCAGGCTCAAATGTTGGCTTTGAATACTGATACAGCAAACGAGCGGGATCATTCCCAATAAACAATTTTGGGTAACTGACAAAACGTACCTGTGACCCCATTAGTCAAATCCTGTCGACCGAGAACCACTTTTTCACTTATGTGGTAAAGGACTCAGCACCATGTAGTCTGATCACTAACTGAAGCAGGTAGATACCCAAACCACACAAACAAATAAGATGGGGCTCTAGAGAAATGATTTGGTCAGCAATAGAAATGATAACAATAACTTGTTAAATTTTTAAACTAACTTTATTTAAGTGACAAAGTCAGGTAAGGAAATTCTACATCAAAGAATACCTATGCAACCCTAGATTTGTGAACGCAGATAACTCACAATAGTGCTATATTTAATTATGAAATGTACTAGCACCTCCATGAATTGTAAAGAGCAGACATAGATCCACACTACAAAGTATGAAATTATGTTTATGGAAATTTAAAAATATCTTGCAGTAATTTAAGGCACATGCAAAGTCAGAAAAGTTAAAAACCTGAGCTTTTTCCACATGTTAAAACAGTAAAACCATGAAAACTGAAGAAATTTCTAGTATTATTGTGGAAAACTCCAACATAAGAACAAGGTAAGAACTTTAAAGCACTTTATGCATGCAAAAAAAGGTAATTTTAAGTTGAAAAGAAAAATGGAGATGATTTGGTACAGTACCTGACTTACTCTATTGACTTCCTCCTCCTCTTCTTCAGCTTCTTCTCCAAAGGAAAGCAGGTTAAAATTTCTTAAAGAGAGAAAATACATTTTCTATTAAAACTTGAAATACTAACTAACTAACATGTCATAAGTTTTAAACATATTACTTGAATATTGCACGCAATTTTTAAAAAACTTTTTGTCCTGCTAAATATACCAATTTCAAGCAACTACAACATGCTATTTTACAATAAACCTTGAATATTTAGAGAACCATGTTCTGGTATATTCCTGAGACCAAATAATCAGGAGAACGAAGCATCACTTAGAAAACGGTGAGATGGAATTTAAAAAATTCTCACAAATACTTAAATCTTGACAGCTCTGAAAACAGAGCAGTTGCATTTTTTCCTTTTGTTCTTTCTTCCCAATAGAACAAGTATAAAGCACAAAATTTTCAACCTACAGCAGCTCATGAATCATAGAATCATACAATCTTACACCTCTGAGATCATCGAGTGCAACCGCACCCCTCATCTGCTAAACCATGTCCCTCAAAAACTCATCTATCCTTTTTTTAAATACCTCCAGGGATGGTGACTCAACCACTTTCCTGGGCAGGCTGTTCCAGTGCCCGATCACCCTTTCGGTACAGAAATTCTTCCTAATATCCAACCTGAACCTCCCCTGGCGCAACTTACGGCCATTTCCTCTTGTTCTATCACCTATGACTTGTGAGAAGAGATCAACACTCACTCTCCCACAGCCCTCTTTCAGGCAGCCATAGACAGTGATGAGGTCTCCCCTCAGTCTCCTCTTCTCCAAACTAAACAATACCTGTTCCCTCAGCCGTTCCTCATAGGACTTGTTCTCCAGCCCCTTCACCAGTTTTGTTGCTCTTCTCCAGACACGCTCCAACACCTCAATGTCCTTCTTGTACTGAGGGGCCCAGAACTGAACACAGTACTCGAGGTGCGGCCTCACCAGTGCTGAGTACAGGCATACAATCACCTCCCTTGTCCTGCTGGCCACACTGTTCTTGATACAGGCCAAGACGCCATTGGCTTTCTTAGCCACCTGGGCACTCAGCTTGCTCATATACAGCCGGTTGTCAACCAACACCTCCAGGTCCTCTCCTCCAGGCAGCTCTCCAGCCAGTCTTCCCCAAGCCTGTAACGTTGCATGGGGTTGTTGTATCTCAGGTGCAGGACTCGGCATTTGGTCTTGTTAAACCTCATCCCGGTGGTCTCAGCCTATCAACCCAGCCTGTACAGATCCCTCTGCAGAGCCTCCCTTCCTTCAAGCAGATCAACACTGCCACCCAGCTTGGTGTCATCTGCAAACATGCTAAGGGTACATTCAATCCCTTCATCCAGATCATTGATAAAGATATTGAACAGGACTGGACCCAGCACTGAACACTGGGGAACACCACTGGTGACCATCCTCCAACCGGATTTGACTCCATTTAACACCACTCTTTGGGCCCGGCCATCCAGCCAGTTTTTCACCCAGCAGAGGGTGTGCCTGTTCAGGCCAATGGCAGCCAGTTTCTCAAGCAGAATACTGTGAGAAACGGTGCCAAGGCTTTACAAAAGTCCATGTACATCACATCCACAGCCTTCCCCTCGTCCATTAAGCAGGTAACCTTGTCATAGAAGGAGATCAGGTTGCTCTGGCAGGACCTGCCTTTCATAAAAACCCATGTTGACTGGGTCTGATCACATGCATCAGATTGCACACATATTCACACAATGTAATTAAACTAAGTAATTTTTTTGTCGGGCTTTTTTTTTCCAAATTATTTGTTTACACTATGTTGGAAGCAGTCAGTTGCAATATGCTGTATCTCTGTCCAGTAGAACTGACCACATACACTCACTTAATTTATTACTTTTCACTGCACATTTATGACTTCCAAATATCATTCACAGAAACTGAAATGTCCCATGTCAAGATGCCTACTTTTGCTAAGTATTTTAGTGGGAAAGAAGTGGTAGCTGACAAAATAATTTCAAAAACTTCAAACAACTGAGCTATGACCTAGTTACTAGTATTAACTTCAGTGTCATCTCTGTCACAAAAGAACAATTACACATTCTTCCCCATGGGACAGGCTTAAGCTACCTTTTACCTCTCCTTTGCAAAAAACTATCAGCATGCATGAAACAATGCCAGCTAAGTTCATGCACAGTAACCACTACTATTACAGCAACTAGAGTTGTATGTACTCTTCAGAAATAGGGAAACAGGTTTTGCTAAGATTAGAGAATATTCCTCTGTGCATTTTAGAAAAGCCTTGTTCTTCAAAAGCATAAATATAAAGTTACCAAGCTGCAAATTAAAGGTGAAAAAAAATTATCCATCTCTTATATTGCTTATATTACTTTGTGCCTTTTACTTTGGACTTTTTAGTTTCTTCTTCTGGTTTATCCTTCTTCAGCTTTCTATTTGGTCTTGGAACAATGTCATCAAAAGGATTAAACAAAACCTGTTAAAAAAGTAGTATTTTAATAATATATTAAATACTGTATTTTTACTATATTAAATATATTTTACTATATTAATACTTTAATAACTATTTTACTATAACTAAATGATTCAATGTTTTAAAATAATATATAAAAGGGCACACCCAGTTTTCATACCAGAACAGAGTTTTCTGTGTTCAAACCAGATATACTCACCTCACTACTTCTTATTTTGTGTGGAGTAAGAGGTCTCTCTTCCTTGTCAACTTCTACTTCAGCCAAGCGCAACATATTATATATTGTATCTCCTGTAACCTGTCAAAATAATAAAAAAGGTTTGAAAGTCCCTGCCTGTAATTTTTGTTAATTACTCTGCAAAATGCAAGGCAATTATGTAAAGACTTTTGAAAATACAAATGAAATAGGAAATACTGTAAGCGCATAGATTTCTAAACCACAACAAGTACAATGCATAAAGGTTTGGGTTTTTATAAATTAAACATCAAAAGCTGAAGGAATACAGGTAGCTAAACCTGCATTTTTGAGAGCTTATGCAGGGGAAGATGTCAAATTCTTACTGTAAACTCTGAAACAGGAAAATAAAATACATTGTGAAAAAATTGGTTTATTTTCTTTAAAGTAAATCATGAAAGTGGGAAACCCATCCTATGTTTTTCATTTTCCTGATTCTTCTGAGTAATTAGAATATACAAGCAGAATTTTCTAAAATGTCACCAGTAGTAGAGGAAGTGATTAATAAGAGAGAGCCATAATAACATTACCACAACTATTTAAAGTAAGCGCAACACAAACATATAATTTAGAAGAATAAGAACAGCAAAGTAAATAACTACAGGAACAACCTATAGAGACATTTCTACCAAACATGGGAAATTAAGCAAAAGGAGACAGCTTAGAAAGCAATGAAATAAATTTCAAAAGAATATAGCAGCAAACAAAATTAAAATAGACTTTGAATACAGAGAAACTTATAGTATCTTTTGTCAAACTCAATCTGGGACTGTAGTCCGTGCAGCAGACCTTTCCAAAGATTGTGTGCTTGTTATTAAGTTCATCTGCACGACCCAACGTGAAGAAAAATTGACTCCCATTATCATGGGGCCCAGCATTTGCCATAGCAACAAGTCCTCTTCGATTAAATCGCAATCGTGAGTGGAACTCATCCTGGCAACAACAGAAGAGAACACAATTTAAGTATGCAACTTTTTTTCCATTTCTTTAGCTACAACTTACTTAACATCAATATACACACACAGAAAATAAGCTGTTATTTTTCTTTTAAATTCAGACAGTAATATAACCAAAATCTTCTGAAACTTAATGCCAAAATTGTATTTAAAAGCTTCTGGGTTTAGCAGAAAAGATAGTTTTTAGTCACTTTTTTCTTCTTGGTGCCTACAATGTAAACAAGTGAACAATCTTCTTTCAGAAGAAACTATAAACACAGAACCAACAAACACCAAAAGAAAAAAAACCCAGAAACTAACAATAATAGAAAGACACGTAATTTAATAAAATCTCTAAGTCCTATCCTGCTAACTCTCTCCTTTTCCAGTAATTGCCTAATAGTCAATTGTTATTATTTTTGCTGGAATTTATTATCCCCCCAATATCAAAAAAATTCTCAAAGTCTTTATAAAAGTAACTATTTCATAGATTTCTTGTAAAACTCTCATTCTTGTTAACAGCTATTTAGGGGGAAAATCCTAATTAATGTAAAACTGGAAGCTCAGTAACAGATGGCAATAGTACAGCATTGCAAAAATCCACAGAATGAAGTTTTCAGGACCAGAAGAGGACACATTAGGACTACTTTCAAAGCAAAGTAAAAGCAATGAGTAAAATACTAATACTGTGGTAGTATGACAATTCTAAACACTGTAATACTGAGATACTACTAGTTTTAAGCAGCAATGATACTACAATACAGGTAATATTTGTTTGGTTCTCTGCTCAGGTACCAATCCTTTCCACAAACTTGCAGTTCTTGTTATATAAATGGGTCTGCAAGGCCCAGAGACAGGTTACGCAGAAATACAACGTGTGTAAACTACACGCATCGCTGCACCTCAGTTTACCATAGATCAACACCTACTCTTCACTGCCCCCATCCCTATTTTTCCTTGTGAAGTTCATGCTAGTAAGGTAATACATTTATCATATCAGAACAGCTGGATTTAAGAACTCTCAATACAAAAAGGCCCATTCAAAAATATTGAAGCAACGTGTGAAAGCAACTACTGTACCTTTATAACGTTACATTTCTCATGTCAGGTTTGTTTTCTCACAACCTCACATGGTAGGAAGAAAAACCGACAAAGAAACCAAAAAAATTAATGCATTAGACATACGGATATGTACCTTGAAGGGAGCTCCATAGATTGAATCTCCGCCTGATCCAGTACCAGTGGGATCACCTCCCTGCACTATAAAGCCAGGCACTACTCTGTGAAATATTGAGTTATTGTAATATTCTAAAAAAAAAAAAAAGAAAGAAAAATAAGAGGACATTAAATACATGTAAATGGTCTCAAAATCACTTTCATATAGATGTCCAGAAACTGAAGTTCCAGAAAACAAGTACTACAACTAGATTCTACTTCCACTAGGTTCCCTCTTCTTCCGTTGTCTTGCTCAGTGTGACGGTATCTCAGCTACAAAGTACTACTGATGAAATTTGCAGGGAAAAAAAAAAAAGTGGTTTCATATGATCCTGTTGCCAAAGACGCCGCACATCACTGACGAGATGATACTGATTTACCCATTAAGTTCTACAATTGAAATAACGTTACCAGTGCACCCAAATTTAAAAGGAGAGCTAAAACTACTATACTCTGCCCTAGCCAACATCTTACATACATCGTTAGCCATATCCATCCACCAAATGATTAGCATTTTCACTGACCAGTATGGAACACAGATGTCACCCCTCTCACTACCTACACTGTACCCAAACTGATAATTTTCACAGAATTAAATACATGGTACATTTTGCTCCTGAAGATAACTTTTTTTATGTATCTAGCTATGTATCGGATAAGGGACACAACATCATAAGAAAATAACTAAAATTTAACTTTACTTGGCTTATACTTCCAGTTGATTTTTGTTTTAAAATAAAATCTGCAGCATGCTGCAAGACGCAGTAGAATCTGCAAATGTGACAGCATAGATAGGTATATTCAAGGATGGTTATATACTAGGCTAATCACAAGAGAATCACAAAAAATTATTATGTAAAGCATAGGAACCTACACAGCAGTCAGACAAGTTCAGAAAGGAAATAAAGCCCAGTTCTTTAACACTGAAGGTAAGTGAACTCCCTAGGTATTACCAAGGGCTAAGTAACTGGGTTACTATTAAAAAAAATCTCCACATTAGGTGTAAGAACATCACCATCCAACCATCAACTTCCAGAACAGGCTGGATCTGTGCTATTTTTCCTTAACTGAGAAGGGCTAAAAGGACTCAATTACTCTAAAAACGCATAAACAGGATAATAGCAGTAACCAGAAAACACATAAAGGCATGAGGCCCTTCACAAATTCTCATTTCCTAATAGACAGCTTCTCAATTTCGTAACCACTACTCCACTGAGGAGCATTACAGAGTTTTCATCAACAAAAAACTACAGCAATTGAAACATTAGAAGCACTGATGAAAACAAAACCAAAAAGGTAGTAAAGATGGTGATACATAAATGAGAATTTGGAGGATGTCCAAACATGGACATGAAGGATGTCAACAACTCATATTACATTCAGTCATTACCTTCCATACAAAGCTGGATGAAATTTCTACATGCTTTTGGTGCTTCTTTTGACCATAATTCTATATCTATATCTCCTGCTGTTGTTCTCAGCAAAACCTATAAAAATATACACAAATAAGCCATTAGTTTTATTGTAGCTTAGTAACCATTACAAGAATATCACTGCTGTGTTAAAAAAATACTTTGGAATTAATTATATAAGTAACAGCAGTAGACATTCAAATGTGCCAGGTGGCTACTGTTAGTTCTAGACAGTACTGCCAGAAGTTAAGACAGGTCTGAGCTGATATAATATGGTTTCGAGGCCAATGACCTGGTACCCGACACATGACAAAATTACCACTTCCACAATGAAACAACAGGGAGGAAAAAAGCTTAATTATGCCATAAAACTCCAAAAGTATATACCTGTCTTGCAAGCAATACCACTAAATTCAGTGAGAGATCCTAATAAAATCACAACCTAAAATTAGGAACCCAAGATATAGTCAAGAGTAGAGGAAAAGAAAGAAAGCCTTCAGGACTGCTTAGCATGACGTATCATAGAATGGTTTGGGTTGGAAGGGACCTGGAGGATCATCCAGTTCCAATACTCCTGTCATGGGCAGGGACATCGCCCCCGAGATCAGGTTGTTCCAAGCTTCATCCAACCTTTTCTTGAACACCTCAAGGGATGGAGGACATCCATGGCTTCTCTGGGCAATATGTTCCAGGGCCTCACCACCCTCACCGTAAAAAAATTCTCCCCAATATCTAATCTAAATCTCCCCTTTTCCAGCTTAAAACCGGTACCCTGCCTCCTATCACTGCACTCCCTGATAAAGAGACCCCTGCTCCTCCTTACCCCCACTGCCCCACCCCCCCTGTCCCCCGGGTTTTTCTGTAAGCTCCGTTAAGTACTGGAAAGGTGCAATAAGGTCTCCACAGAGCTTGCTCTTCTCCAGGCTAAACAAGTCCAACTCTCACAGCCTGTCCTCGTATAAGAGGTGCTTCTGCCCTCTGATCACCTTCGTGGCCCTCTACTGGACCGTAACAGGTCCGTGTCCTCCCTCCAGAGCTGTATGCAGTACTCCTGGTGAGGTCTCCGCAGAGCAGAGTAGAAGGAGAGAATCACCTCCCTTAACCTGCTGGTCACACTTCTTTAGATGCACCCCAGGATGCAGTTGGCTTTCTGGGCTGCGAGTGCACACTGCCAGCTCGTATTCAGCTTCTCATCCACCAGTATCCCCAAGCCTTTCTCTTTAGGACTGCTCTCAATTCATCTCCCGCCCAGCCTGTAAATGTGCTTGGAACTGCGCCAACCCAGGTGCAGGGTCTTGCACTCGACCTTGTTCGCACCGACCCACCTCTCAAGCCTGTCCTGGTCCCTCTGAAGGGCGTCCCGTGCCTACAACGTGTCGACCGCACAGTGCAGCTGCCCTCACACACAGGGGATGTCTTTCACA
Source organism: Dromococcyx pavoninus (assembly GCA_033558185.1). Lineage (NCBI taxonomy): Eukaryota > Metazoa > Chordata > Aves > Cuculiformes > Neomorphidae > Dromococcyx > Dromococcyx pavoninus. Next base: position 733,900 of record JAUMJL010000387.1, on the reverse strand, counting down.
CCTCAAACTAACTTCTAACCAAGCCAGCACCACAACACGAGGACCGTCAACCACCGCGCGCATGCCCTCGCCTGTCCCCGCCACCCCACCGACAACACGCAGTCTCTTCACAGCCCCTCACGCTCGCTCCCCGTATCTCCGCGCCACCCCTCGCACAGCTCCCACCACCCCCCCCCTCCCAACCTTCACGGAGCTTCCCCAGCCGCACGCCCCCAGCGCCGCGGTGCAGTCCCCTCCTGCCAGCCTGCACCTCGCAGGCCTCGGCCCGACAAGCCGCACCTTGCCGTTGGTGGGGGGCTCCTGGATATAGATGTTACTCATGGTGGAGACAGGGCCGCCTGGGCCCGCCGCTCGACCACGCTTCGCCTCCGACACTTCCTACGTGCCCCATTCTCCCGCCCTCTTGGGCGCGTCCACGCAGCGGAGGGAGGTGGGGGGCAGGTGCGCAAGCCAGGCGGAAGGATAAAGGGATGAGTGCCCACTCGGGGTCTCTGCGGCTGTCACTGAGGAGCGAATTTCTTCAGGAAGACCTGGAGGTTTCTCTAAGCACCTACAGCCCCTCCGCGCGGCTCCGACCCAGTGCTGACCTTCCCCGCGAGTGGAACGGCCCGGACGTGCGCGGGGCGAGGCGGGGGCGGCACCACCGAGCTTGGGCCGGGGGCAGGAGGCGCCATGGCGCTGCCGGGTGAGAGGGGACTGGGGACAGCAGCGGCGTGTTGGGAAGGGGAAACGAGCAGCGGGTTGGTGGGAAATCTGGGGAAGCGGGGAGGGAGGCGGCGCGGTGCGAGGTCGGGGCAGCCGCATGACCGCTTCCTTTCAGGCGTGCGGAACCTCCCCCCAGCGTCCTGGGAGAGTGGAGATCGAGTGCTACGGATAGCACAGGTCGCCTTCTTACGGCTAGATCCAAAGGACAGAATCACAGAATGGTTTCGGCTGGAGGGGACCTTAAAGCCTATCCTGTTCCACTCTCCTGCCGCGGGCAGGGACCCCTCCCACCAGACCAGGCTGCTGAAGGCCCCATCCAACCTGTCCTTGAACACTTCCAGGGAGGGGGCATCCACAGCTTCCCTGGACAACCTGTGCCAGTGTCTCAACACCCTCAGCGTGAAGAATTTCTTCCTAATGACTGATCAAAATCTTCTTTCCAGTTTAAATCCATTCCCCCCCATTGTCCTTTCACTACATGCCCTTTTAAAATTCCTCCACAGCTTTGTTGCAGGTCCCCTTCAGGGAAGGCTGCTATAAAATCTCCCCGGAGCCTTCTCTTTTCTAGGCTGAAAAACCCAGACTTGGATTCTCTCCTTGCCTTTTTTTTTCAGGATTAACATTTGTGTCCAGGTCGTTGTTTAGATAGACCCGTTGGGAAGGATGATCAGACAAAACAGGCAGAAATGCTCACACTATTTGTAAGGTATTTAGGTCTCCGTTAGCCAAATGTACATTTTGCTTTGAAAATTTTGTTGATCTTGAGACATAAGGGGTATTTTGTGTTGGAGAACAGCTGAATAAGCCTGAGCTTTGGATAGCTTATCTCTTAAGAACAAACAAAACTTCAATGAGCCTCGTTGCATTTTAGAAGGGGTTCTTGAGGACTATGTGATGTTTGCCTTCAGAGGTTTCCAGAGGTCTTTTTTGCAACCTTGTACACCCCTGAATGAATGAGGTCCTTAATGATAGTTGCTGCTCTGTCTGTTGTTAATGTTATTAACACCTGGGAAGAAGGGAGTGAGAAAGGAACCTTCTAGTAATTTATTTGCTTTTAATCATCTGAAACTTCATCTAACCTAAAATCTTGCTTCTATAATTATTCATTAAGGCCAAAAATAATAGTAAAATTTCAGTCTTAGGAATTTGGTGGGAGTGACAATTTTGGTGACAATATTCTTGTGGTCTGCTGGGTGTTTCTATTGGAAATCCTGACAAATGGCACCTGCGCATATTACAGGAGGTTTTGTAGCATGTGCATGATCGTACTGACCTGCCTTGCATAGAATACCATATCTTTCTTTACCTACAAGTCAGTTACACAGTAGGGCTGAAGTTTACGGAGTATTTCAGAAAACTGATACGAAGTACATAGCTTGGGTGATTTTGCTTTCTAGTCCCCAAGGTGTACTGAAAAAGCAGATGCTGTTTTGATTACTTCTTTGATATGACATTGTAAGATACAGCTATATTTTTGTTCCTTACTTCTTGACACTTTCTTCCATGTTCCCTAAATCCTTCCTGGCCTCCATACCTCTCACAGGTTTCTCTCAAACACAGTTATAAAACAGACACCTAAACACTACTAAGTTCATAGGCCACGGAGGGGATATGTTCTACTAAGGTGCTGGGATCCACGGAAGATCATGTTTTATAATGGAATGTATGTGGCTTTATTGCTTTGCTTTCCAGTACTCTTCGGGGCATAGACCAGCAAGTTGTCCAAGTTTCCAAGTTTCAACCTGAGATTTCAAGGTTTCTCTGTTAGTTTGAGTAGAATTTTCTGAAGACAGTGCTTGTCTCAGTAAATCAAAGTTTAAATTCACAGAGACAATGTACCCCCTTCTGATTCTCTAATTTTTTGTCATGGGTTTCTTTTTTTGTTTGCTTAATTATTTAAACACATGGCAGAGTTATTCAGAGAACTGCAAATAACTGTTTCAGTCACTGTTTTTTGCATACTCCATTTCTGGAAATTCATTTTGGACTTTTATTATGAATAGGCTTAGATAATTAAAAATAACTGATCTGTTTTTGGACGGTAGGTCTCTGGGGTTTCTCTTCTGAGCATGTCCTACTATGTCTATTTAATTTAGCTGTGGGCTCAGTTCGGAGAATCACGCACTTCCTATTCCTAAAACCTGTGCTATTCTGATCTTCCTTCCTGCATGGCATCTGTGGACTTTTTTTATTGCTTTCTTCACTTTACACCACATTGGCTTTCTTGTATCAATTAATTCTTTGTATTTGGTGCCATGTTGCCTGGATTCAGAATCACCAAATAATTTGTGAAGTGAGGAAGCTTGGAGTCAAAGATGTAGTCTCACAGAGATTCAGGCAATGCTTGCTTTATTACAAAGGATACACTGTTTATATAGAAATTCAACAGGGTTCACCCGACAAGATTCAATCATTGTTTGGATACATTCAGCTGTTTACACACTAGCTGTAGCTCTATGATTGGTGAAATACTCTTCAGCACACATCATGATGTGGCTGAGGCAAGTCTGCTTGCAGTTAGCAAATTTCTTAGCGGTCAACAAATTTTCTTAGCAAGTTTCCTATCTGCAACCTTGTATTTCTTCTGCTTATTCTAGCCAACTTCCTCTATCGCTGTGTCCTTGTGTGTAGCCACATAGGCAGGGTTGTGCACGATAGACTGAAACAACAATTCATGGCCTGTATTGCTCAAAATATCATCAATTCCCCCTTTTTCTTTTTGCACAACCCAGGCCTGAGTGACCATCTTTTCTAAACTTTGTCTAATACAACTTACTATACAAGGTAATATTAATGCTAACAACAAAAACATCACTAATATAACTAAGTCTTGTTTGATCAGCTCTCTTAGCCAGCCAGTTATTCCCCAAGATTTCAGCCATTCATCCCACGGAGTGATATTGGTAGTGATATGGGAAGTGCGCTCCTTTAAAACTTGAAGTTGTTTATGCATGCTTTGAGAATGACCCAACAAGTTCAAGCAACACATGCCTTCAAAATCTTCACAGCCATGTCCTTGGGCCAATAACAAAAAAATCGATCACAGCTCTGTTCTGAAGAACAGCGTGTCTAATGCTGTCTACATCAGATAGGAGCTCTGAAATTATATCAGATGTGGTATTAAACTGCTTTATGCTCCAACAGGCCAGTTTTGTTAAGGAGTTCCAATTCTTTGCTGCTGAGGCCCCAGGAAAAAATAGGGATAGAAAAAATGTGGCTGTGAGAGTTGAATGACACCTTATCATTACACTCTGGACCAAAATGTTCTCGTTTTGGTCAACTGGTTTTTGCTTTCAATATGTCACGATATCTGGGGGCAAACATTGTTAATTTCCCAATATAACAGGGACCTCCTAAAGGTTTTTCCGGTATTCCATTCCATGCTCGATCGCCACAGATTAAAAAGTATCCCGGCGGCAGCATTTTTCTATCAGAGTTCCTGAGTACTGCAAGGCCATAAAAGTGTGGTTCTAGTATAATTCCAGTGCTCTGCTCGACCGATTATGTGGTTAAATCCAAAGACACAACTGTTTTCCTGGGTTTCAGGCTCTGCCACGCCGTGTCCCAGCAGGATCGACCCCGCAGAGCTGCAGCAGCTGCAGGGTGGGATCAGCTGCGCGGAGCTGCGGTGGTTGCAGGGTGAAGATCGGCTCCAGGGAGCTGCAACGTCTGCAGGCTGGCATCAGCCCCAGGGAGCTGCAGCGGCCGCAGGGTGGGATCGGCCCCAGGGAGCTGCAGCGGCCGCGCGGCGGCAGAGCCGTGGGGGCAGCGCGCCCGTCTCTCAATCCGCAGACCCCGCCTGGCGCCGCGCGTGGCAGCGCCTCCAAATCCGTTAGCAAACGCGCTATTTCTGGCAGCTCTTCTGCGGATGGCACGCAGGCAGGAGGGGCCGTTGGAAGGACTGGTGTTATTCCTTCCTCATCATCTGATCCCTCAAGGGGTAGTGGCACTGCTGCGAGGATCGGCTCAGTAGGAACCTTTTCAGGAGACGTTCCTGAGCTTCCCGCCCCTTGGAGTCGGCCGTATGAGCCTCCTGTCATTTTTACCTTTTGGCGCACCGCAGAAGGGCCTTTGCTTTCAAAGCATGTACCAGAGGACGGAGTGGCTCTGCAGCTGCAGTCAGTGAGGGCTGAATGGTCACTGTAACACCGCTTTCAATGCGCTCTTGCAGCTCTTGAGCTGACGTAGCAACTGGTGCCATTAGGCCCCGAACTGGCAGTTGCCGCAATTTATCTAGCCCCAGGAATTTACTCATTTTGCTGTCTTTACTCTCCGTGTTAGTAACAGCAGGAGCTACTATAGCTTGAACAGCGGTGGCAGCTACCTTGCTTCAACTTTCATGCTAGTCAAAGTGTTAATAACAGTGTGCCACGTAACACCAAAGTTCAATGCATGTTTGTCCTTCCCCGTAATAGTCAAGTCCCACAACTTGTCCCCTAAAGCACGCCATTCTTGGTAGTCAAATAAAAGAGGAGGGACTTCAAAAAAGCCAGTCTCCTGTCTGTGTGTTGACATTATTAAGCCAAGTTTAAAAGAAACTTGAGAATTCTCTTTAGCAACACCTAATTGATGAAATTTCCCCTTTTAGGTGGAAATAAGGATAACATCAGAGCAGGATGCAAGAAGTGTGGCTACCGTAAGTGTGCATTAAGCAGTATGAAGTTGCAATGTTTTCTACAAGATGTAGGTATTTTGATATGAAGAAGATGAGTTTATTGCAATTGCTACTTGAATCCCTGTGTCTTTAGCTTAGTTTCTGCCATATCTTCAATTTATTTTAGTTTTTATTATTACAGTTGTAGTCAGCACAAGCTAACACTGATCATGATGTTAGAGACATAACTTAGAAAACTAAAAATACTAGTCAAGTAGTAGCTTAGTATATGTACTGATTGTTAAAGATTATCTTGTAAGTGAATAAGACTCTTCTGTTTCACTAGAGGGAGACTAAAAGAGCAATATAACATGCTTGCTGTAATTTTTAAATGTTTCAGGCCAAGGTAACAGGCTGCATCTGATGGGTTGAAGGTAGTCAAAGAATGCTCAGACAAAGATAAGGAGGAAATTGGGTACCTTTGGAAGGATACATAACTCTTGTCAAATCTTTTAAGCTTGTCTAAACGTTTAATTATTGCATGTGCTCAAGAGGCAGCGAGAACAAGGAGTACATGGGAGTATTTGATGAAGAGTGATGGAGGAAGTAAATGACCCCCCCCAGAGACTGCCAAATTGACTCAAGTTTATGATAACAAGGCAGTAGATGGCAGCATAAGACTATAGAATAGCGTAATTCATGGATCTGTAACTAATTGTTAGGATAGGTGGGATTATGTTAATGATTTCCTGGGCTACGTAATGAATATACATACAGTTAGCAAATAGAAAGAACCCAGTCACGTGTATCGAGGTGAGTGTACGGCAGGAGAAACCCTTGCTTTTGCCTTGGTGCTAATAAGGGAATGCTTCTTTCAGAAACCTTAAACTCTGGTCTGGGAGAGTTTCATTTGACCAGTTTTTACGGTAACATAGGCTTTTTTAACTTCTTAAAACTGAGTAATACTAAAATGGATGTTCTTTAGTTTCTGATATTTTTGGGTAAATAGTAATTTTTATTTCTGAATATTTTGTTTTTCAGCTGGTCATCTGACATTTGAATGTCGAAACTTCCTCCGAGTAGATCCTCAAAGAGATATTGTTTTAGATGTTAGTAGTACTAGCAGTGAAGACAGCGAGGAAGAAGAACTGCAGAGATTGCAAGCCATACGTGAAAAAAAGAGTAAAGTATTGGGTTTTTTTCTTAAAGAGTAAATTGGATAATGGTCTTCTGAAGTACTGGAACTCTCATTTTATTCTTTTTTGATAACCTCTATTAATTCTTTGCGCCTGTGCTTTAAAAGCAGGTCTTTTACTTCATGTGTTCAGACTTAAGACATTGATAACTCCCACATTTTTTATTATTATTAATTATTGATTGGTATAGAAAAGTCTTAAGGTCAGAAATGTCATCCAATGTGATAAAAATATTGGTTTTAACTGAAATATGAAGATAATATATAATACTACAGTGTTAAGACAGGAAACAAAAATGACCAGATGAGGAGTGAATCTTCTGCAATTTTTTATAGATGGTATATTGGAAGTTAACTCAAATTTATCTTAGTTATGGTATAGTTAAAATTGTGACATGAGTAAGTGTGGAAGTAATTCAGGTAAGCCTAAGGGAATATTCTTTTTTTACAGTTCTAGTTAAATGACCTGTTCTCAGGCTTGGGCAAGTCTTCTAAAATACAGAAGAATGAATATGAAAACCTAAAGCTAATGTAAACATACAGGAAAAGTCACATCTTTTTGCTATAATTTATGGGCCTTCCTTCATTCTTAGTGGTTAGATCAAAGTTATTAAAATATAAGTTGTACAAAAAGTTCTGCTACTCTGCAAAATATTTCTGAAATTATTACACTAGAGCAGAATTTGGAGGAAGGAAAAAAAACTTTAAAAGAATTTTGTAGTAACTTTACATTGCTATTGAAGCCACTGTTTTAATACTGATCTTAACTCAGACAAGTGTTTTGTAAACTGTAACTTTTTATCCTTAGATTTAAATGAGGAGGAAGAAAAAAAGAAACAGAAAAGAAAAAGCAAAGAAAAAACAAAATTAAAGAGATCAAGGAAAAGGTAACTATCACACACCTACTGTAATGTCAAAACAGAACTTTAGAAATATTTCTAATGTTTGGGTTGTTTCTCAGAAAACGCTACTTTTTATGCAACTTTATTTGCAAATACATACTTGGTTTGAAATTCTTCAATGAAAATGATAACATATTTGTTCTCTGAGTAATGGTAAAGTCACAAGCTTTCTGCAGTGGTATTAGGACCAGGGAAGTCTAGAAGGCTCTAGCAAGCTGAGAATCTACAGGTCTGAGAAAACATTGCTTGCTTTGACTACTCAGCAGTGGACAAGATGGGGTGGGAAAAGGTAACAGGAGAATTATGAGGTGGGTTGCCAGCTTAGCTGGTATGGAGAATTCTCATTGCAGTTCAGATCCTTGCGTGCACACAACCATTTGTACACACATGCACACACAAATGCTCTGTGTAACATGTAACTATCAAAAGGAAAACTGTAGTTTTACTGAGCATGTGTTGATTTTTAATGTTCTTGTTATTGTAGAAGCCTAAAAAAATTATTACTCCAGGTTCAAAGGAAAATGTCTGAATACTTAAATTTATTGTGAATCTGAGTTTTGGCCTGATGACTGATTTTTTTTCGATGAGACTATAGGCTAGTTAATCATTAGGGCTGTTGGTGAGATTATATCCCAGGAATTGCACTAAGAGGTAGTAAATATATATTTGGAGGCCACAATAAGATGTTTTTCAGAAATAAAGACACAGGATTTAACACTGGTTGTATTTGCATTTTTCCCTTTCCTTATTTACGTAGTATAGTTCTAACTTAGGTGCATGAAGACAATAGAGAAGAGCCAGCAAAGATGCAGTCTTTACATCAAGTAATTAGTAGTTAATCATATAGACAGTAGCACAAAACTGCCTGCTTGACTTTTATTTCGTTGTCATCTTAGTTCTTCTAAGTATGTAGTCACTCATCACTGCTAGCTGAGAATGGTATTGCCAGCTGGAAGAGCATCCAGATTTGTCATACCCATTTGTCTTAGATTTTTGCATGAGAGAAATTAAGATTTCTCTGAAGGCATTACTGTATAGCATTGTTATTGATCATGTGATATTTTAAAAGCTGGAAGTTCAGTCTGTCATACAGTTTTCTGTTGGTCTGTATCTTACCCTTTTTCCACACAACTTGCCTATTGCATTATCAATTAGTCTGTATTATAAATGTACTGCTTTTCTGGCACAATAGTCTGATTAGAAAAGTCATCATTCAGTTGAACATGCAGACTGAGATATCAGAAGCTTTCCAGTGGATGCAACTATATGAATTCTACACCAATTTCAATTTGTGGCGTTAAATAAATACTGAAATTAAATACATGTTATTCTTGTGGCATTTTTCTTCTTTAAGTACATAAATCTTTACATATGTGGCTTTTTTTTCCTAGATCTTCCTCATCCAGTGCACCTGAAGAGGATAGGCCAAAGTCAAAAAACCAAAAATCACACAAGAGAGAAAAGGAAAAGGAAAAAAAGAATAAATCTAAGAAAGGAAAACATAAAAAGGAGAAAAAAAAGAGACGGAAGGAAAAAAGTTCATCTTCTGATAGTTCAGACAGTTCTAGTAGTGACTGAGGTGCTGGCCTATTTTTGCATTCACTTCTGCAAAGACGATTTTCATTTTAAATCAAATTTATTTATGCTTTGCAATGCTGTTGTTTTAAAATGATATATATATATTTTTAAGAAATTTATTTGCAAGTATCAGTGCTTCAAGATATTAAGTGGACCATTTGGGAAAAAACCTGCTCTTCTACTTCAAGTTTATGAGTACTAAACCATGCAAGTTTAGGTAGTTTTTCACTCTTATTCTTAGTTCAATTGTGATTAGTTGTGTTTGCAGTCCTTTACACTAGGATATGGTAAACTTGGTTTGCAGGTCTTCTTGTAGAAAGACTTGGACTTAAATACACTGAATGTCAGAATGGTTAAATCAAATTTGATAATTCAAGTGAGATTTTCTGTTATGTTATCTTTTAAATAAATGAATATTTTGCATAACATTTTCTACTTACATACATTAATCAGTAAGCCCAAATACGAAATAATATTTGGGTCCAGAGATGGGAAAGAATGGACAATTGGAAGCTAGAAGAGATTTCTCCTTCAAAATTATAAAATTGATATAGTCATAGACTGTGAACGTGTTTTTTTGGCAGGATCACTGAGCAAGCTGAAAACAAACAAAACTATTAATTTTTCCGAGTCTTTTCTTTCTGCCTATGTTTTGTTCTTTACAGTTATGGCCATTTCATTTTTTGCATAAAGTACCACTTTCTGACATTAGATGACTGTCCAACAAGATTGTTTGCAAAGTGCTAAGAACCATGTTAATATGTGGTGAATAATGCCTACATGAACCAGAAAAGGAAATTCAAAGACTGACAGTTAACAAGGATTGTGAAGCCTCCATTCATTCTCATAAAACTCTCATTGAAAAGTTAAAAAACAAACAAACCCCCAAAGCTCTTGTGGAATATAAGCGATTTATCATGTTGAAGTGGATAGCAAAATTTCCCATTTGCTATCGGGAGCAATGTTAAGCATGTCAAAACTTTATAGCTGGATTCCAGTGTGTCTGATTCATATCTTGTGCTGTGGTAGGGTACAGATTCAACACAGACTGGTGCTTTTGAGTTGAACAGATTTTAGATGTATCATCCTACCCAAAAATACCTAAACCTCAAAGTGCCTCAGTCCTTGATAATTGCTTCTTGAAAATGTTCTTTGTGCCTGTGGCTCTGTGGTTGGTTTTCTTGGGTTTGTTTTGGTTTTTTTTTTTGCTTACACACAGAACTGCTTCCCTGAGCAGCATGGCATACAGCTGCAGTGGAAGTCTCATGGGAGTTAAAATATGAGAAAAAGCAACACCTAGGCATCCTTAACAATAACATACATTGGTTTTGTTTTCTATAGTGGATTAAAGCACTGATCTAATACAAAATGATTTGTAGTATAAGGAACATTCCTTTCATAAGTACTAATTTAACAGATTCTGCCACACTGTTCACTCTAGTCTCCTTTGCTGTTGCTGCAGCAATTTTTGTCTGGGTTAATTCCCTAAGCCAGCCATTCTGTAGAAAGCAACAGGGGAGTTGTGGGCTACTTACGCCAGTACTGTTGCCAAAGGAAACATTTGATCAGGCCACAACTTAAGACACGAGTCAATTTTTTTTTCCCTTAAAATGTTTCTTACTTAACAAGATTGGAAGGGTTATTGGAGTTAGGGGAATTCAAATCTTGTATGTAATACTCCCATGGTCTCCCAAGGATCTGGGGAATGGCGGTTTGTATTTTGTTCTTGATTTTTGAAGACACGGAACTGAAGGGAAGATTTACTGAGCTTTCTATACCAGAATGGCTGACGAGTTTATTAAACAACTCTTATTAGCGGTAGTATATCTCCATGTGTGAGTATAATTTATCAATCAAACTATATTTAATGATGAATTAGCAAATGGATAGAGGGTTAAATTTCAGAATAACAAATGGTACGTATTTTAGTAGTGTTCCTTATACTTTTGTGCAGTTTCAAATAGCCATTTTAGATTCTGGTTCTAATTGAAATCAAAAGATTACTTAGCTAAATGATAGTGCAATATTTATGGTAGCTATTTATGGTCATTACGGTGGTATTTTGTACAAGAGTGTAAGGCATGACTTTCAGTGTTCATGCTTTGCCACTTGTTACGAGGGCACATAGATTTTCATATTGAAAAAAGCTTTTTACATTTGAAAAATTTAATTCTTAATTCATGAATTTATGTAACAGAGAGAATATAATGTTTCAACTTACTTTTCAGGCCATATTCCCATTTTATTTGCAAAGATTTAAATTAAAATCAATAGATTTTGCCACAGAATTGTTGAAGACTTCAGTTATTCTAACTGATGTAACAAGGAGATGCTGCAATGAACAGTTCTCGGCTAAGTTAGTATTTGCTAATCTTTAAAAGTGATATAAAAATAAATATTCTTGTTTTTCTTATTTGATTCACCCACAGTTTTATTGAATCTGATGTCTTGTAACAAATATTCTTGTTTCACTTGAGTCTCAGCTTGAACTAAAATGCCTGCTCTGGTTCCAGGAAAAGAGGTGACATTCAGCAGATTTAGGTAAAAACCCAAGACTTCTAGTATTAAAACTCTGCTATTTCTTAATTCCCATCCATTGTTTTAGATTCAGTTTTTATGAATCACAATTCCAAGGGCAATGTCTGATATAACTCCTGCTGTTGTACAGGTCCACAATATTGATTTTATACCTGCTAAGCAACAAGCACTGAAGTTCTGACATATGAAGGTATTGCCAGTACAAAGACTATCATTCCTCATCAACTTACCTTGGTTACAGAATGGAACACTTATTTTTAGAAAGACAAAAATAATGCATATGAGTATTCTATGGGGTGAGATGAAAAGAAATGAAGGCAAGGTTATGCCAAACGGATGCGATAGTAAAGAGTCAACAACCTCCATGCATCTTACTCTAGCTCCGATACACAGATCAACCTCTCACTAGGCACCAGGATACAAAGTAGGTACATGGCATTTTCTTCAGTCTTCTTTCCCAGACAGCAGAAGAAAAACATGGACATCTGCAATCAGCCTGCTAGCTGGGGAACAAACTAAGACAATTATAACTAGAAGAATTGCAGTGTCTGACAATGAGCATGGCACAAACCAAGTAACCTTATAGGTTTCATCTTTAAGGAGATCAAAGCTGCTGAGATAATCAATGCATATTGAACTCTGTATTTATTCAGTACTTTCATAGCTGACAACAATAAAGCAAGTTGTAGCTGCAGGTCACTCAGAGAAGTATCATGAGTAATGAGACTGACACAATTCTTGTTATCTGTTTCCTACAATGTTCAGTTCCAGGACTTTCTGAGCAGCATTTTCAGCAGTTCATTTTTTGCAGTTCCTCACATCATCTCTCCCCGGTCATAAAAGGGCACTACCCGTATGTATGCGGAACAGAATGTCACAAATCTTTTAACTCAACTGATGATTCAGTAGTGCCCTGCAGTCTCCAGCAGAGCCAGCAGGGAAGCTAGTAGTTCTGACATCTGATATCTTGGGGACTCACCTATTGTAACTCTTCAAAATTACTGTGCATTCAGGCAAAACACAGGCACTTGGTGCCTCTTACCACTAGTACTCTGCCTCAAGGCAGTATTACTAGAGAAGGGCGTTAATGGATATTCTAAGCTGCAAATTAAAATAAATAAGAACCAGGATGGATAGCAAAATGTGCCCAAAATGCCAGAATGCTGAAAGAAGTTCACAGGAACTTCTACTACAACAGTTATGAAGATGAATTTAGGTACTGGTAGCAGAAAATGAGCAATTCCAGAAGAGATATAAGAATCAAGAAACCAAAGAAAATACAGAAATGCAAGTACAAGGACGGAAAAGACAGACGCAGAATAAACCAGTGATTATCCAGTACAGAAGAATCCTTTACTGTCAAGAATATGATATATTTTTGTATTACAAAAATGATAAATTATTTGAGAAAGAAGACTGGAGGGAAATGTTTGTCTAGGAATGCAAATATTCTCCTAAAATGTAGTAGTTTAAATAACAACAATGAAGGAAAAATGTTTATAATAGAAATAGGAAAATTAGTAGAGTTCATTTAAACTCTAGTATAGTATTCAAAATGTTACCATTGTTTACAGTTTTCTGTGTAACTTAAAGACTTGCCCCACTGAGAAAGTGTATAGTGAAGAAGAATGATTTAACCTTATTTATCTGTATTGTATATAAATATTCCTGAGGCTTTAACTTAGCATAATTGTTCATAAAATATCTTGGTGGAATTTTGACCAGAGCATTTAAAAAATTAAGTTGAGCTGAAAAAACCATGCTACATAATAACAGTATATGAATATGACTTAGCATTCTTTAATCCCAGTGCATTTTAAAGCTTAGTAGTTACAAGCCACCTCTATGTATCCTCTATTCCAAACTGCCGTGCCAGAGTATGCAAATATATTCTGAAGATCTATTTCACAAATTACTATGTTGATCTATATAGGACTCCTACATATAGTTAAAGAAACCCCAAAACTGTAGCTTATTTTGAGAGCAACTTGACTACAGTAATTTAAAATTGAAGGCAGATGGTCCTTAGACAATGCACACAAGAATAACTGATCAAAATCAGCAACATTTTTTTTATGTTTGGTTATAGATTATGTAGTATTTAGCCCAGATCTGAAAAGAAGGGAGTTTCAAGACTGATTCAAATATAACAGAAATACTCCAGTGTACCTTTTAAATTGCTACTGATTACTCATTTTCCTCTATTATCAGTCATTTGTCGCACCACAGGAAGTTCAGCCAAATCCATAAAAAACAGCTGTTTCTTTAGCTGAAGTAACTGTGAGCAACTTTTCAGACTTAGCAACCTAAAGGAAATTATTTTGGTGGTAGAAGCAACGAATGTTTTAAATGAATGAAATTTTGGTGCTCTAGTTTGCAGGAAAATTTCGAGTCAGTTCACAAACAAACAATTATGTCTTAACTGATGCTAGACTGCATGCATTCAGAAAGATACCAAGAAATACTTATCCGTCATGTTTCTCTGTTACCTCTTTTTTCTTTCATTTTCCAGGGAAAAATCTATTTCAAAACAGTTGACCTTATAAGTCTGAAAAGCATGAGTTTTCTATGATTTGGGCGTTAATTCTACTTTTTAAGAAAATAGATTAAGTTCAAAATTAGCTATTTGATCTAAATATTTTTTAAAAAATTTACATTAACAGACTTTAATTCTGAAATATTGTAGAAAAAATAGGAGTCAGCAATAAAACAAACTCCCTAAACTTGTAAAAACTAGTGCAAAGTTAAAGCAAAGTTTTCCTTTTCCTTACATTAAGAACTGCGGGTAAATGGGACTCCATGGTAATATGAAATTCACTGTGTAGGCTTCAGTTTTCCACATTATGTTTAGAAAGCAACAGGTTAAACTCTTGACTTGGTCTTATGCAAGGAGTCTGGGGATATTTACACTTGTAAACCACTGTAGCTTTACCAACTTTTAAGAATTAAATGAGTTAACCATTACAGGGAAAATAATCTATTTTTGAAGACAGCCAATAGCGAACACTAATAACGAGCTGTCTCAAAGAGGCTTCAGATGACATGTAAGAGAAACATTTTAAAACAAGCTTATATACTTGTGTTTCACAGACCTCAGAAGTATCTAGGCATTTATCTTAAAAACTTTATTAATACAATACTTGACTGAAGAATTTAATTTCTATATTTAGATAACCAGTACATGATGATTTGCTATAGAAAGGCTAACTTGCCAAACAACTGCTATATGATGCTTAAGTTTCCCTTTGACGTTCTTTCTCAATTCAGATCAGCTCAATAGTGAAGTATTGAAATTAAAGAAGTTCCTGTGACATTGAGCCCAACTTCACAATAAAAGAAATAGGGAAGATGAAGAAGATGAAGGTTTATTTCTAAGAGACTAGGTTGCTAATGCTAGGGACTAGGAATGCATGGTACTGGAAGAAAGATGAACAACTGGGACCTAAAAAAAGGTTTTCTGTGGATTTGTACATATGAGAACTTGAATATTTCTTTCAAAGGAGAAAAAACAGGCTTTTTTAATCCTTTGAAAGACATAATTTTTATGGATATACAACCTTGACTTCCTTCTGTTATATGTAATTTCTACAAATTTTCTTTCCCAAACCTTTCTAAATCTCTGAAGTGTTCTGAATCTTAAATAATGCTCTCTGTCTGGAACATCTGCCAGATCTGTTCCATATGCAATTACTGTTTCTGCTCTTACTGTGTGTTCTCCGGACTGACAGTGATTAATGGTTTGAATCTGGAAAAAAGCAGCCGTAAGAGTGTTGCTCTTAGGATCCATAACTTTACCTTCCCTCTCCCCCACCAGCCTGCCCCAGCTTCTGAAGCTTTATTACTTTTCTTCTAAGTTGCAGCACAGAAAAGATTAAAAAGCCTCTTTTCAATGCGTGCTGACACCACAGTTTTTTTCTTTAAACTTTCCCAGATGTCTTAAAAATAGTTTTCCAAGTTAATGCAGAGAATACAGGAGCTAAGTGAATTAAAGGAAGAAAAAGCAGAGAGGGATAAAGGTTTATCTTCCATTGTTAAATGAGTACGTATAGATTATTTTTCATCTGATGGCTAAAAATGAATAAGCTATTCTTTGTATGAGTGAAACCCCCCACACACTTCATATTATAAAATTAAAGGATGTTTCTGCTCTTGTCTGCATGCTTTACCCTGATTTTACATGTTTCTAAACAAAACCTTCATTCACTAAAATTTTTCTCTTAAATTTGATAAGTGCATTATATTAAGTCTCGTTTCTGTAAACTGTTACTAAAGGAACTGAAAACCAGAAGAAAATTCATACACAGTCTTTGAGGAGGAAGGCATTTCCACTCTAAAAATATTGCTATAAGAATGTTTACAGGAAACTAGAAAAACTTGACTTGTACACTAGCAAAATGTAAGTTGGTAAGGGTTTATTCCTTCCTAAATATTAAAGGAAAAGATGTCAATAACAGAAAAGAAAGCACTAAAAAGATTAATGTAAGCATACAAACAAATTAATATTAGTTGTTGAGTAGATTTAGGCTGGAAATTGGCAGAAACTTTCTATGCATCAAAGAACTGCAGTCCTAGAAGAGCAAAAAGTACAACTTCTGAAAGAGGGAGCTTGGTACAAATAATGACTCATATGAAGATGTGGTTGCATGAGACAGCAACAGACTGGACAAATAGAGCCAGGTGCTTTTGGACTTCAGAATTCCCTTTGCTACTGGTACTTAAATATGTAGTAAAAGAATGGAAGGAATATAAATACCACACCAAGAACATCTGCAGATAATAGGAAATAAGGTGAAGTCTCAAGTACTAGCGAGGAGGAGACCAATAGTTCAAAGCTAGATGAGTTCAAGCAGGAAAACAAAAAATACCTGCGGCTGGCAAAGATGCTAGATCTGGGCAGCAGATTATGCTATGCTCGGAACATTTTAAGTTGACAAAAACACAATAGAGAATACAATGACCAGCTAAGGAGTAAAGGTATAATTTTTACTTGAGATAGGACTGCAGCATTAATTGAGATTTTAAAAATACTACAAGGAAATAGAATCTCAGGAAAAATATTTCTAGATTTAATACAAATTACTCAGCTGTGGAAGAGTTTAAAGTCACTGTTTTCAAAGTTTCCCACACTTGGATCCGTAAAAAGTGTCTTCTGTCTATCTGCATTTAGCCCGGTTCAGCTATATTTTGACATAGAGAAGAAAGGTTCTGCTAGTAAAGGATAGGTTTTCCTGCTTGTCAGTCAGTGCCTTCAATGTCCTGGGATTTAAACATGACCAGAAACTTCCAGAATAATGATACAAACCTCTTCAGTGACTGAAACAACTCAGGACTGAGCAGGAGCAGAAATAGTTGTCTCCTTAGCTTCTCTTGCCTTTTGTCCATGAAGCTGGACAACAGGTAGGATACCTTTTATATGGTTAATAAGGAATTGCACCTTTACACTGACATAAGACCAGCAGGCATTTAGAAGAGAAACATCAGTGCATCAGTGTGCATGTATTAATGAAACGAGATAAAAATTGGTTATTGTATTTTTCCCATTTTCTGACACGGATTGTCTAAATTGAACATCTATAGGGTTAATTTTCTTCACAGTAGCTCATAAGGTGCCATACGTAGAATTGTGACCACAGGCAATCTTTTTTAGCACCCAATGTGGAGCTTGAAGGGTTTGAGATAACAACAGGTGTGAGTGGATATACAACAAATATCACACCTAATTCTGAGTGAACTACACCAGTATTTTTATATCTAAACACAAAAAGCCTAAATAGCAGTAACATAATAGCACTGAAGTTCCAAACAGCCAAATGTGAAGCACTTCAACAAGAGGCCTGCTCCTGTCTAAGGTAAGCACTGTGATTCTGCTTACAAAGAAGTTCTTAGATAAGTGTCCTAGTTTAGCTCTTAGCTGGCAGCTAAACAGTATCTGGCTGGTCTGTCACCCCTCCCCACCTGGGAGGAGAATGAGAAAAAAAAAAAAGGAAAACTCACAGGCTGAGATAAAAACAATTTTAATAGAACAATAAAAGGAGATAATAACAATAACAATAGTAATAATAATGGGGGAGGCGAAGATGATAACAAAAAAAAATACTAATAACAGAACATACAAAATAATACTCAGCCCACCCTGAGCTGTGATTGTGGAATGCATCCATGGTCTGAGCAGTGAATGCCAGACAGCAAAGATGGTGAGCAATTGCAGCCAGCACAGAGAGGCTGCAGCCACTTGCGGGTTGGAAACTAAAACTACAGCTTTAATGAAAAAAAAAAACCCAACTATAATAATGATGATTATAGTAATAACAACAACAAGAACAGTACTAATGATAATGACTATGATAATGATGTAATTAAATAAATAAAGTATATGAAACTGCATCCCCACCCCATCCTCGATGACTATATGTCAGCACAAATGTTGCAGAGCAGACACGAGGGAAATGTCTGAGGCTAGGAGGGGTACGAGCTCAGGAACTGGATTCAGGAATGGATGGATCTGGGATAGGGGCAAGCAGACAGTTGAGGTCTTCACTGAATATCTGACATTGATGAAGAGGGCAAGACCCTCCTGATCTCTTGGTTTTATACCAATTACTCCTGATCTCTAGGTTTTATACCAATTATTACTTTTATGGGATGGAATACTCTGTTCGTCAGTCCGGGGTCACCTGTCCACCCCTCCCTGCAAGTGCAACCCTTTTTTGTCTTTGACATATGGCACTCCACCACCTTGAGAATGACTTTGGTTACTACACGAATAAGTATAAGCAATGGCTTTCTGCATACCAGTGTCCTGTGTTATCACTTCTAGAGAGAAACACTGTCTGAAATATATGCAGTTAATTTTCAGAAAATGACGTTACTTAGACGAGACTGAGCTAAACCGATTCTGCTTTAGCTCAGACCACAACAATATTTTTTAATAGCCATTGGACATCAGGAGTTGTTTTTCTAAAGGCTCTGTGGAGGAAGTCACCGAGCAAGTCTATTGGTTCATATACTTTTAATGAAAATATGTCAGTGCTGCCGTATTTTGGACATCCTTTAACTACTTATTGTGGAAAACTAGGATGTGATTAATGACGACATTGTCCGTGAGAGATATGGGGGGACATAAAAGAACTAACATTGAAAAAATGTCCTGCTGTGGACTTCGATTCCATTCTTCCTGAAAATGCATTTATGTTCAGAAGCACACATCTTTGTAAATATGTAAGGACCTCCCTGCATTAAGTTTAGGCTTGATGTGAGGAAGAAGTTCTTCACTGAAAGGGTGATTGGCCATTGGAATGCGTTGCCCAGGGAGGTGGTGGAGTCGCCGACCCTGGAGGTGTTTAAGGGGAGACTGGATGTGGCACTGAGTGCCATGGTTTAGATGATGGTTGGACTTGATGATCTCAGAGGTCCTTTCCAACCTTGTGATACTGTGATACTGTGAAATGCTGTGTAGGCTGAAGAACAGTTTGTGACCTGAAATCTTAAGAGACATTGCAGTTACCTTTTTTTTGGTGATATTTAAAAAATTTAGTCATGCATTCCTCAGAAGGAATTAATTTTTTCTCATGGAAACACACAATTTATATGAGAGCTTTTTAGATTTTTTAGCCCTTGTTGCATTTAAAGTATTTATTTGGTGGCCTCATTATTTAAAAATACATTTTCTGTCTGAGTGAGATGTGAAAACTGAGCAGACCAGTCCAATTTGGAAAAAAACATAACACTCTGCTTTACCTGAATGAAAAATATACTTCCAGTGAAATGCTGGAAGCTCAGTTACACGAATGCCTAAACCAGGAAAGGTGTGGCTCTTTAGGAAGAAAAATTCCTGCCTTCCCTTCTTGGGAATTAGATCTGAATTTCTGGTGTTTATTACGGACGGTACACTAATACTTCTGACAATGGGGATGTTCCTTTCTCTTTTCGTAAACAGCATTCCAGGAGAAAAACTTGTTAGAAAAATCAGTCAGCTCAAACCTTGTAGGCACCAGACATAGTTCAGTGAATAGCTATCCCAAACAAACTGCTTTGTGGAGTATACTAATATCTTCCCAAGAAAAAAAAAAAAGAAGAGAATTTGACTGTACAGGTATGAAATGACAACTCCTTACTTATCACTAAACCCTTAGACAGTAAGAATGAATTTGGTTTCTGTTGACATGCTGGATCATGATGGCATGAAGGGCTCATGGTTACGTTCCCCATGTTTTACTTACTACAAGGGTATGGTGACCTGCTCTATACAGTAGTTACAGATTGTTATGAGTTTTACATCACTGCAGTCTAGCATGATTTTAGTTCTGGTGTCTTATCTATCATCCTTAAATATCAGTACAATGAGCCAGACCTATTAACAGCTATTGTTGCTACTAGCTGTCATTCTAGCATTTATATATTCATCATAATTTTTTATCTGTCGTCGTAAACTTACTTCTTGAAATGGAAAATTTATCAAAATATTGTGTAGTACTTTGATAACAACATTAACCCCCCCCGACATATTCCAGCAATATAACTAGAAACAAGACAACATTTAATTTAAATAAAAAAGCTTTATTAACAATGTAAAACGTTTAATATCTTACAGTCTGAGATAAATCTAGCATGCCCTATAAGAGTTACTACTTAGTGATACTGACACCATGCTTTGAATTCTACTGGAAACAAAATGGGATGGTGTTGAGTTTTACATTGTTTATTTTACTATGCCTTCTTTTAATAATTTATTTCTTTCCAAAAGCATGTAGATATACTATCATCTTAAAAGGAAATCTGATGCTTATATGCATTTTACAGTATATAGATATTATAATTTTCCTGTATTTACAAGTGTTGAGTATTTTCATATATGGTTGGTGTATCATAAATTAAGACATTGTTCTATGAAGCTTTTAAGTTGAGATACAGTGGAAGACTAAATATGAACGAGAGCACAAAAAGCAACTGGAGATTTTGTGCAAATTCTGTTACAATATTGTTTAAACGTTTTAGAGCTTTAATAGTTTTGATGTTAAATAGTATTCTATGCTTAAAGTTTGTTAGAACATAATCAAATATTTTAATACGATACTAATAAGAGTACTGTACTATGCACAAACTTTTAGCTGCAGTTCAAACAATAAAAAAACCTTGAAAATTATTCATTAACCATAATTCATTTGTCTTTTCTCTGAGCGGTTGAAAGTAAGCATGCAAAACATATTTTAAAAATTTTAAAAACATTCTTTGTTATGCTATCCCCACAGCTGGTTTTTGACCAACATAAATTTAAACTATTAAAACTCTTATTTTGAAAAGGGGTATGATGCAGAAGAGAAAGGAATAGACTAGTGTAGAAAACATAACTTGTAATCAAGTAGCAACAATGTTCAGCTTTTCAGTGGTCATATAATAAAGATTTAATCCAAGTTATGATTTTCTTGATGATTCTGTACATCTAACTTGAGACAAGACAACAGAGTCCAAAAAATCTTCGCTTCCGTCTTCTTACCAGTGGATAAGGAGTCAAGTTGAGGAGGCTGCTATCATCTGTGATGAAAACCCCCACATATTTATAGAAGTATGCACACACATATACACAAAAGACTTTATATCATTTATGTGTCCTAACACCACCTACATAATCAAGTAATGGATCCCATTGGTCTAGGCATAGAGCAAATAATAATCTAAATCTCGAATATAACAGTCTTAGAATCTGAATTATTGGAATCTCCATGATAACGCAATAGAAATCTTGGCAAGAAGAATACCAGCTCAATAACAAAATCCAAAGAAAATTACACCTCCAGTACTGGGAGACCTAAGACACTATAATCCTACATGAACGAATAATGCTAGAGTCCCAAATAAAACCTAAAGATAAGTAGTTTGAGATCTCACAGACATACAAGTTTTGAAATGTTGATTCTACAGTTAGATTCCAGCTTAATGTAAACATTAAAAAACCCTTTACTGGATGACCATTTGTGCACATCAGAGAGAATTTCCATTTAAAAGTGCAATATTGGAACACCTTGGCATACCAATAAAAAGAGCACTTAAAAAAAGCGCTTGTCTGGGAAAGTTAACATAATATGCTCACTCCATTTCTGGTTAGCTTTCTTCTTTTTATATAACTCCTTTTAAATACATACAAAATCTATACTTACGTTAACTCATGCACTATCAATGAACTATTGTGCATGATCTTTAGAATTCTCTTTGAATTTGTGCCACCTTTAGGCATGTTTTCAGGCTAACAGTTATGCCTCATTATAGTCCTCTACTAATTATATCAGGGACCCAGGTCTGATTGGAGGCTCTAGATACTATTTTAATACAAACACTTAACTGTAAGAACATAGGTAAGAGATCACTTAGTATTGTGACACAAGCTTATGAACCACATCAACTAAATTCTTTAGCATAGTTACTTTTGCACCGTCACTTAAGATAATTCTATACAAAAATACCCAGGTCTGTGAGCAGTCAGTAACATTATGTAAAGCTTTCGTGGGCTTGCAACCTTAATTCTGTTCTGTCACTGAAATCAACGGCAAAACACTCATTCATTTACTGAAAGCAGCATTGGGTCTTGTAAATATCTACCCATTCACTGGCACTCATTTGTCTTATAATCATTCTCTTGAACAGTACTTGTACTTGATACACATAATAAAATTGCAGTTCAGACCACACTAATGTTGCTTGTTTGTTCTATTTACTTATACTGTTATACAGCTTTAATTAATTAAAGGTCTAGGAATATTTAAAAACTTTTAAGGGTGGTATGAATAACGACTGTCCATTCCTGAGGCATTCATTCTCCGTGGTTATCTCTAAATTATGATCAGAATCAGAGCCTGTAAGAGCTGTTAAAATACCATTTATGATTACCTGATCCTGGAGCATGTCTCAGAGCTTTTAAATGCTAGTTGATGTGTTTTCCATCCTGCTGCACAGGTAATTAGAGTTTTTTTGGCCAGTGTTGAAAAGCAGTGTAGACATTAGACAGCAGAGAGTAATTCTGTACTCCTTTAACTCTGTTCTGAATTCAAGTTTCTATATACTATCCCCATGATTTGTATTTTTCTTCCTTATTTCTACTACACTCCTTTCTTCATGACAACACATATAATTCACAGCATTTTTCCAAACTCTACGATTACCCCTCACAAGAAATTCCCCTTCTCCTTTCACATAGTTTTCTACCAATCCACCCTGCCATGAACTCTTAATTGTATAATGAATTCATCCATTCTACATTAATCTCTTACTCTATTATGACGAATGCTAGACTGCTTAAGTTACTTGGGATGAGATCTAGGATACATTAGGCATACTTCGTCAGCCGCCACTTGTGCGAAGACTTCACAGCATTTAAGAAAGGCACATTATCAAGAAGAAATGAAAAAGGAAAATTATTATCTTTTTAATGACATGAAGAAAGAGAGTCCCTGTAGATGTGGAACATGTAACACTGCTGGGGCAGAAACTGGAGGCCCATTGCTACATACAGAGATTCTGCCTCCCTGTGCATTTGCATAGGGTGCCTTACAGCTGGAAGGGGAGAAGCAGGCTGTTAGCAGACTCATGGCAAGCATCTTTTCTGCACAGGGTCAGTGTCATGTCACAGGAGCTACAAGCCTTGCAGGGTAATACAAACCCTATCAACTCAGCAGAACCCCTAACACAGTCTGTGCAATTTACACCTTTGTTACCCTTAAAAAAAAAGTGTCTCCTGACACAGGGAATTTAGTTGTGCTGCTGCCTTCATTTCACCAGGTAAAGTCTAATATTTTATCTACAGACACCATATCTATATTTTATCTACAGACACCATATCTATAAAATTCCAGAATACTTCACGTGAAATTGTGGCTCTACTGAATCAGTAGGGAAGAGACCCAACCTAGATTTTTCTTTCTGTGACTTCTATTAGAAAACCCTAGATTTTTTTAATCTAATGGAAGGAAAAACCTATAATTCCCTGAATTTTCCATACATGAAGAAAATGCAAAACCTACCTTGATTTTTCAGTGGTAAAGGCATAGTCTCCCTGAGTTTGCTTAAAAGGTTTTTCATTTCTCTCATATCCCTGTGGAAGCAAAAGTTGAAAGAGATACAACAAAACAGCAGTTGAAGGCAGAATGGGGAATAGCTGACAGTATAGCTTTATATGCTGAAATAATACAGCAAAAATCTGTTGGGAAAGCCTTTGGCTCACATATGTGTATCAGTAGATGCATACCATAATAATAAAGGGTAATAGATTTAATAAAGGAGTACTTTTAAGCCAGTGTGATACTAACTAGTCACATCTGGTCCAAATTTATAAAGTATTCTGACATTTAATATTCCATATTAAATGAGTTGGCAGCCACAATGTGATCATAGTGTCAAAACATCAATCCACCTTAAAACTAGCACAAGCTAGTACTGATGTTAGCTCAATACCCCTCATCAGCGTTTTGTGGCTTGTGCTGTGAAAGAATTTTGTTGTTTAGAAGGGAACTGTAATATGTGTAGCTAATCTATGACACCTCTTAGGAAGACTCTGGCACGAAATTTTCTAAAACACAGAAAATATGATAACAAAATGTCATTCCACAAAGCAAGTTACATTTTGATATGTTTTCAGAGGCCAGAAGATGCAAAAAGTTTCTGTTTTACAGCTAGATGTCAGACTAGCAATTTTGTCTGCAGGCTTGTAAATGCCTTAAGGCTTTCAAGATTTAAAAGAGTGTGGTCTTCCCTGATTCACCTATATACAAAACAGTTCTTAGAAACGAAGCAGTATGACTAACAAATTGCTCAGTTCCATTCTCCAAGTTACTCTTTCAAGGTCCCTTCCAAGTCAACACATTCTATGATTCTATGATTCATTTTACGTCAATAAATGTGGTAACCACTGAATTCTCAGCAGCAGCTTAATATACAAAGTCATCAATATAGGCACTTTTGACAAAGAAATGTTTGCTATAAGGATTACTCACTACTAACGTGTCTCAATTTTGTCTTTCACCTGCATAATTAAGGGGTTAAGAGAATTCCACTTTGACAAACTTGTGGACGATGTTCCCCTCCTCTCCTAAGGCTTCCATATTCATAACTATGGGCAGAAACAACTGACATGAACTGGATTCTGTGCTTTCGATTTATGAATGCAGAGCAACAGTGCAGTAGATTTCAGGTACAAAATCACAAACCACTCAAGATGAGACAAAAGCTGCCTCCTTTAGAGAATCTGGCCCACTAAACAATATCAATAGCAATCATTTATTTCCCTCTGGTAATTAGCCTGATTAAGAATGCACTTCTCTTTCCCCTTCTTTTAGGAGTTGCTCTCAGATATGTTAAATAAAACAGAAATGTAATATGTTATTTAATCTATTAAACCTTTAATAGTAGCAATACTGGCTGTCTAATTGGACAGGAGTAAATAAATCCCAGAAGAAAATTGTTTTGTTCAGGAATGAAGTGCTAAACATACCTTTCAGTGTTGTCAATATCTGTGGAAACTTGCCATAAATGCTGTTGAATATCTGTTGGTGATGATGACGCGTCTTCTAAAATAGGTACTTCAGAACTCTCCTCAACTTTAGTATCTAGGATCTTGGGTGGGCCGCAAGGTTCTTTTCCTTTAAAATATTTAAATAAACCACATAGCTTCATCATTTATTAAATAAAATGCACACTCAGATTGTATCATTGATGTTTTGACCTTGATCTTGCACAGTATAAATGAGAGTGGTGAATGCAAACTCTGAGAAGAACTGTTCAGAAAGAGAGCAGACCACACCAACCCGCTAATCACAGTGCTGCTATATGTTGCTCCTGCAAGACAAAACTAAGAGAAGTTCAATGCAGGCACGTGTAGAGCTTAACATTCTACATAGTGACTACCCTACCATGAAGTGTTTCAGATAAACTCCAGCTCACGCGTTACACAAAATGAGACTCAGAAGAAAAAACAGAACAAAATAAGCAAGGAAACTACAGCATACATTCTGAAAGCAACTTCAAAATTGTTGGCAATAAGGAATACTGCAGTCCAGGTTTCCTAGTATTACAGCAATTCTAAGGGGAAACAAAAGACAAACACGCATTTTTGTACCAGGTGATTTTAAAAGGAACACATAGCTGCCACGACTCAAAGCTCAATACACAACACATTCTGAATTTCCATGCCTACACTTGCCTAATTCATGCTCACTATATGAAAACAAAATGCAGTGTTGAAATTTATTGGGGTCTTCATGACAGATCTGCCATGGCTTTTGTCAGGGAGAGAACAGGATAAAGGATGTGGACCATGATAGCTGAGCATGCAGGAGATTTAAAGTACTGGTGGGATTTTTTTGTTATCCTTGTAAATCTCCTATGGACTCTCTGGTGGTGTTCCTTTTCTGTAGTAGCAGGCACAGTCCTGGTACTAAGTTAATTTAAATGAGAAAACTGAAATTGGAGTGCATCCCAGACACGTTATTGAGAAGTTAAAGATTTCCCCTCTCTGATTTCTCTTACGAAATGGAGTAAACAAACTCAGAAATAAATAAATAAAACTTTCTAAAAATAGAGAAAAATGTTTAAACTGATGGTAAGAGGAGTTGAGTAGGAAAAGTTTTTTCATCTCAAAATTTTTGCCATTTGAAAGATTTTCACATCAGGACAAAATTGAGTAGTTCCTATAAGATTTGACAAAGAACAGGAAGAATAAGAGTAGGAGTCATTTAGACCATTTTTCTGGAACAATAGCGACCCAGGTTGCTCTTCCACATGACAAATAACTAACCTTGCTATCAGGCTTGCAACCTTGTTTTTGTTAAAACCAGAAATTCTTGGATATCAAGAAGCTCTTTTGGGGCAGGTTTGTTAAATTGTATTCTGGTAAAACACTCCTTTGCTGAAAAAAAAAAGAGATGCTCTGCTACTTGTCTGAACGTCAAATTAGACATAACTTATAGTACAGAAGATACTAGCCTAATGCTTTCATTATTCTCTAAAGTCAGTAGGAAGCCCTTTTCCCAGCTTCCTCCCCCAACTAAGTCATCTAATTATGATTCCAAGAGGCTGAATGACCTGACATGACAAGTTTATAATCTACAAAAGAATGATAAATGATGTACTGTGTGCATTCTCTGCTGCTTACTTTGGCATCCACTGATCTGTGAGCCACTTCTACCATCTAATGGTAGGAAATTATCCTAATAAAAGGAGAAATAAAATGTGAAGTTTTCTGATGTTGCAGTGAATTGAATCAAGTCAGTGAAGAAACCTATGTGTTTCAGAGCAGGTGCCAGAGGAGCAGGATGATCACATAGCCAGGAGCAGTGAAACGGAAGAAGAAGTAAAGGCATGTTAAGGAAGGGGAGACAGAGAGGAAGGGAGTAAGATCTTTCCAATGGTAACAAGCTATTATATTGACACAAGCCCACTTCCCAGATTGTATGTTTTACTCTGTATCACCCTGTAGGTAAAACTTTGAAATTCTAGCTGCACCTTATTCTGTTTTTTCAAGGTAGTTTATCTAGTACATTTTTAATTGTTCATTTGTGCAAGCTTCCTTATCCATTATTTTCTCCATTACAAGAAGCCCATAATGCAACATACCGTTACCAGTATTTCACTTACCATTTCTTTGTAAAGGAGCGTTCCCTCAGGGAAATCATCTAATTTGCCACTGGTATCACAAGGTGTTACTGCAAGAATTAGCTATTAATTAATTCTCCCATTATTTTTAATTGTTATGTTGGAACACTGATCTGACCTTCGGTTACATGCTGGTAAGAACGACCCTGCCTATAGACACATCCTTCAGGGATGTAAAAGGTATTTCAATGGAAACAATAACAACACTAGAGGAAATAACAAAAAAGATTCTTTTTTGCAACTTGAGAACAGAAGCACTGAGACTGTCACATTCTTTTTGTAGCACAAAGGTAAGCTCTTGCAGATTTAGCAGAATGAACGGCATGGATTTCTTTTCAACTGAAAAAAAAGCTCTTCACCAGTAATTCTGTTGTATTGGGAACAGTTTTTGAAGCCTTTTTTGAATTTCAGAGCATCTGCCCAATCACTTGAAAAGAGTCAAGAGTCAGATAATAATGAAGGCTTTGTTTGAATAATGTATATTACTCAGGCTTAGCATTTCTACTACATGGCACAGCCTGTAAAGAAACAAAAGCTCTTTAATCTTGTTCTTCTACTGGCAGTAAAGGATACCTTTTTTATTACACATTCCTAAAACTGGGAAATGAACCCTAAATTTTGCTTTCAATTTAGTCAGTGGAAAGATTTCCATTAATTTCAGTTGCAGTTTGATAATGCATACAGTATTTTCAGAGGTATCCTCATACACTTGCTGTTCTTGCCGGTTGACTAGACAGAGGCTCTTTTTTCCATGACATTTTAATATAAGGCATGATGCATTCGCCATCTTGTAGCCTCTTATTCAGCATCTTTTTTCTTACTCTAAGAAGCAGAAAATGCCTTTGGTATGAAATTCATTGCAATAAATAATGCTGAAGGTCAAACTTGAGTGGGATAATTACGAGGGTAAAGAATGATCAGTTCAGTAAGGCTACATATGACGCCTGTGATCAGTGGGCTTTTTGTGTCTCACCTGTTGGGTTCCTTACTGCCTCTGTGTTTGCTGCTGTCATGCTGCCCTATGCACCTACTCTTAGTCATCATCTACTTCCCAGAAGAAATATACCTAATTTAAAAAGCATCTGTTGTAAGTGCCTCAGAGCTAGTAAGATTTCACTGCAGATGAACTGGAAATATCTTTGAGAGGAGTAACAAAATCTAACAAAGCTGAAAGAATCCTTCTCTCAAAAAGAAGGCAGCATCTGTATCAGGGTTCTAACCTAGCAATTAAGGATCAATGCACAAGCTATAGATCACAGCTAAAGTAAATGAACAGGAGAACATAAAAAGCAGAACAGAAAGAATCATGGAGGAAGTAAAAAAAGAAATGTGACAAATATGGCTAACAGCACGATGAACTTCTTTCCTGATTTACACTTAGGACCTGCAGAACTCATGAGATAGCCTCACTGGAAATATTATTATTATTAATAATGTTGTGTTTTTCTCCTTCCATGCCTGTTTCTGTTCTATTTATTTTGTTTTCTTCAGTGTCCACATGAGAATGAGTGATTCTCTGGATTTTTTAATGTTTGTTTCTCCGCACCTGTATGCTGCTCTCTCACATCTTAGCCCTCTTTGTGTAAGTAATATGTCTAAGTAATTAGGCAAATTTATTAGTCTTTAAATAGAATGCTGAGATCATAGCACATCTGTTAAAAAATCCTTCTTTTCTCTTCAAAACTAAATAGTATATAATTTAAACAAAGTAAAATTAAACAAAGATCCCTTCACTGAACTGAAGACTTATTTTTGTCATCTGTAATATAAGCTACCACAAGTTTTAGGTACTACTTTAAAGAAACAGATTATAAAAAAACACATACTGGAAAAACAATCATGCTATGACACACAGTCTTCTATGATTTGGTACCATTCTGATGTACCAACAAGGCAGGAATGCATTCACTCTGAATTCATATCACATAAGACTAACGTTTTCTGTCTATAGTATGTACACAATTTTCCCTCAATTATTGTCTTTTTTCACCAAAGTATTCAGGTGCCTACCACTCTGGTTACTGCTGGTATCCTTCTGTCCTCAACTGTGCTTAGAAGTTGGATGGGGCCCATATATCTCAATTACAATGACTGAAGTGTAACTTTTTCACCAGGGTTCCCAAATAGGCTTGTGGCAACAACAAAGAATATGTAGGTTACAACACTAAAGTATTTTGCATCATACTCTGAGAAATTATTCATGTATAAACACAACATTTAGGAAAAAAGCCACTGGAAAAAAATAAGAGTTAAGATCATTTCATACAAGAAACTAAGATTCTGGGAATCTAATGTATCCTGGACTCTATTTTCCCATGGATATTCACATTCCACTAAAATGAGTAGAGTTATATGTAAATAACTGACAGCAGGATAACTGACACCTCTCCATGTGAGTACAATTCTTTTTCAATAAACTATAAATAATGCAGCAGGTTGTACTGATTCTCAACCATATGAATAATACATTCTTGTAACTATACATGAGTAGTGACCTATTTTGTTCAAACACAGCATAAATGCCTACTAGTTTCAAACACTCTACTTCTTTGACCAAATAGATTTAACTATTTTTACAGCATGTTTTGAACTATGGAAAACACCTCCAGTTAATTTTAACTGTCCCTTCTTGCCTTTGATTTGTTACATGAACATGAGTGCTTCACCCTAATGCTGCATATCTAGCTAACAGAATGATCGTGATCTGCAATCTAGGATTTTAAAGAGTATTTTCTAATATATATAATCAAATAACCAAACAAGTCTATTATATCTGTCGATGATCTTAAGAAATTAATGGTTTCTATGTAAACATGCATAGACAGTAAACTTCAGAAATGTGCACTTCTGTAGTGACATGCTATAATGATCCAGCGATAACAGTATTTTATAGTTTCTTACAATGAAAGGAATATATTACTATTGTGGATAAATGAATCAGCAAAGTTTTTATCTGTTATGTTTAAATATTAAAAATGCAAAGTATCAATAAAAACTTTTGACCCAGAAATACTTGTGGCTGAATACATCGATGTATGCTGAAGTATACTTAAGAACTCTGAGGTAATTTGGGATGTTCTCAGCATATGACCTTGACGACCTCAATATTAATTTAGAAAAAGGGTAATCACATCCAGCAGCTTCCATGGACAGAAATTATATCAACTATTTCTTATAAGACCTTTCCAGCTAAGGCAGAATTTGTTTATTTCATAAAAAGAACAGACACTCCTGACAATATGCAATGTCAATAAAGTAGATGTAAGACATTCAAAGGAATTAGAGCTGAATTTTTGTAAACACTTCAGAGATTTACTTGAGCTCCCTCAGAATATCTTACTTTCCATGAAACTGCAATTCAAATTTTTAAAATTATTACTTGGTTTAAGGACTGCATTTCACACTGCCCTCCAAGACACAAAGCTATATAATTCAAATGATGGAGGGGAACAAATAGCAAAACCAAGATGAGGAGAGAAGCTGCAAGTCCTAGTTAAGTGAACTCATCTGTTGCTTGGCTAAACCTGAGAAAGATGATTCTATCAAAAGAAAATATGCCCAAGTGTGATAACGATGCAGAAGAAAACTAGGTGAACAAATGCAGTGAGAAGTTTCAGAAAATTTTCTAAAAAGTCGGAACATGAGCTGCCACCTACTGTATCTGCCTGAATAGGTATTTGATTTAGCCACGCCCAATAGGTATGTGACAAAAGGGACAGCTGGATGCTTAAAGCCATTATGTTAGGGACTGCAATAAGACACAGGAGAACTTCCCACAGTACTGCCCTGAAAACTGGACTTTGCACCTACCCAAAGCTTTCATGTAATCTTATCCGAGTTGCTTAAACCCAGCTCCTCAAAACAGTTATTGACAAAGTACTTCTAATTGCTTGGTTGCTGACACCAGAGACTCTTTGTACTCAGCTGCAATCGAAGCTACTGAATAATTACTCTATAGATACATACAACACTGAATAAAGAAGGCTGCAATCTCAGATTCTAAATTATTAATCTTTAGCTTAATCTCTCTTTGTTCCTTCTTTACAAAGAGAAAAATTGCTACACTGTCTTGTTTTTGGTTGGGATAAAGTTAATTTTCTTTCTAGTAGTGGATATAGTGCTCTGTTTTGGATTTAGTATAAGAATAAAGTTGATAACACACTGACATTTCTAGCTGTCACTATTATAATAGTTATTGTGATTATTATAATTAACTTTCTCTTTCGCAGTTCTATTAAACTGCCTTTATCTCAACCTGCAATTTCTACTTTTTTTTTTCATTCTCTTTCCCTTCCAACTGGGTGGGAGGAGAGGTGAGCAAGTGGCTGTAAGGTGCTTAGTTGCTGTCTGGGGTTAAACCACAACAGTCATTACGTAAGGCAGTTCTGAAGACACTCCCAACAGTGTATGAATTACTGAGAAAGGTCCTCAGAACAGAAGATTCTGCCTTTAGAACAGAATTATGTGCTATAGGTATAAGGAACACTTAACAATTAGGATAAAAGAAAGGACGGATGCCCAAGGGAATAATTACAAGTGTATTAGCTAGCCAGAACTCTTGGGATTATGGAAATGAAGAGTAATAAAAAATATGATCAGGTATTTAAAAAATTAGTAACTCCAAAAAGCCTGAATTATGGCTACTTGGCCACATTTTGTTGTGCCCTTTGCAAATTTTCTGAATATTGAACTCTGCAATCATTATGTATCTTAAAAACCAGACTTCTGTGTTGTATGTATCTTAGGGAAAAAAAAAAGGATTAAAGAGCACTTACCTCAGTTTACTTACTGCATGACACAGCTGGAAATAACTATGGCTTTTGGCCCCACTGTGACTGTTACACCTCAGAGGAATAACAGACTATCTAACTTTTCTAGCAGGGGTTGTATGACAGTAGTAAGTTAATCAAAAGCACTGTAAATATGCAAGAAATTTCTGTAGGGGAAGTTTGATATATACTATACACTACATATAGGAATGCTTTTGCAGTAGAACAGCAAGATAAGGAGAGACAGAAGATCAGAGCTGGGAAAGACAGTGAAAATACCCAGAGCTCAGCCCTGCAAATTGTAGTGTAGTGCTTCATTAAAGAGCATCTGTTTCCCAGTAAGAAGTACTGGCTGAGCTTCTTTTGGGAAAAGAGCATAAGCACTGCCTTAGCTTTGTCAGCTCTCTAGTTTATTTGACAATGTGCAGTCAAGATATCAGTACCCACATTATTATTTATTAGCTGCATGTTGCTGAGAACAGCCTGCATGTCATTCTGTTTGAATCTCTACACCCAAGTAAGAACATAAATTAGAGAAATCTCATGGGAAATTAAAAAAAAAACCCCTAACAAACTAACCCTTAGCCAACAGGTAAGAGGTCTAGAAAATGGAACATGGAAAACATTACACGCAAAGAGAAAATATTACTTTCAAAAATGAGCTTCAAGACACAGCAAGAACATCAGACAAGACATGCATATTTATGAATTAAGTGAAGTTGCTAAGGGTGGTACTCTTTGTACACAAAGAAAACTAATTTTTTTTTAATATGGTCACTCAGAAGGTGAAAAAACAATGAAAAATGAACAGGTGAAAAAGCAACAGCACAACATATTTTATAATTTATTTCATTCTTGGCAATAAATTTATGCACTTTGCCTACACTGTAGTACCACTCTCCATAAGTAAAGAAATTAAAGAAAGGTATGGGTTCATTCTGCTCCTTGGAAAATAGTATGTTTTGGCAGGACATAGAATAAACAGGTTGCAAGGTCACCTAGTCTACTGAAAGCAGGGCCAGCTTGCAACAGATAGCTCAGGGCTATTTGAGTTATCAGTACATCCAAGGATGGAGATTTCCTAGTCCCTGGGTGCCTGTTCAGGTATATAACTACTTTCATTGTGAAAAAAATATTTAATATGTAACTTAAGATAAACAAGTTGCATGATGCCTTTACAAGAAATGCTTCTATATGTTGTCAATACCAAGCATTTAATACGTAAGAGCAATGTTCTATTGGTTAAGTTCCAAAAGTAAAATGATTTGAATTTCTGTGATTATGTAATTTTTGCCTATTATGACTTTCTCTCAAAGAGTGCCACAAAAACGTGGAGCCGAATTAATGCGGTTATCTCTATACAGCTACAGGACAAAACCTGCTGTTTAGCAATGGCAGAATAGCTGCCACGACCTTCTCTATGGTGAGATAAGTAATCAATGTATATCAAAATGTACTGCTAGATAGGAACTATGCTGGCCCATACTACAACACTCTAATTCATCTTACCCAACTTCAGACATCTAATGGTTTGATGTTTAGTTTAAGTTAATAACCTATTATTTCGATTATGTGGTTTGACAACTCTAGCCAATGCTAGGAACTGTAATTCAATCTATCTTAAAAAATGATGATTCATTTTATCAGCTACTGGTGTCATGTTATAAAATGGCTCTGTTAATTTTGTCTCTTCTTATTTTATAGACTTCTTTTTGACTTAAAAAAATCACTGAGGACCTTAATTGAATTATCTTGTCTTTACCTAGTTTATTCTGCTGAGATAACTGGGGAAATAGTTACAGTTATCACAGATAAAGTCCCAATTAGTGTGTGCCGTTACAGAGTAATGAGGTTACTAAGTAACTTTGAGGGTATCAAATAATTCCGTGAATTATCTGCCTTTCTACATCTTTCTTTCAGTAGGTGGCTAATTAAATATGAAATCATTACAGAGGTGCATTTTCACTGATGCAAGGACACCTCCTTTGTGTGTAAAAAACACTTGATGAGGTAGATTTCAGTTCTGACTCTAGCATTCAGTTTTACAAAGGTGGGCAGCTTTTTACCCGTGTTTATCCATCTTTTGCTACAAGCTGGATAAATAAAAACAGTGACAGTAAGGGATCAGCTTAGTACTAAAATCGTGCCATATTGCTCCACCAAACACTTGCCCTCAAATACCTTATACCCAACAAGATCTCTAATTAAATAAGTTAAGATAATTTGCTCACTGATCTGACTAATGACAGATAAAAGTTTCTGGATTTCTCTTTTAAAAAAAATCTGCCTTCTAAATTCTAAGGACATTAGCAATATATGCTGATATGACATACTTCCGAAAAATGATGATAATCAAATATAAAACCAGCTTTTTTGTGAGTAGCTAAAAAGTTTCAGTGGTATAGTTCATTTTACAGTTTGGTGCTTTGTTGTTCATGAATACCAATGCCCCAAATTTCTTTTTTTTTTAAATCAGCATCTGCATATATGTGCAATTCACTACCTTTTCGATGTAACTGTAGTGATCCTAGCAGACATATGGACTTAAGCATTTCTGTTGTGTACATTTCTAAGCAACACTGCAACTGGATGTATAGTCTACAGATTTCAGGATGAATTTCACCATCTTCTGGGCTGTAGTAAAAGAGAAAAATTTCAGTTAGAAATGGGACAGGAAGGAAGTCACAGTCATCAAATTCACTTCCCTACTGCTGAAAGCAACCACATCTTAATATGCTTCATAAACATATTAAGCTATATGTATATGACAAAAAATCTGTTTCTACCAAACTGTATTTACAAACGATTCCTTAGCTCTATGAAGCTCTAGGCTTAAAACAACTAAACTTGGGTTGTCTTTGTTAACACTGTATGTCCTTATTCTAGTCTCCGCATATTTTTAAAAAAAGGATAAGTGACTGAAATTTTTTTCTCCTCTTTAAAGGCTTTGGTTAAGTATTTCCTGGAAGACTAAAGGGTTCTTTCAGTCTCAGTTACCCTTGGTCCTGGTGCAGATGCAGGAGACTGCAGGGCTACTCTCATAGTCACTGTTCAGGTTACAAATCCTGCATCAGCCATGATCAATCCTACTTTGAATACACTCTCATCAGAAACAAGCCAGTGGTAGTCTTCTGTAGTTTCTGCCTGAATTCCCTTTTCCCCCATGTTTAAAATACTGGCCATGTGACACTGCACTGTGAGGAGAACACGATGTTCAAATTTTTTTTCAAAAAAGTAGTGATCTCGAAAACAAAAATTGAAAACAAGCATAATCCCACATCTTCAACTAATTGCTTAAGACACTAAGAAAATAATTTACTGAGATCCAAGGACCAATTCTTATATCTGGCTGTAAAATTAAAGCTCATAATTTTAGGCTGAGAACACTGCACGGGTGTAAACATACTTTTTGAGAAACTTAACTGTTTTGGTGAGTGCTAATGAAGCGATTTACCCAGTCATACCTGAGAATCAGGTTTGCAATGCTCCTTCCAAAGCTACTTCCAATAGGCCAGTAAGCAGTAAGATGGAAGAGTAAGGACTTCAGCCATTTCATGTTTAGCCATTCTTGCTACTGGTTGGCTATACTGATGTTAAATGGTAAGATAACCCCCAAAACTGCACTTCAAAACAACCACAGGAATCTGCTTTAAACCTGAATCTAATGGCACTTCTGAAAACTGCTTCGAAGAAATGAAAAAAAAAATTTCAGCAGGCTTTCACATTTCCAACCTATGAACAATATAAACAAAGCTTTCATAATATAAAGATTGCTAGCATGCTTCACAGTGATTGAATTTTCCATGGTTAAACTGATGCTTCAGAAGACTCTCTTACAAAAGAAATAAAATCAGACTTGTGGGTTCCTCCCAGGAACCAAAGCAACTTACCTACTAAATTATTTGCAGCAACACTAGACTGTGCTGCTATGGTCAAATAATTTAATATCAATCCAGGCCAAAGGCTTTGACACCAACAGCAGACAATGTCTATTTGAACTAATAAAATAGATTCTTTCTGACCTAAGGTAAAAGGTCATTATTTATACCTAGATCCAGGGTTCAGTCAAATTGTAAAGTCCAGTCCTTCTGTCAAGAACAAAGTTTTAAACTCTATTTTAAGGAAAATCCTATATGTTTGTGCTAATACACATGGAATTTCTTTTCAAATTTATAGTGCATTCTAAAATTTGTTTGGCTCAGTGGGTAGGACAAAGGTGCGATCTCAAAGGAATTCTGATGCACAGACATGTATTTCCTAGAAATGGATCCATGTTGAAATCCCACATTCTTTTCAAAAAAAAGAAACAAATATTTTTAGTGACTGTATAAGCAGTAGTATAGCAAAATAAGCAACGTTAGCTCTGAAATGCTGAAGATTATGCTTAGAAAACACATAGTACTACAACACATGTACATGAGCACAAAATTATTTTGACATAAATTGAAATTTGTTTATTAAAAAAACTGTACTTAATTGCACACTTCTAAGCCACTTGGATGTTCTACTTTGTATATTACAATATTTTACACTTTTTTTACCTTGCATTAAGTATCTAGGGTTTTTTATCTCGCATTATCCATTGTATCTATTTGGATTAGCAAGAGTTAAAACTTAACATTCTCTGCAGTTATGTTTGCTGTTTACTTAATTTTTTAATCCATTTGTTATATAAATTGCAGCTGTTAGATCTGTGATCACTTAGCTGATTGGAAAATGGGCTCTTCTCTTTCCATAAACAATAAACATTTTTTTTTTCAAATTGGCAGATGGCAAGAAGGTTTTTTAATGTAATAATATTAGTATTAACCAAAGAAGATAAAACATACATAACTCAGACATAAATTTGTTTTAGCACAAATCATGAGCAGTTCTTCAGAAGCAGTTTGTTATTACTAAATCATACCAGCATTTTCAAGAAAAGCGTATAGACCTTTGCATGTATTGCTCCTAATGATTTCAATATTTTCTGTAGAAGAGTTACTACAAAACTGGATGAATCTCAAAGCAGAATAGGATTCTCATGCTTAATGTAAGAGGCAGTCTCAGGAGTAAATGTAACCTTACAGAACTGATCTAACCAAATACAGCTCGAACAAGCAACTAGCCAAATACAGCAAAAGTACAGCACACTACGTTTTCTTCTTCTGGAATAGTATTTTAACTTTCTGAATTTTGATTCTTATATACCTGGTTTTATTTCTCTGATAACTTAAATTAAGAACCATGTGTTACATATTTAGATAATACAGTCTCTTAAAGGCTTTTACTATCATGACTTGTCCTTCCTTTTAGCTTAATAGATGAATTTTTTTATACCACTTAGAGTCACATATCCTTGCATGTGCATTGAACACTATTTTCATGGAATTACCATGGAATTACTGCAGTAGATGGAGATACAGCTTCCCTTGTCATCATCTGTATCACTTTGTGTTGCAGCTCATTTCCCCTGAGCACACATACAGTAATTTGATTTGAGCTATCCTTACCAACAGATGGATTACAAACAGATTTAGGAGTGTAGAATTCCATTTACTTCCCATACTCAGGACCCAAGTCCAAAAGCTAGCTCTTCAAAATTAATGCTTATTTCATGCAATGCCTAAGTCCTGGAGCCCCCACCAATATACAGAAAAGCATATTCAGTCTCTCCTTGAGTTTCCTATATGCCTAAACTTCACTAAGCAGGGCTTTTGTTGTCCTGAAGATGAACAGCTGCACAACTAGTAATGGATAAATGAGTCATCAATTTGTTCCACAGGCAGGACGCTGCTCCATAAATGTTCATATGCAAACTAGAACCTGCAAAAAACAAAGCTACCACAGATGGTAACGATGACCTCTTCCTGCTCAGTGATGACAGCTCTTTCTGATAGGACGATATCTAATCCATTCACTTATGCAAGTAAAGCTGAATGTTTAGCTCTTCTGAAAGCTAGGCCTCTTTAAGAACAATCTATCTCTAAGGGGAGTATGGAAACCCAAGTCATAAGAAGACAAATTTCCTTGTAGCAGATTTAGATAAAACAAGACTATGGTTGTCCTACTTTTCTCTACATTGTCCCGATATTAAAAATCCTTACATTTTTAGAAGTTATGGCCATTACCAGAAATTTATTTACAATATGTTGAATGTATTTCTTCCTTTCTATCTGTTAACTGGCAAAAAGACCAAGGGTCTATTCATACGTGTAAGAAAACAGTATTGTCCTCATGCATCTAATTAATTTCTAAGATGCAAAAATGGAGAAAATATTTTTTTAAACTTTTTTGGTCTTACCAACAAAATTTTTAATTGTGCAGACTAATAAGGCAGCAAGATGATGGGCTCATAAGCCAATTTGAATTTATCTTCCTATATTTTGGCTTCCTATTCGCAAATGACCTGGATAAGCAATTGGAAAGCACAGTAATAGGCATTGAAATTGTTTTTTTCTGTTGTAAATATATTTTTCTTGTAAGTTATGTTTATGAATAGCACGAGAATAAGAAACATCTATGACATATGCATGTTCTGATTCATTCTTGTTTTTTTCAAGAATACGGAGAATCTGTAATTGGACTATGAGCAAAATTCTTCTCTGATTTGCAAATCCAGAGTAACAGTAGTGACATACAAGAAAAATATTTTGGATTATTCAACGTTTACACAATGAGAATTATTTCCAGGCCACTGCCCTCACTTATTGTCTCAAGCTGTTTAATTAGTGTTTAATCGCAATTATGACCACACAAAGTCCATTAACTTAAAACCAACCCTTTTTCTCCTACGCATGTATATACGCCTGACTTTCATTTCTGAAAGCCACACACTCTGATGTCAATGCACACAAAGATTTTTTTTTATAATTTCTTAAGTACATTCTGTGTAGTGGGCTTAAAATTTCCCTTTACAGTGCCATTAGCTTAACATCTCTCTGTAAATTTCTGTCTCTGTTCAGTGTCATGCCATGAGAAATGTTGAACAGCGGACTAGTACAGACATAACTTTCAGATTTGTATTATTTATAAAGAAAAGTTCACGCAAACTTGTATTATAATTGCCCAAATTCAGCTACCTCTGTTTCAGTTAGTCCAGATGATTTTACAGGTCCACACAAGTTGACATATTGCTTAATAACTGCCAGGCTTCACTCCTGCTGGATCTTCACTAGAAAACAGTAGCCTTTGATTTTCAAATAGAACTAAGAGAATGGGTTCCTTCATAGCAAGTTTGGGGTTTTTTAAATAATAATAAAAACCCTGTACAAATAAAGCCAGATGATTAGTTTATTACTACTGACAACCACATTTCCCATCATGAGGACTGCAGGATTACTTATTTGACTTAAAAACACTTGCTGATGTCTAGGGAAAACTGGCAGATTATTTGTCTGTGTTTTCCCTTTTTTTCTCCGCTAAATTATGCTGATAGCTCTAAATTAAATAGTTTCAAACATCCTGTCCCTCTCTTGCTAGGAATTTCTGTAGTTGTCACATGAATACTGTACCACCGGGGAGCCAAAAATGGTAGAAGTCCTTATTCAAAGCCATCAGTGCTACTCAAATACTACTGTGTGAACCATACCTCTGCAGTTTCAGAGCTCTGACACCTACCTATATCAACAGTAATTACAAAGGAGAAAATTCTGGTTTATTCCTTTACATAACAGCAGCTTAACTGATGCAGTTTATCAGGTTGCTATTAAAAGTATAATTTTTGTAAATACAACTTAAATAAATATATAACAATATATTTTCTTATTTTTACCATAATGGTTAAACTATCAATTGTTTTCTCTTCATAAAATTCTGCTTTTTAAAAATAAGATCATGTTCTTTAGCTGAATATGTTTATGAAGCACTGACAAAAGGTGGGGTTTACTTTCTGTTATATTTTCCTATGCTGATATTTAAAATAAAACCTTTAGAGGGAGCACTTATATCAACCATACATGAAAGAAAGGTGAATAATAAGCAGCTCTACAGATAATTTTAAAATACAATGATTAAAATGCTCCTCCTTGACATGAAAAGATAAAGAGCAAAAATTCCATTATTTGTTTTTACTTTTTTTCCCAAAGTCGCTGACAAATAATTTTATTGTACTGCCAAAATGTTGGTTATAACTGAAACACAACTTCAGGTCTTCCTGAATTCCTATAGGTGTCCAGCATTCATAATTCTGTTGAAATTAGTGAAACATAAGACTACTAAAAATGAACAAAGATTATGGTATAATTCTGAATTTAACTTAAAAATTTCAGGCATATGTTTAGAACAGAGCAGCATTTTACTTTTACTATTGACAACATTTAAAAATACATACTGATGTATGATCTCTAGTCAAAAGAGTAGCTCAGTTATATGAAGGGTTTGACTCACCTTTCTGTAAAGCATAGCTTTGACAAAATCTATGCATAACTCCAAGGAAAAGTATAATTTTTATTAAGAGTACCAATAGTTTCAAAATACTATAAGCTATCCAGACATATAATAAAGACCATTTGTCATCAAAAACTAAAGGAAAACTTTTGGCAAATCAGAAGTGAAAACAAATTCATCAAATTCTGCCTTATACCCCATGTAT
Source organism: Dromococcyx pavoninus (assembly GCA_033558185.1). Classification (NCBI taxonomy): domain Eukaryota; kingdom Metazoa; phylum Chordata; class Aves; order Cuculiformes; family Neomorphidae; genus Dromococcyx; species Dromococcyx pavoninus. Next base: position 693,411 of record JAUMJL010000387.1, on the reverse strand, counting down.
GTACTTTCATGAAAAGGACTGGCTTGATAAACTGTGGAAAATCACTGTTCATAAATATCACCCTGTAGATTATCTTTAATTTAGTATCAGAAACACTGCAGTTTAGAAGTATACGGCAGCTACAAAAACTAAAAAGGCCAGGTTGGATGAGGCTTTCAGCAACCTGACCCATGGGCAGGAAGGTATCCCTGCCCATGGCAGAGGGGGTGGAACTAGGTGATTTTTAAGGTACTTTCCAACCAAAACCATTCCGTAATTCTGTGATCTGGAAACCAGACCCACCTCAAACATTATGGTTCCTCTGCTAGAATGAAAACTGCAACAAACACTGCAGAGGAGATACGCTTAATCCCTTTAGATACCGAGGGAAAGAGGCCCCTCTGACTACAGTACAGGTGCAACAGCCTACTAAATCTGCCTCTGCTTTTCTATCTTAATCACACCATTTATTAATCACTTAACCATTCATTTCAAAGGCAACAAAAGACTTGCTGTTTCATTCCTAATATAGGTAGAAAAGTCATCCAACAACATTGTTTTCTTCTAAACAGACCTTGAGAAAAAATTCTTATTTGTATTCCTCACATCTGCTGGGGTTATTTTTTTAAACCGTTATGTGTTTAACACAAATTGCTGTCAGTTTCAGCATCATGTGTTGGTTTTTTGTTCTCTGCTAATGTGCTGTAATACTGTGATGCAATTGCCACAAAACATTCCAGTCCAGTCAGAGGAAAAGCAGGGCTGGTTCTTTCTAGTAGACCTAGAAATATTTGCCATGTTGTTTTTATTAGATCAGTTTGTTGTTTTGAAGTGGTTACAAATGCACTCTCAATAACAGAAGACATGGGATCAGATTTTGTTTATTTAGACTAGTGTAAATCTCCAATTACTCTGATAAGGCTGATAAAATCAATCTGGGCATATGACAATACAAGCAGAAAAACCCCACAGTACAGTGATTCATATTGTAGAGACATTTCTAAATCAAAAGTTGATGGCAGTTTAGATATTTCCATGCTAGAACAATTATAACAGTAGGAAATATACTTTTCTTATCTCTTCAAGAAAATCTCACTGACTTCCATAGAAGTTATCTGATAAACCAAGGACCATTTATGGTCTTCAAATTATGGTCACTTTGAATAAGCTGTTGTTTCCCTTTTCTGGCAGGCTCCTCTCTTTCAGAAATACTTCTAAAGACAAAAGGACAGCATTACTTATACTATTGAAGTCTTATCAAGTTGTTATTTTTTTTCTTACGTTGAAGTTGAAACATTGTTTTGGAAACACACTATATGACATAATTAGATGCAGTAACCTTACCTTTAAAACGGATTAACTGATTACTAATTAACTGATACTGTGATTCTTTCACATGCCTAAATTTGTGTTATCAGGACAACAAGTATCACACACTATTTTTAAGAACTATGCATGTGCTTAGCAGCATATCCAATATTTGCAGAAACATTGTTTTGAAATGATCAGAACCACAGACTGGAATTTTCTAGACTTTGTTCCCTTGGAACTGAATTTTACTGGCTGAATTAACTCAAGCGTTGGCAAGAAGCGAATTACCAGAGCACTATCCAAATTATTCCACTAGAGGACAAAACTTAGACTTGAGTAAAACAGCACTAATACAGGAAATTCTACTCCAACTTACTCCACTTTAGGCAAGACAGGGTGTATTGGTTGTAGGTAGCAAGGTTTTGGTAGCAGTGTTGCTACAGGTGATGGCTTCTCTGTGGGAGGAGGTGAGGAGTTGCCCTGAGCCGGACAGTCAGTCCCGGCCACTTCCTGCCGTCTCCCGGAGGGTCTCTACGGCCCCATCCAGCTAAGCTCAGCAGCCAAGTGTGTGGCACCTCTTTGACAACTTGTTTTAAAAAAGAGCAGAAAAGACCACAGGGAGAGAGGAGGGAACAAACGGAGTGAGACTCAAGAGAGGGAACATCAAGGTCAGAGAAAGAAGAAGGAAGTTCTCCATGGCAGAGCAGATATTTCCTGCAGCCTGCAGAGAGGATCACACTAGAGCAGATGGATATTCCTGAAGAAATTGCCACCTGTGGAGAACCTATAGTGCAGCAAATTTTCCTGACAGGACTGAAGCATGCAGAGGAGCCCACACTAGAGCAGAGGAAAAGCGTGAGGAGAAAGAAGAGGCAAAGTGAAACTTCATGGACTGACTGTAACCTCTCATTCCCCTTCACTGCTCGAGTGCTAGGTAGAGGGGTTTGGACTGAAGATGACCTTGGGAAAGAAGAGCAAAAATATCTTGTTTTAATGTTTGTCTTTTTGCTTCCTGTTACCAAAATTAGTAATCATTTTTATTTTTATTGGCAATGAAATACGTTAATCTTCTCCAAGTCAAGCCTGCTTTGCCTACAACTGTAACTGGTAAGCAATGTCCCTGCTTTATCTACCCCACACCCTGCCCACTTAAAATTCCCAACAAGATACTTCTAAGTACTCAGATTTCCAAGTGAAATTGCTCATGTTGTCAATTATCTTTTTGAGTTCCTGTAAGATTTTTAAAAAATAAATGTGGGGCTGGACCACCAAACCTTTGCAGAAACTAACTGTAAGACCCCTTCCCATCATTCTTTCCTTCAGCTGGTTTTACCTTGCCTGTACTTCAGGGAAATCTGGCAGACATCTACACTAGCCAAAGACGAGCTGAACAGAGCCCTTCTCTCTACATATTATCAGGCTCCCTGATGAGAAGAGGTGGTGTCAGGTCAGATGAAAGAAATTTTTTGGAGAGCTCTCAAGTCAGGCTTCTTTGGTTCTAGCCTCAGCTGGGCAAAAAAAATCTCAGCAGCCTCACTGCCTCAAATTACATCACAGACACTACTAAACAACAGATAACCCCAAATCATGACACAGACCTTCCAGAAAAGATCTGCACTAACCACGAAGAAGGTGGTAGTCAGATTAGTTGTATATGCACAATTTTTAAGCTTCCCAAAGAAACTCCTATTCAACATCCTGCCTTGACAGCACCTGCAAGATTTTCTCAAATCAATTTCTCTGATAAACTGGTGAGGACACAGACAGAGCTGTGCCAGCCAACAGGCTCAAGCCCAGTATACCTCCATGTATACCTCTCTTATAACGTGACTGCAGACTCACGCTGCCTATGGATTTCCCCTTTCATTTTACTTACGCTAAGTTCTTTAAAATGTCCCTTAACCACTTACTACTCATTAATAAATGATCTATAAACTCTTATCTCTCAAAAGTCTGCAAAACTTAAATGGTGAGAATTCATTCCTACACTCCTGTAGTAGTTCCTTTGGTTAACAGTTGGAAAGAGAATGCTTGAAAACTATCAAAACAAGTATCTCATTTGGGATGATCTATGAAATTTGTTCTGATCTGTGTGGACAAGTAAGATCAGACTTCCCAGAAAGGCTTGAAAATGAATGGTATTTTGTGCTGTAGGATCTAGGTCACAATAAAGTACTAACACAAGGGATTTAGAAGGAAGTCTGCTGCAGGCAAGTGATGCCATCTGCTGTTGGCCATCCACAGGACGCTAAACCAGATGACTGCTCTGATTTATGACACTTCTTTTCCATTTTTTGTTCTGCCTCTAATACTTACTTTGAATATGAATTTCAATATAAATTTCTTTCCAAAGGGCTTTCAATAAAGTGTTTGTGTGATTTGGATACCTGTTTTTTATTTGTAACTTAGATATCTGGTTTCCCATAGTTCAAAATGAGAAAAACAGAGCACATGTAAAGAGATGGTAAAATCAGAAGTGGAATGGAACAATGTATTTGCATGTCCTCAGAAACATGACAAACCACTTTCGGCTAAGGACAACCAAAACTAAAGGGAAAATGTTTTGTAACCTTCACTGGAACTTGGACAAGAGCTATATTGCATTGACAATTTTTGAAAAAAATCCATACAGTCTCACAACACTTGGTTTTTTTCTTGGTCAAACAAGATGATTGCTACAACACTAAAGTGGAAGGAAAACAGTCCACCAAGTAGATCATTGCTGATTGCTCAGAATAATGTAGTATTTGGAGTTCTGGATATATCAAATGCTTCTAGATGTGCTTTGAATATGGCATTCTTAGGCCCTGGAAATTATTTTTATCTTTATAAAAGCAAATATCCAAATACCTCCATATGAAAGAAATTGTGGTATAGTGCTAACAGAAGTATCATCTTGCACAGCCCCACCAGATATTTTACAGCTAAAATCTGTACAAGTAGTTAAGTTAAAAATCACAGCTGAGACACTGTGAGAAAACCTGAATGTGTCAAAAAAAAAAAAAAAAAAGGAGAGAGAAAAGAAACAGATTAGCTTCCTGAAATGTTTAAATTCATTTATGGAGAAAGAAATTTTTAAAACCATCTGTTGATAAAATGTGTTCAGGAAGCAGTATTTTAGCATAAAGTTCTTTCTATATTTTTCACTTTTGATTTTTGAATCCTCCTCTCTAGTCTCCACTTGACTTTCTGAACTGCTGTTACTTCTTTTTTCCTCTTTGAAATGCCTGTTTCTGCTTAAGAAGCAAGGATATCTCCACAAAGCCTTCCTCGGACACCTAGTATCCTATATTAGCAGCTGCACAGTCACACTACTCACTTCCACATCTTGAATGATGTAAAATGACTAGCAAGGCTATTTCAGCAGGTCTGTAGCTACATCAAATGCCCATACTTTGGAATGCCCATGGCTTTGGGGCCCTGGTGTTCTTCAGCCTGCATGAAGGGACTGCTTCCTCAGCACACAGTCTCACATTGCTCAGCCTATGTATAGGGCTATGGTTGCAGCTGTCATATTGTCCCAAAGTACCACTCTCTCTTTCTTTGGTTAGGTTTTTTTTTTTTTAAATGGGTACAAATGCTTGTGGGTGGGTAGCTCTGCTTCACCACAACAACAGCTTCAGAACTTACGGTAATAATTGCAAGCTGCTCTATAAACAAGGCATTTCTAAATATTTTGCCCCTTAAGTATTTGCCACACCAACAAGGTTACAAACAGTACTTTTGCAATGACCTGTCCTGCATGGACAGAGATACAAAGTGTCGGCTTTTCTTTCTCACCCAATAAACACCAACTTGTGTTCTTCTGCAATGGGAAAGCAGTTTCTTCAACAACTTTTGAGCACATAATTTAACACAGTATGACAGTATTTAAATTCTTATGTCAAATCCGCTGGCGGGAGATGTTCATACAGAAAGTATTCGTATGAAAGATAAGAATAGCAAGTTAAAAATTGGAACATAAGGAAGAAAAGGAAGAACTACAGTGAATAATTGATCATATTTGAGTGTATTATTTCTCTTATAGTTAAAAATTATGTAGAAAATCTAAATGTAGATCAGCAAATGTATCCAGAAAAGAAGAAACAGTGCAATAATTGCCAGCACTTCAGGATATATTTAAATTTTAAAACATGAATTTAAACATAGTACTAGAAGGATTCCTGATTAAGGAATGCTTAATTTAATGCTTTGTTCAGATGAGACTTAATGCCTAGATAATGTTCTCAAATATTATATTGTCATGAAAAAGAACTATAAAGCAATTAGAAGAATTAGAACAGATTTTACACAAATCTAGATTCAGTTGGAATATTCCCTGTATAAGCCTAACAGATCCAAGATCTCCCTTGGTTGGAGACTGACCTTGCAAGTTACTGATGATGCTGTCAAAAGCAGTTATCCTTTATTGTTTGGTATTCGACATCTTACTAGAGCAAACCTCTGTGCACCACGGTTCAAGATAAATACTGTACTGGAAGTCTAGCACTTGCAGGGGCATGACAGAACGTGTGTCGTGAGAACAACATTCACTTAACTGTATGGTCCTGCACAATTTACTTAGCAACTGCACTGGCTGATTTCAGTGAGGGGCACAGAATCAAAATTGTTTTTTCTAATTAGAAAGAAGTGTTTCAGAATGTTAAGAACTACTAAGAATAAGTAAAAATATTTCTTTTAACAGGAAATCTTCTATCCAAACTTTAAAAAGGAGTGAAGAAATCAGAAGCAAAACCCCAGTATACATGGAATTCTAAGAGCCTGCTGAAGTGTTTTTCTAATACACAACACCAATCTGATGTTCTCACTTCCCTTAAAATATATGAACGTGTTGATAACATAAGATTATAAGATTCAGTGAGAACCACAAGTAATTTTTTGAAACCAATGTAAGGCAAGCCAAACAGAAGCAAGGTAAGTTGAGTGTCTGACAGTAAATATTACAGCAATGAGGGATTTCTGACTTCTTAATCAAATACTATTTAAAAAATTATCAGAATAGGAGCACTTAAAACTCATGACTAAATTCTCAGCTTTGGCCTCAGCTGTGTTTCATTAGAAATCTAGAGAAGAAAATTACTGAAATATGCTGGAGAAAAATATCTCAAAGCAGTGGGCTTAAAGGGGACATAAAAGCAGTCTTCTTGACTGTCTTGATTATAGATTAGTGCAACTGCAACTTTTAATCACGTGAGGCTAAGCATGAAGCTTCAGTATACTTTTTTCTCAACAAATCTGTTCTTTGTAAAATTTTGCCAAGAAAGAAATTTTCTCTCAGAATTCTGAAATGAGAAAATTATTTTGGATTGGTCTAACATTAATTTTGGGCTTCAGTTTTTGTGGGCATAGTGTCATTAGCATGATGTGAAAGACCCATAGTTAGCTGCATCTGTAAATGCCTAAATACCTTTTAAAATTTAGTTCTAAATCCCCTTTTAAAGCAGTATTTACAGATACAAGTTAGTATCTCTCAGGTTTTTGATTAGGAAGGACTTATTAACTGATTCAACTAGTGATGTGCCAAGAGGTATTGTATTAGGGCCCAAAATTCCAGCAAATTGACAGCTAAGATCAATTTTTGAAGGAAGATTTTAGGAAAACAATATGAAAAAAGTAATCATGTTTTATTTAGGAAACACTACAGCAATAACAAAATAGAGTATTTTATTATTACACCTTCTCCTGAAAGACTGAAATATCATGTAAAAGCACTGAATAATATATATAGTATTTTTCAGAGATATTAAGTACTGTTACAACTATTTAATAAGCGGTTCACCTAAAACATCAGCGGCTGAATGAAATATTTTCAAGAATCTTACCAAAACATAGAAAAAAACCAAATATTCAAAACATTCATTATTTGTGTTAATCATGTTTATTACAACAATGCCACAGATCTAATAAGTGGATTCCAGGGGCTTGTTGTAAGTATATTCGAGCCTTTGCCCAAATAGTTAATGTGACAGCAGCAAACTGGATATTGCTTTCACTACTGTTTGGAGGGCTACGAGAAAAAAAAGGCCAGAAACACAAATACTGAAGATATGGGGTGACAAGGGACAAGAGGGTATGAGAAAAAAATGGAGCGAAGCAAAGGTAACAGGAACTGTGAAAAAAGAGTGAACATTTAAGTTTTGCAGACTTTTCAAAATCCCCACAGTTTCTGCTTCTATAGATGTTCCTAACAGCTGGACCCTCTGGCTGATTACTCCCTGAGAAAACTGCTTTCAATAGAACAAAGCTGAGAAGCTTTTTATGTCCAGCAGTGATAGCAGGAAGGAAGGACAAAATGGGGCAAGAGAAGAGCATTAAGTTAGAGAACGCTTGAAGAAACCCTAAAATATCTGAACAATGTCAGCTCTGATGCCGTAGCACTTCCAAAGGGAGCCTGCCGATATAATCCAGTCCCTAAATCTCTTTGGTCACATATGTTGTTTTCCTTCATTTCAGTTTTTGATGTAAAAAGTTTGTATACCTCAAAATAGGATCATAAAACAGAGGGGTTACTTCAACCATTGTTACATATAAATAGGCTTATCTATGGCTGGAGTCAGATTTAGAGAAACAAACCTCCTGGAATCACAGTTGTGGTGGAATGCTGCCTGTGCATAGCTGCAAAGAGCATTCCAGTGAAGGACTTGAAATACAGCAACACTTTACTTTTTTGTTATACACTTCCAGGCTGGAGTCTGTGACAGAATGGAGTGCTGAATGCAGAACGCATGTCAAAGTGGAAGGTGGAAGCCAAACCACTCTAAACCTGCACTCTAAACCTCTACTCCAATGCTAGATGTAGATGAATTTACAGCTGACCAGGCTGAAGACACAGAATGCTGAAGAACACTCAGCATTTATGTAAGTTCTGAATCACTGCTCCTATGCATCTTTACAAGTTTTATCTGATTAAAATACAGAAAAAAAATCATGGGAGCAAGGACTAAAATACAAGTTCTCCTTACCAGCAACAGGTTCCCTAACAGTCTTCAGTGTTTACCTGTACTGGCACTGCTTGAAACCCAAGTACAGTGCAGACTTCTAGACTGTTTTGCTCCATTGTGCACAATATTCTGCCCACTGGGTCATGTGACGGCAATGTGCCCCCTCCTTTCCTGCAGTTACCTCACAGCTTCAGGTCATGTTACAGAGGAAAAGCTATGTTTCTCTGTGCCTGGCAGGGCAATCTGGCTACTTGTGATTCCTGAGCATAGGGTAGAGTTCCTGACTGCTGGGCTGGGATACAGTTTCTCCTCAGTTACAGGACTCTTCACGTAAGCGGCAGGCTTACCTGTCTGGCTTACCCAGCATGTGTGTCTGCACTGGAAGGTGCTGTGAATGTGCTGGCTGAGTGTGAAATGGAAGAGAATGGCAAGTAAGTGACTGACAAAGACAATGTCCATACTAATTTTACCTCACAGTCAGGGCATTCTGGGAAGAGATGGGTGCAAGAGATCTAGAAATTAAGTTGACCCACCTCCAGCTTTGATTTAAAAGAAAGTTTCAAGTGCCACTGCGTTTCGTGAGGAGTCCAAAATTGTTAGCATGTGTTAGGCTCTGAGGATGCTCTAACAGCAGCTATGAGAGGACTCATCAGACCATGCCCAAGCAAGAATGCCTCGCTTCTTGTCTGCCGATTAGTTCTACCATTAAGCAAGGTGCTAAGCTCTTCTGGTTTGTCAAAATGAAGTTACACTGTGTCACTGCAGATGAAGAACTTAGAGGCTGTTTGGAATTGCTGTTTTGGAGATAGAGAAGCAAATGCTAAATTCACTTTTAGGCACATTTGCCCTTTACTAAATCTGGCTTCCAGTTTTATGAAAGACAGATCTATAAAGGGAGATATTAATACCTTGTATCTTCAAGTCCCAACTGCGTATCAGAGCACTGTTCCAAAGACAAAGGTACAAAGGAAAAGTGAGTCTGTAGAGGTTAGCTATTTTGAGAACTCTAACTTTAGGAAGTAACCTTGTTTTCTCCTCCATTATTTGCTTTCTGGATTCACCTATTAGAACTTGAGGTATATGACTTAATTATTTCTTTTTCAGCTTGCAACTCAAACTGAGTAAACAGATTTTATCTCAACAACAGAACCCACCTTAACTCAGTTCCACAGAAAATGGACTTAGCTTTTCAATGTCCCTTTGAATCATTTTAGATGTACATAGCCTGTATAATTAGAGAATTTCTTCACAGAGTTATCTAGAGAGAATGATGTATGTGCGTCTTATCCTCTTGAAAAACAAGTAAGCTGTGGTACACTTAACATCTAACCATGTGTTAGCTGGTCCACAGAGTATGTTCACAAAATATCTGTATGTGAGCTTACTTCCCAAAACATTCCCACTTAGACTAACTCTCTTTAGCCAAATCCAAGATTTGATTCACTGGAACAGGTGCAGTCTGACACATACTAGAAAGTCTGGAGTCACTTAATGACTGAGAAATCAGTGAAGATATTCCAAACAAAGCAGAAAAAAATACTGCCAGAATTTGCCTCTAAAATCTGATATCTCAACATCACAAGAAAATTGTAAGCATTTAAGAAAGTTACAGTAAACATTTACAGAAGCTGAATAGAGATATGAGATATGAGATATGAGATATGAGACTTCATATGATAAGAATGCTCAGTAATGGACTTGCTCCAAGTCCTGGAAGTTCTTCTTTGGAGGGAGACAAAGATTTCTCTGACTTTCTCATTTTGGACAGTCTCAGTTAGACCATTAGGAGAACTTGCTGAGTAAGTTACTATTCAATGATTGTAAGAAGTGTGCGATCTGGCCTGCCAGATTGGAATAACTTATTTAAAATGATTTAGTGAGTGCAAATGGGAGGTTTTATATTTCCAACAGACTTAAAAAATGGAGAAACTCAACATTTTGTACTTACCTAATTGGATTTTATGGTCAGATTTTTAAGACATTACTGTTTTAAATATCTGCCCTCTATGAACACAGGGGGTATTATTCTGTTGGTATTATCCCATGTAACAGTACTGATTTTTGCAGTGAATACTGACTGCTTTCTTCTATTTTTTTACCTGTCATCACATTATTTCTAATATTTAATTACACTCTCACTAGCCCACATTCTAGTTATCTTCATGCAACCTCTGAGAAGCTCTTATTCTTAACTTTCATTTAGCTGTTGAAACAATGCTAACTGTAACTGAGGTAGGACACTGAGGCAGTTCCTGTAATTGAGAACTCCAGGAACTGGCATTATTATCATTCTCCCCACCTCTATCACACACACTCGAGTACAATGGCAGTGACTCTAAAGACACCTAGGGAGGGCAGTGATCTCCATACATGCTGCTTGACTGGCCTCTACCTTGCGCAGAGCTCTAGTTTGTTGATCTGTCTACTGGTATGACCTCCTTGTTTTTATTAAGTGTTGCTGTGTTTTGTTTCTGCCCGGCTACACTGCCCTCCAGCACTGCTTTATTTAACATATGAAGTTAAATGTTTAAAATTGTTTCCATTACATCTGTTTTAATGTGGCTTTCATTCAGCCTGAAGTCTCCTTTTATCTCAATTTGTAAAATATTTTGGAATATTTGTTGCTAACCGAAAACATCAGAAATGTACTGCAGATTGCATAGGAAAACAAAAGTATAAATTATATAAAACTACATACTTCCAGCAACAATATCGTAACATTTTTTGCAACTACAATAAAGACAGGAACGCCATCAGGATGTGATTTTAAGGTCTACTTCCTTCACTTTTCTTGAACTCAGGAAAACTTACATAAAAGGAACAGAAAATGACAGATAATCTGTTACTTTATAAAAGTAACAGATGCACCTCAGTGTCAAATAAGGAAACTTTATCTTGGAATTTTCCCAATGAAAAGATTTACTGCGACTTTTGTCACAGGCCGCAAGGAATATCTAGAACTAATCTAATACAACGCTCCTGTGCAAAGCACTGTCAGCCCTAGCAGGTTACTAATGACCATGTCCATTTGAGTTCTGAATACCTTCAAAGATGCAAACTCCACAAACTCTTGGGGCACCTGATTCTACCAACCTTGAAGTAAAAGAGTTTTTAAAAATGTTTAAATCAAATTTTCTCTGTTTCAATTTGCGCCTGCTGTCCTACTACTGGATGCAACTGAGAAGGGTCTGGCTGTATCTTCTTTGCACTATCCCATAAGGTATTTTTTTATACACATTTATAATATCCTCTACCAAGACTTCTCCAAACTAAGCAATCCCAGATCTGTCAGCCTCTCCTTGTTTGTCAGACGCTTCATGCTCCCTATCACCTTCACAGCCATTGACTGGACCTGCTCCGGCCCGTCCGTTTTGCTTCCTAATGGGCAACTTCTAACTGGACACAGTATTCCCAGATTTGGCTTCAATAGTGCTAAGCAGAAGGGAAGGATTAACTCCCTCAATCCACTGGCAACACTTCCCAATGAGGCACAGGAGGCTGTCGGCCCCCTCTGACTCAAGGGTACAGTGCTTGCTGTTGACCAGAACACCTCAGACCCTTCTCTGAAAAGCTGTTTTCCAGCCTGGAGACCAGCTTGTACTGGTGCAGCAGTTTGTCTTCCTTAGATTGAAGACTTTGCAACACTAGCCTGAACAACATTGGACAACCACTGTCAAAGCTGTGTTCACACAGACATGTGTTGCCATGCTCCCTTCAGGTCCTCATACAACTTCATTTCACGCAAAAAAAAAGCTGCTGTCAACATGCACAACAGACTATCACAAAGATGCTGTCAGTTCTGGTTTCAGCGTGCCAAGTGCACACAGAACTACTTGCATTATGTAAGCATATCAAGTGCTTGGGAATATGAAAGGGACATTTACAAAAGTGTGTACACAGCAGCATCAACCCGTATCTTAAAACACAGTTCTGAGTAATCTTTCCATTTACATAACAAACTTAGTGTACTTTACCTACAAAGTTGGCTCTCTGTTTGATGACTTGTAAGATATCACCAGTCTTTTTCATCCCATAAAGCACACTCCCTTCCAAAACAGAGATCTGCACCTTTTTCCCCACCTTCCTATTGTTACAAGTATTTTTCCTTTCTTCTCCTTTGGAAAAAAAAACGCCGACTCATTTTCTCACAGCATTACTTTCTCTGATACTGCCAAGGATGTAAAATGTAACTAATTTGAGACATTTAATGTATGATAAGTTAATACAGCACAGAATGTAATCAAAGGACCAAACCTTTCTCACGTTTTTTTCAGAAGACAGTTCATTAAAGATCACTAAAAATTTTTTGGACAAGTATGGTGAGCAGGAATTGTTCTGAACTCCTGAGAAAACCAGCACTGAAAGAAGAGATTACTTTGAGTTGTATTCCTAAAAAGTCATCAACTACAACTAGGATGCTTCAATTTAAATTCTTATTTCTGATCTTATTCCCGCAAAGCCATGACAGCACTGGTACCTTCAGGCATTCATCTGATAAATGATAAAACTTCACCTATTTCTACATGAAAAATGCATAATAGAGCAAGTTAAGAAGAGGATGCAATAGCTATGATGCTCTATTAAGCTGGAAATTGAATGTGAAGTTTCCCTTCTCAATAATAGCTTTTTGGAAATTAATTGGTAACATTTTTAAACATAACACAACACAACATAACGTAACATAAACATAAGTGTAAAGATGTCAATATTCATCTTCAGCATGTTACGAGTAAAAGACATTTGTATTGAGACAAATCCTGCAATTCTCTGTCAGAACACATATTTGTCAGATACAAATTGTTCAGATATAGCCTTTGGCTCAGGAAACTCCTAAACTACTGGTTGCTGCATAGTGGCAGCCTGGTTTTTGTATGCCTTTTTACAAATTCTCTTCTACTGACAGTGACAGCTGTCAGATTTAGCTAGATGGGGTAATATGGTCTAATCCAGTGCACACTTCATAAGGTTTTATGTTTCCTTCCTACTTACTTATCTTTGTCATCGCCTCTTTTGTTTTTCTTTCTCTCAGTTTTTAAAATGTATGCATGGTTTTCACTTCCCCCATTTCTCCAGTTGAATCTCCTTTTGATGGCACATCAGTTTACTTTTTCTACAGCCACACCTGCAGTTTTGTCTTCTTGTTCATATTACAATACTGTCCTACTCTGATGTCCGTCTAATATTGTAGAACTGATATGCATATGACCAATGTCTTCTCTTTCTCACAGCTTCTACCCTGTTCAGTTCGTCATGCATTATCTCCATCTTGGCATTTATTTCTCTTCCCTCAATTCCCGAACTTTCTTCCAGAGCTGCTTTTCTTAGCACTAGTGGATCTGTTCTTGATTCTTTTCTTCCAAGTCTCTGTTTTGTTACCTTCCCTACTCACGTACAACAGGTAAGTTAAGAAGGGAAATAGATGTCTCTTCTGGCTGCCTGAATGAGAGTGCATTTAAGAGACTAATCCTCACATATTCAAACAGTAAGCACAAAATGAAGCTGTCTCCTAATTTTCCAAGGAAGATATCAGCACAAATAAGATTAATGAACTTAATGTTGTCCTAGGCAATGATACAAATTTCTTGAAAGAAAGAGTGCCTGGCCAACAGCTCAGATCACTTGGAGACTAACTGAACATTACCGACGACCTTAACTAATGGAATGGTGATCTGTAAAGAGATTTTATAGCCCAGTAAACCAATTAGCTGGTTGCTATTATTCTCTCTGGGTGGGAAAGCAATAGAATTTCTTCAAGTAGCTCTGGAACACAGAACTGGCTGAGTTAGCCAGAAGTTCTCATAGTGCAGTGCCTTGCATTTGAACTAAAGCAGTGAACTAAATGAGCCTTTGTACCATCTGCTGACTACAAGTGGTTTCTGAGCAACACACTAATCTCCTGACTATTTATTTAATACTGAGGATGATTTAATACATTCCTGTCCCTAAGTATTCTTCTTCCTAGTACTTTTTCTTCCCATCAAATTAGGTTCCCATTTCAGATCCCATGTCATATGCACTATATCACTCTTCCTGCTGAATTAAAGACTGGACCTCTGAGACTATTACTACTCTCCTTCTACTTGTTTTCAACATTGCATCCTTGCTGCATCTTCCTCTCCCATCTTTCCTCACAGATACACTTAAGAAGTTAAGTTGTCTCATGTGACTTTTCTCAGCTGTAAGAGGGTGGGGCATTTGAAGCACGTTTTGTAAAATATCTGTCAGACCAAACAAGTAATTTCCAGAGGTTTTCTAACACCTACCAGTTGTTACGGATATCACATTGTTATCACAATTATTAAAAACAGTTCTAGATTAGCTAAATGTCAATCTCGCAACAAGTGCACAACCATCAGGACATGTTTGTGTACGTGACAGACTCTCAACTGTGAAATGATTACTTAAAAAATCTTAATACTTCTATGTAAGCATGCATCACTGGTCTTCTTTACGTAAAAAAAAATCAAGTTACGTTCTGCTATTCAGATGTATTATTTTTGTTTGTATTAATCTCTCTTCTGAGTCTGAAAATGCCCAAGATCAATTGCAGTACTCTCTGTTTTCAAACTTTCAGTGCACTTGTCAAGAAGAAGTGTTATCTTTTGGTTGTTTAGTTGCTTTTGTAAAATACTCACAGACTTCAACAACTTAAAAGCATGTATTTTGTTTGAGGAATAAATCAGAGGTTACAATATCAATTGAAGAGTCTTTTTACAAAATCACATCCAAAAACATTGACAGTTCTACTAAAATGACCAACCAGTGTTTTCCTCTGTTCAGTTTGTTAGTTAGTCTTCCCTTATATACTAAACCTATGACAAATTTTTCGTATACATTAAATTGAAGAAAGAATTTCAAGGAGGATTAGGCAGACCTACAAAAAAAAGAAAGCCCTTTTTTCCCAGCCATATACAATGCTTTATAAAGGATAAGGCAGGTGCTGAAAGTTCTGTCAAACCGTAGTCAGAGAGACACAATTCAGGAGGTACATATGTTAACATCAATGCTGAATAACTCCTAAAGAATTAGCCTTTGTGTATGCAACATGAATTCGCATTTTCTAAGACATATTTACACTGGTTTCTCTTGCAATGAGCTATAGTCTCAAGTATGCGATAATACATTTTGTCACCATGGAAAGGAAAGTATAACATAACACAAAAGAATAAACATTGTATGCTGGTAAAGCATCAATCCTTATTTCAACACAAATAAGAATTTAAAAACATGTAGAATAGCATTTGTATTCCACTCCCTTATGTAATTTTCACCTAATTATTTTTTTTTCTAGTTTTGTTATGTCTATAGTTGAGCAGAGCTAGTGGTCTCTAACTTTTCAGTTAGGTATATCCAAGGAAGAACTGGGCAGAAAGCTACTGCTACTTCACCCTTGAAAAGTCTTCTCCCTTGAAATTTTAAACCTGTCTACTGATATGAAGTGAAAGCCTGTTCCTGTTACATAAAAGCATCCAGTGAAATCAGCAAGATACCATCTTGTTAAGGGGATCAGGATTTGTCCCAAAACTGCACTACCATAAGGATATAAGCATTCTGCAGAATTTGTGGTCATACATCTCTACGCCTAAAACAGAAACACAAGTTAATGCTTTTGCTGAAAGCTTCCATAATAATAGTATTCAGCAAAGATGAGTGCAGTCTTAACTAAATGTAAAAAAGACTCCTACCCAGAAATTGCTGCTAGTTTTTGATGTGCTTGATAGGCCATCTCACATCCTCGGGTTCGAGTTTTGTGCATTTCTGCATGCAGAGATGGACAGGTGACTGAGACATCCCCAATGGAAATGACCAGCTCCCGATACAGAGCCACCTGGGTATTGAACTCCTGGACAAGCTGAAAAACAAAGAGGATTTACTTACATGAGATGTTTAACTGCACTCATAAAAGCAAGCATGTTTTTAAAAATATGTCCAATCTCAGGTTTGTTCCTTCTGCTCCCCATTTCAAAGCATACAGGATCAAGTGCCAAAGATTTACTAAAAGACAAGGGCCTCTGTAGCAGCTGCCTCTTCTGTGAGCTAAAAACGTTCATTTGCAGGAAAGTAGTGTTTCTCCTTTTAGTCTCTGAAAGTGTTTCAGTTATTAGTCTTAAATATTAAGCAGACAAAAAAATAGCTGTTTTACTAGTAGCATGAGGTTATTTTTTGCTATCATAAAAGACAAAAATATCTCCAGAAATGATTGCTGTTGCTTCTCCTGCTCCCTGATTCAAAGCACATTTGCTTTTACACTGGCAATTTTGCTAATTTATTTTGTAATGATTTCTGTTCTGTCACTGGCCTCTAACCCAAATTTCGATCTTAAAATTGATCTGAAGTTATTGGGTGAGAACATGTAACAGACAGGTGCTTTCCAGTTAAGATTCTAGAAAATACTTTTTTCAATCTGTGTGTGGGAACATCAGACAAAGAAGTAAATAAACACTTCAACCTTTACAGAAATCTAATATCCAGCAGATACAGGTGTATGCTATTGGATAAATGGATAACTTTTACAGCGATAGCAAGATCATTATTGTTTAGTTCTACTGATTACATAAATAGGATTATATTTTAAGGAAATGAAGCATTTGCTATCTTCTGGCAGAAAGCATATCAGACTATTTGCTCCACATGGTGGCGGGGGTGGAAGGCAGGGAGCAGTAGAACAGAATATTTATTTATCTGTGTTTTGTTCATTTGACCTCAATTTCCAAACTACATAAAACCAGATAAGAGTTAACTGCTCAAAATTCTGCAGCCCTCATTATAACCAGGAGTTTGACATATCCCAACACACAAGTGTGCTAAAAATCTGGATTCTAGCAGATCCACACAATTTAAAGTCAAGCCCTCAAATTCTCAAACTCAGAAAATTAATGATTTACTCTTCCTGCAGCATTACATTCTGTCTCTTCACTCATCCCATTGTGTATTACTCTGTATAACTGGGAACTGTGATCCATTTTTTGGGCCGTGCTTTCCTAAACATCATTCTAAGAGTAGGAAACAGGTTTCTCTACTTCTGGAGCAACAAAAAAATCCCAATGCATTACAGTATATCTGCATCCTCCTACCCTCAAACAAAACCAAAAACACACAACAAAGACCCAGGCAAAATATTTGTTAAACCTGGCATCATGTCTCTTTCTGTAGTTTAAGAGAATGCATGAAAGCAATGGAGAGGAAAAAAAAACTGTATTATGTTGTGTCATAACATAATTACTCTGCAGTAAGATAAAGAGAAAAGCATCACATCCTGTAACTTGGTTGTGCCAGCCACATTTTGCCACTTGCATCTGACATCCCCTATCTAAACAAGGGATATGTTCAGCTACCTCAGCACTGCCAAGGAAAAATCCACACTGATGTTGCTGCACTGAGATAGAGAACAAGAAAATGAAACACATTCGTTTTATCTTCTGAATCTTACTGCATCTTGACAACCCACCTGTAAATAGTATTTTATTTCCAACCAGCGAATTCTACAGAGCTAGAACTTCTGCTTTACTAATAACATTATGCTGTTGGGAATGTGGAAAAATGGCAGGACCAAGAATGATCCACTTGTTGTGTATATTTATAGAGCCACTGTGGCAGGTTTGTTCCTTGGTGCACTGGCAGTTGCTCCCAATTTTGACGTATGAGAGTGGATATCTGCCAGCATAACTTGCAGTATTAGAGGAAAAAACTTGCCAGAATCCAGCAAAACAGGAGTTCTAAGTACATTGTGAATGCTACTGGACAGAGCTTTATCAAGATCCATTTTTTTTCAAGCAAAGTCAGGACAAACTTTATTAGTTTTCTATTTTTGCCAGTGGTTAGGGGGAGGAATTTTGAGGCCCAATGTCCAGCTGACTTTAGCTGAAGGAGACAAATACGGGGTATATGGCACTAGTATGGAAGAAAGTGTCACGATCCAAGTATTCTTAACATGAATGGAGAAAAATGTGATAGCATAACGTGACAATCCAAAAATAACATGCATGCAGGTGCCTTATCTGAGGTTTTACAACTGCAACCAGATAGTTTTGGGAGATGGGAAACAGGTACCACACATGTCAGGGACAGAATTTCAGGGCCTCAGATTCCGAGTCCTGTTTTAGAAGGATTTTAGGGCAAGAGTGTGGTTGCTGAACAAGACAGCGAGCAGGGAGTGCAGCGATGCAGCAGAGGCAACTACTTACGTATTTAGGTTTCAGCGAGTGCAAGTCTGGGGGCAGATTTGGCAGGATTCAGCCAAAACCAACTCCAGCTGCTTTGGCAGCACCGCAAAGGCAGCGCGTGAAGGCGCGGGGGGCTCTCGCAAGAACCGAGCGCCTGACTCCCGTCCTGCCCCGGCCGTGCAGAAGCACCCGGCCGCCTCTCCTCGGGTCTCGTTTTCCTTCTCCTCTCCCGCCTACGAGTCAGACTACAGGGCAGAACCCCCGGCGTGGACCGCAGTTTTAAAAATAGTGCACCTGCACGTGATGGGAATAGGCAAGCGGACGGGAGGAGCGGCGCCAGCGGCGGCCAGGGCGCTCGGAGGAGGCATACATCACGGCAAGCCCGGCGGCGGTACCCACCATCTTGCAGTCATCCAGGGCTCTCTGCGTCTGGTAGGCGCTCTCGCACCCGCTGCCCCGGCGTTCGCTGTCGCAGCCGTGCGACGAGCTCCTGCCGCCCTGGAAGAAGGACGCGGCGGCGCGGGGGCGCTTCCTGCGCCCGCCCGGAGCCGCGCTCATGCACGCGCATCCGCCGCGCGGAGCCGCCCGTCTCGCGGAGCCCCGCGGGCGCGGGCAGCACCTTGCTCCCACGCCGCCGCCGCGGCCCCGGGAGGGGTGGGGGTCCGCGCCGCTCCTCGCCTCCGCCCCGCGCCGCTCACGGCCACTTCGGGAGCTCGTCTGGCGCCGGAGGGAAAGCCCGAGGAGCGCCCTGCAACATCGCCTCCGCTACCGCGGGAAGAGGCGGAGGGGCTGGCGCCTGCCCTGGTTCAGCAGCATGTCAGCCCCCCCCGCCGGTGCCATGCTCCGCTGTCCTTCCCGCAGCCGGATCGGGGGGGCGAGCGCTGGGAAAGGGCTCCCATCCAAAAACCTGCGCGCTAGAGCGCGCCCCGCCGCCACTCCGCGCGCCTCGCCGGGGCGTCCGCCGGGGAGCTGTTCGGCGAGGCCTTGGGGGCGGCGGGGCCCGCGGGCTGACGCCGGCAACAGCGACCGCCCCCACGGGGCGGGAGTGACAGCGGCTGCCCCCCTCCCCCCGCGCCCCGCCACCCCCCCCCCCCCGAGTTCTTCCCAGACCCCGCCGCCCCTCCGCTCCCCGCTACTCCTCCCTCCCGCGCCGCGTCATTCCACCCCTCGGCGCCCTGCCGCCCTCTCGGGCTCCGCCGCGCTCCCGGGGCTCCTCCCGGGCCCGCTGCTCCCGCCCCGGGCAGCGCCTGTCTCTCGGGGATCCCCGGGAACCGGGAGCGACCACGGGGCAATTTTCCCCCGGGCATTACCACATCACGAGCGCGGCTGTTGCCAGAGTTGGTGCTCACCCTCAAGAAGCCTGTTCAGAGAGTATTTTTGTTGAACAACGAGTCGGTTCACTGCTCAGACTTGTTTCCATTGGGTCAAACCCCACCTGTTTTAAGAAAAGAATGTGTGGAGGATGAGGTGCAACTGCACTGCAGGTTGTATTTGTTCATTGTAGAAAAGATTAAATAATAATCGATTGGAGGAATTGTTTGACCTGTGCTCCAGCACGACAGTTGCAGTTGCAGTTCGCCAGACTGGTGCTTGCAGTCCCCCAAGGCCGTGGGCACCGGCCGTTCCAACACAAACGGCTGTGAGACTGTGCCCACGCTTTGGCTGCGGCTGCTCTCCAGAGTCCCTTGGGGTCTGCACTGCTCTGCCCTGGGGCAAGTCTGTGGCCTGGGCCAGCCTCAGCTCCAGGGTCCAGGGCTTGTCTGATTCACCTCTACAGCCAGGTAGCTGTGGCTGGTTAGCTCACTTCTGGTATAATTTTATCTCCTAAGGAGATTAAATAAAAGTATTTTTGTGTTTCAGTAATGCTCTTGGTACTAAGGGAACAAGAAACACATTGCACACAGAAATCCACTCTTGCCAGAGAGCTCAAATATGCCAACAATGGCACTCTGGCACCTGAAGTGCCTCTTTTGAGGCTTACTGAGCATTATTGTAACACATACAACCTGGTATCTACGTGAGCCTAGACACTGCGTGTTACTCTGCTTTGAAACTCTTTTCAGACATTCCCTGCTATTTTCCCAGAAATGCAAGCTACTGGGTGTGTGTTAGTGTTGATGGTTTTGCAGTGCTTGCAAGCACTGTCATCAGTAAAACTGAAATGACCTTGTAATTGTGTTACCATTGTAAACATACTACTAGATCTTCAGCTTTGAGAGCAACAGAAACTTGCAGTTTGCAAGTGCTATTTTAAGGACACCACATTTTTTTTTCATAGTCATGAGAAATAAATGCTTGAAGCTGGTGCTGCATGAACACAAGCTTTGATCCAGGACATCATATTGCTTCCATATACAGACGAACCATTACCTAATGACAAGGAAAATATTTCAATACTGGCAAAAAGCAAAATGAATACATAATCTCCTCATGTCTATAGAGAACTATATATATATGTAAAGGGAAATGAAAGCATACTACTACGCCACATTAATGCTGCTGTTTTAATCATTACTCATGTATCATTTTAGTCCCATGTTCTAGTTCTATGTTAGTCTATTTCAGGTTTCACTAAGAGCTACTGTAATAGCAATAATGAAATGAAACTAATACTAATGCTAAACCTAATAACAATAACAATAAATCTATCAAAGAGGGCAGCATGTTTGCTTGTACATTACCTGTCTTGGCTGAAGTTCTGGTCCCTTGAAGTCAGTGCCAGAAGTCCCATTGGCTTTTAAAATGGTAAGAACTTCGTTCCTCGTGATATATGTGCCCTCTATAAAGCTGAGTCACAGCTGATTTTTGCCCTTCAGCCAACATCTGGAAGAGTTCTAAAGTCCCAGTGACCTACAGCGTGTTCACTCCTAATTGTCTGTATTTTCAGTATGTCCATATTTGGAAATGGATCTGGTGATTCAGTAATTTATAAGACTGCATGCTTTCATAATTCTTCCAGCTGATATCTGAAATCATCATGGAACTGATGAATTTCATGGCATCCCATGCTTATGATGGAGAAGCAGGAGTGACAAGGAACAAGTCAGTCTGGCGTGCATAAAAAACAATGATTTTCGTAGGCATCCCAGTTATTGGTCTGGGAGGAAGAGCTCCAATCTAAGCCACCAAATGCTGTTGCAGGGCAGGCAGATGGAGAGATAAGACACTTTGAAAATACATACCACCAGGAAACAAAAAATGCTGTTTTGAGAAAATATATATATATATGATGGATAACTTTCCTGAAAAGAGAAGTACATGATTCTTTCCTCTTGTTTAAACTGGAGTTCCTGCCACAAATAACCTTGTTCTGTAACAGCTTCATCTCCTGATGTTTAATGGGTGCAACAAGCAGGGGCTTTGTTTTCCCTCCCACAGCATCCTCTCAAGATCATGGGAAGGTGACCTTGAAAAAAGTTCAAGGAGTACTTGTCCCATTGTATAGTCAATTTTTTTGGTAACTCCACAGGTCATAATGAAATAAAAGTAAATATGCAATCTTTGCTATACCTAGTATATATTGTAATTCTAAAAAAAATCATCGGTGATGAACTTTTTACTTGGGAGTCTCTCTTGTTCAATTTTGTTGTAGTTTTTGTCTAATACATTTATTTCTCTTGTCATTGGCTTCTGATAATATTTCCCACGAGTGAATAGAATGTAATGGACTAGATAAGTTATGAAAGGGACACTGATCAGCTGAGAAATGTGAGGAGATGTCTTTGGAGGAAAAAAAAAGGCAAAAAGAGGCAGTGTAATAGAGAAGGTAAAAAAAAGACCATTTCTTTAGAAAGAAATACAGAGAGAAGAAGAAACCAGAAACAGGTACTGAAGAAAATAAAGGAAAGTAATTCTGCATGATCTGCTTTGGACAGAAAAATAAAATGTAATTTTTGAAGTTAGATTGAAAATTCAAAAAATAAAAACAGAGACTTTCACATTTCTCTAAAATATTTTTTTAAAGAATGTGAACTGACTTTCTAAGTAAATATGGTACATTTTAAACAGAGCACAAATTTAGTCTCTGGAAATGCAGCATCAGATAAATGTCTGGAAAGTACTTGTGTTTTGTACCAGGCTTCTCTGGACCAAAACTGTTTAACTTTCATAAATAACAATGTAGTAATGCATAACCACAGCTTCAATGTCCATTGCTTTTATTATTAATAATTTCCTTCAGGCTAGGAAGTTAGGGAAAGAAGTGCCACAGGAGACACTATTCTGGCCTAATTCCATAAATAAGTCTTTTATGTATCCAATATGTTAGCCTTCCTGACTTCTGAGATCCTCCAGTGGTGGCAGCTCCCTGCACCTCTTCTCCTTAGCCTGTGCTCAGTACAGGACTTACCAAGTCGAAGAATTTTGTAGCAAAGATTGAACGTTAGTTTATTTTAGTGTCTACCAGTCTAATACCAAGATACAGAAAAATATCATAGAACCATAGAATCACTTCGTTGGAAAAGAACTTTCAAATCATTGAGAACAACCGTACCTGTTCACTACTAAACCATATCCCTAAGCGCTTCATCTGCCTGTCTTTTTTAATACCTCCAGGGATGGTGACTCAACTACCTCCCTGGACTGTGCCTGTCCATCCTTTCAGTGAAGAAATTTTTCCTAATGTCCAATCTGAACTTCCCCTGGCACCACTTAGGCCATTATCTTTTGTCCTATCTCCTGTCACTTGGGAGAACAGACCAACACCCACCTCACTACAACCTCCTTTCAGGTAATTGTAGATGGCCTCAGTCTGCTCTTCTCTAGGCTAAAGAACCCCAGTTCTCTCAGCTGTTCCTCACAGGACTTGTTCTCCAGCCCCTTCACCAACTTCATAGCCCTTCTCTGGACGTGCTCCAACACCTCAATGTCCTTCTTGTAGTTGGGGGCCTAGAACTGAACGCAGTACTCAAGGTGTGGCCTCACCAGTGCTGAGTACAGGGGCATAATCACTTCCCTGGTCCTGCTGGCCACACTGTTTCTGATACAGGCCAAGATGCCATTGGCTTTCTTAGCCATCTGGGCACACTGCTGGCTCATATTCAGCCGGTTGTCAACCAGCTTCTCTGCCAGGCAACTCTCCAGCCACTCTTTGTCAAGCCTGTAGCCCTGCACAGGGTTGTTGTGCCCCAAGTGAAGGACTCAGCGCTTGGTCTTGTTGAACTTCATCCTATAGATATCAACCCATCAATCCAACCTGTTCAGATCCTTCTGCAGAGCCTCCCTACCGTCAAGCAGATACACACTTCCTCCCAGCTTAGTGTCATCAGCAAACTTGCTAAGAGTACACTCAATCCCCTCGTCCAGATCTTTGGTAAATATATTGAACAGGACTGGACCCAGCACTGAACCCTGGGAAACACCACTTGTGACTGGTTTCCAACTGGATTTATCTCCATTTACCACCACTCTTTGGGCCTGGCCATCCAGCCAGTTTTTTCCCCAGCAGAGGGTGTGCCTGTCCAGGCCAATGGTAGCCAGTTTCTCAATCAGAATGCTGTGAGAAATGGTGTCAAAGGCTTTACTGAAGTCAGGGTACACTATATCCACAGCCTTTCCCTCATCTGTTAACTGGATAACCTTGTCATAGAAGGAGAACAGGCTGGTCTGGCACAACCTGCCTTTCATAAACCCATGCTGACTAAGCCTGATCACCCGATTGTCCTGGGCGTGCTGTATGATGGCACTCAAGATAGTCTGCTCCACGACCCTTCCCGGCTCTGAGTTCAGACTCACAGGCCTGTAATTCCCTGCATCCTCCCTCTGACCCTTCTTGTATATTGTATACATATATTGTACTTAATTTCTTCAGAAGTCAACATAGTGTTTTGGACCCCAAATACAGTAACTGAATCTTTTTAAAAAATGTCTAAAAGTAATTTATGTAGGTACCCTGTAAAGCAGGCATCCCCGTCCTGAGAAATTTATAGCCACAGTTCACAAAGACTAGCAATATATTAAATGAGATTGTACAGAGAATAGGAACATTTTTTAAGTTCTTTTTGTGTTGGTCTCAACAGTTTCCAAGTTTACTTAAAAAACTAATGTCCATGCAGTGTCTTAGCATTGGACATGCTGAGGAAGAGACTTATTTTTCTTGTTGTGGAAGTTTTAAAAAGATTAAAAGATCAGTTGTTAGTGAGTCTGTCCGTTGCTGTCAGCCCAGTACAGGCATGTTGCTTCTGGTTATGGATGCATGAAACTACATGCTCAATCTAGCAAAAATGTCAAACTGGATTAGTTTGCTTTACTTGCCTTCTCTGTAAGTGTTGCAAAAGACTGCTTGTGACACTTAAGTCATGCCCTGAGGATGCTAGAAATTATTGTGGCGAGATTTTGGGCACTTCAGAACTGTTGCATCCCTTAAATCTGAGAATGAAAGAAATTCTAAATCAGGTAGTCCAGGATATGTTCCCACCGTCTCTATTTCCTTTACCACATGTATTTACGTATGTAATTCCAACCTGAATTTTTATGGAAATACCTGTGGGATCATTCAGGTAGCTATTCAACTGTTTCAAATTTAGCCAGCTTTGCCCAACACAGTGTAGTATTTAACAACAAAAAAAATCTAAGAAAATGGCCCATAGAACCAGATATGTTTTTGCTTTCATCTCTATGAGTATGATTTTTTTAAAAACATACTATCATTACGAAACCATGCTGGTACCATCAGCACTTCTGTTATTATGAGAAAAAACACAAATGCCTAGTTTAAAAAATAAACACTGCAGAACAAATCTTCAAACTGCAACAATTAAGAACTATTACTGAAAAGAACAAGACTAACATCAGTTTCTCGTTAGAAAAATATCAATGACATAATTTTCCTTTAGCTGTAGTGTGGTCAGTAGAATACAGAATGATTGCAATGAATTTATATCAATTTGTCTTAATGTTGTCTTTTCTATGATAGAAAAGTTGGCACAAAACAAAGTCATACAATGAATGGAAAATAAAAAAGACCACTCATAAATCTTCCTTTAAATGCCTGCAAAAACACCCAAGAAAAATTAATTTTAGGGTCATAAATCTCAAAAACCAAAATAATTTGAAAATACTTAGAACTAACAATCAAAATTTAAGTTTTATGGTATTATTTAAATTCCTTATGAATAACAAATCCCATGACAAATTTCATAAATGACTGTGTAGTAAAATATTAGAAGAAAGTCTTACACTTAATAAAATTGTACATTTTCCATGAAATGTTGAAAATTGAACACTAAGTAAAAGTGCTACTTGAAGCCGTTTCCTCTTGTCCTGTCACTTGTTGCTTGAGAGAAAAGACCAACATCCACCTTGCTATCTTTTAGGTGATTGTGGAGAGCAATGTGGTCTTTCCTCAGCCTCCTCATCTCCAGGCTAAACAACCCCATTTCTCTCAGCCACTCCTCATAAGCCATGCACTCCAGACTCTTCACCAGCCTTGTTTCCCTTCTCTGAACACACTCCAGCACCTTAACATCTTTCTTGTACTGAGGGACCCAAAACCGAACCATTCAAGGTGTGGGCTCATCAGCGCTGAGTATAGGGGGACAATCACTTCCCTACTTCTGTTGGCCCCATTGTTTTTGATGTTGCTATTATTAAAATTAGAATAGGAACAGTTATGGACAAGAAAACACCTTGGATTTGTGAAGAACTATAAGACAGATGAGTGAGAGAATACAGCTCTAGCCAAATGGATGTTTAAGAAATGAATCTCTGTAGATGTATCAGTGCTTTGCTACTTAGAAAGTGTAGTGTTTAGCATATAATGGTTTGGAAAATGCTTGAATGCATAGGATAAATATATAGGGTTGTGTTCTTATATCAAATGTATAAATTTCAGTTCTCTGTGTGTTCAGGGAACATATACTTAATGCAAAAAACCCAGGTATAATCTTTTGAGAATCTGAAAATAGCGCATAAATACTGAACCGAAATTAATCTTCATCCTCCTTTCCTACAGGAAAAAATGCCTAGACCAATACAGAAGCCCTCCACTACATCTTCAGGAATGTTTTAAAATGTTATATGCTTTATAGAAGTGAAATATATGGCAAAATTAATAGTCTTTGTCATGTCCATGGTTGTTTTGTAGACCCACGTGATTCTGAGCAATATAAGTCCTATACACAATTTCTGGTTCAGTCACTATGAGAAATGGTTTACCTCTGTGTCTATAGTGTCTCCTACTCCCATGGTTCAGGTGTTCAGAAACTGAATAGCCAGCAGCATGAATTGTACCAATGAGGAATCTTCTTAGTAGTCTACATGTAACAATTTTTAAAATAAAGGTTATTTTTATTTTTTGGGTTTTTTTCATAGAATCATAGAATGGTTTCAGCTAGAAGGTCTTTAAAGCCCATCCAGTTCCAACTCCCCTGCCAAGGGCAGGGACACCTCCCACCAGACCAGGCTGCTCAGGGCCCCATCCAGCCTCACCTTGAACTTCCAGGGAGGGAGCATCCACAGCTTCCCTGGGCAACATGTGCTAGTGTCTCACCACCCTCATCATGAAGAATTTCTTCCTAATATCTAATCTAAGTCTTCCCCCTTCCAATTTATAGCCATTCCCCCTTGTCATATCACTACTTGCCCTTGTAAAGAGTCCCTTTTCTGTAGTCCCTTGAGGTACTGGAAGGCCTCCCCGCACCTTCTCTTCTCCAGGCTGAACAAGCCCAACTCTCTCAGCCTGTCCTCATAGCAGAGGTTCTCCAGCACTCTGATCATTTTCACGGCCCTCATCTGGGTGTTTCAGCAGTTCCATATCCTTCTTATGTTGGGAATTCCATAACTGGACATAATACTCCAGGTGGGGTTTCATGAGAGAAGAGTAGAGGGCAAGGATCCCTTCCCACACCTGCTAGCCATGCTTCTTTTGATGCAGGCCAGGATATGGTTGGCCTTTGGAGCTGAGAGTGCACATTGATGGCTCATGTCATGCTTCTCATCAATCAGTACCACCAAGGCCTTCTCCATAGGCCTGCTCTCAATCACATCATCTCTTATCCTGTATTGAAACTGCAGATTGCTCCAACCCAGTCTAGGACCTTGCACTTGTTGAACCTCATTAGGTTCACATAGACCCACTTCTCCAGTTTGTCCAGGTTCCTCTGGATGACCTCCTGTCCTTCTGCTGTGACAACTGCCCCTCTCAGTTTGGTGTCATCTGCGAACTTGCTGAGGGTGCACTAAATCTCGCTGTCAGCTAGATTCAGCTATTAACTTTAAAGATTTTAAAAAGCAGAAGTTCAACAACATTTAAAGAAGGGCAAATATTTTCAGATTGCAAAAGTCTGTCAAGGCTACTAAAACTTCACTACTGTATCTAATATAAATACAGTACAATAATTATGCTCTTACAAGGAATAATCCAAATATAACTCTCAGTGCTAGTGATCAAGTGAAAACCTGGAAACTAAATCAAACTGGACACACAGACTTAGCCATTTGGACATAATTCTGCTTGTGTTACAAGAAGATGAGAATACAATTCAAAATTAGTAAAGTCATTGGTGGCAGCAGAAATCTGAAACCTCTTCTGTTTGCCATCTGAATTTGGCCTTACTGAAAAAGCCTTTACTGTCTACTTTGTAACTCCATTCTTCTGCCTGTCCTGAAAACTGTAGGCTAGCTAATTGTCTGTAAGAGATATAGTAGCCCTGCCAAGCAAACTTTGACTTCAGTTATTCCTTTGTTGCACATTTCTGTTAAGTGGTTGGAAAAGATACAACATTGATTTTTAAGATCATCATCACTTCACTTAGGAATGAATGTTTTATTGAAATGAACAGAAATAGACCATATCCTCTTAAGATCATTTGGGCTTCAATCATTCAAGTTCAATACATTTTCACATTTGAAAGACTGTTTTAGTAACTGCATTTTCATATTTTCTTTAAAGGAAAGCTTAAATCACACAGAAAATTATGTGGTTTCCACAAAAGTGTCATTACAGTACACCGCAAATAATAGTAACACATGGCAAGTGCAACACAGTTCAGTTTTAAATGAAAATGCAATATGGGTTGAACCAAATGAACAGTGATTTCAGTGGGGAAAATTGAGCTCTTATTCTGCCTTACAAGATTTTTAGACTTGCAGCTCTGAGTAACTGCACTAAAATAAACCATTCTTAAAAGAAACATATACTGCCAGGTGCCTTTGTTGTCCTTGTCCTTAATCAGTTATCATCCTGCTTTCACCTAGCTCATCAACATATTAAATTCACTTTTTTCTTCTTTTTTTTAATTTCATGTGTATAATTTTCAACTCAAAACAAAGCAAACAAAACTTGTAATTGTTCTTGACTGTTGTGCTCTTCTGAGAATCTGGCTGCATGTGTGACTTATAAGAATCATCATGAGGACCTTCCTTTTTTGCTTTCCTGATCTTTGTGTGACTTACAAGGATCATCATGAGGACCTTCCTTTTTTGCTTTCCTGATCTTCAAGTATTACATTGTTTTTTGGAAATCTAGAAAATGATTTAGAATGATGTTGCTGCCTGATGTTATTCCCAGGACATTAACTGAAAGCAGAGAGAGTTTTAAGGAAAACAAGAATGTAATAAACTAGGGAATTTAAGGAAATGAAGATCAACAGAAAAAAGGATACAATTGTCATTATGAAAGCAAACAAAATATGTGTTTTTTTTTTCCCCTCCTGGTAGAATAGTGTGTTCACAGAAGATACAGACCAGAATTTCCAGTTTTGCATTTTTATTATATGCACAATTTTGCAAACTACTGAGATGAAGATTGCTTTCATTTTCTTTCTTTACCTATGCAGAAAGATTGGTAATCCTTGTGGTGGTGTGATTGTGCTGGTTTGCTGCTGTAAGCCTGCAGTTTTACCTTATTGATTGGTTATTGAGATGATGGAGCCATAAGTAAGAAAAGTGTCCTTCTGCTTGTGGTGGCAGCTGCATTTCTGAGAACCTGAGAAACATCAGGATGAAGGCCCTGGCTGGCAACTTACATCTCCTCTAATTCTTCCTTCTCCTTTCTGCTTTGCAGATGATGGAAACAAGAAAAATCCTTTCTAATAATTCTTACTTGGGCTTTGCATGATAGTGAAACAGATTTCTAAGAGTGAAAAAATGATTAAACATGCTAATGAATTTTGAAGATGAAGGGCTATAGGAGACCTATTCATCAAACCAATGTTTCTGATGATGTATTTCAAAGGTAAAAAAAGCTAAGCATTTTAAATTTTAATGAATCTTACTTACATTGAGAAAAGGACACAGCACGTGGGAGAGCCGGCAGAGATTTGGAGAGACATCCTTGTCTTGAAATATGTTTTTAAGGTCTTGCATGAGGCTGTTGTGCTGCCAGTGAAGAGCTATATATTTGACATGTATGACTATTCTCCTGAGAATGTAGGACCGAATTATTGTATAAAGGCAAAGAAATAGGCACTTGATTTAAATGCTTTTTCATGGATTTGCATTTTTGTTCCTGCCTTTTGTTTTTTTTCTGCTCTTTTTAACTTTCTTGTATTGTTCATTTGCTTTAACTTCTTCACGCTTTATGCTGTACATTTTTTTAATTGGCTTCTTTTCATTTTCTGTTTGTTCCTATAATCTTATATTATCCTTCTACCCTATATTTTATCCTTATTTTTCCCATTTCTGTTCTCACTCACTTCTCTGTTGTCCACATTCCTATCTCATTTTTCTGTGTGATCAAAAACAGTTTTGTGTGATGTTCTTGTAAATGACAAGTGGAATTATAGTTTTGAATTTAGCATGTCAGATCTCCAAATATGAGCAAAATCCAAAACTTACCTTGCATAAGCTAGGAAGATAAGAAGATTCATTGTACAAATGAGCTTTAAAAATGACATAAACATTCATGCATAGACACAGACTACACTGCATGATAGACATACAGGGCCAGATCCCTAGTCCTACCTTTGCTATGAGTAATCATAGGTGACTAAGGGTAGAATCCACACTATGGATTAATATCTGCTTATATACTAGTTCATCCCATTCTCCCTGGTGAATGCCAAAGCAGGACAAAATACTTTGAACAGCTCAAGGTGTAATAAATGGGTGACTCATAGCATAGGATTGACATGAATAGGATTCAGCAGATGCCTGCTGACAGTCCACTTTTATTTGTTTTTTCCCATATTTCCTTATCCCCTAGAAGGCAGTATTTGGAATATGATTATTAAATTAGGTGACATGAATGTGAAAGGGATAGCTGCTGTAACTTATACAGATGATAATTCTTTGTGAACCTGACAAATCAAATGCACACACCGTCTTTAAAAATGTTGTGAAATCATGTAAGGGAATGTGTAAGACACTGCACTTTTGGTAGAAGTTATCCACCATATAAATATAAGTTTGGGGTAAGTAAAACCCTGCAGAACAGGATCTAGGCTTTTTTGTTGTTGAGACGTGAAGATGAAGCTATTAGTAAGAAAAATCCCTGTGATACCAGAAGAATTAGTGTTACAGCTAGCAAGATAGATGAAATAATTATTTCACTTGATATTTACTCAGTTTACCTTTACCTGTTGGTAAAGACCTATCCAGTATGGTGCCTCGTACTTCAGGCAAGATGTGGCCCACTTGGAGAGAAGGGGGAGGGAGAAAAAACATGAACTCTGTAGATACTGGAAATATTGGAAGTAGATGACTGAGGGAAAACAGTATTTCTCAAGTACAGTACAAACAGTACAAACTGCTGCAGCATAAGGAAAGGAATAATATTTCTTTTTTTCAGGCATAATAGAAATATATAATAAATTTAAGCAAGAATATTTAGGTTAGATTAAAAATTCTTTTTAATATTGAGGATAGTGAAGGACTGGATTAGTTTTCCACAGGAGAATTTAATTAACGGTTTTTGAGAAAAGTATAGGCAACCTTCTGCCAGAAATTAAGCATGTCTTGTTAATAACCCATTGGGAAGGAAATTGGATTATAGACTCCTCAAGTTCCTTTTCAACTATATTCTTCAGTGACTTTTTATCATTACAAAATTTCTTGTCAGATTCATAACAATTTATAATTATTCCTGTCAGAGGTAGAAACTTTTACTTTCACAACCTTCGCCAGTCTTGTGACAGGTTTTACATTTTATGGAATTTTATTTGCTGATTCATAAGACAGATATTTTCTTCCATTGTATTTGCCACTACTTCAGCATCTTTTCCACTTTTCAAATCCAATATTTCTGGAAGAAACATTTCTTAGCATTCAGTTATTGGAAATGACAGCAGTATGAGATATTAAATATTCCAGAAATTTTTACACCTTTTAAAAGGTGAGGGTAGAGAAGTGGAGAAGAAATGAAGGACAAAAAAAGGAGGAAGAACATATACTAACATGAAGAAACAGGGTGGGAAAAGCTGAACAGCAGCAGAAAATGCTTATGAATGATGAAAAAAAGTGAAATGAGAATTGGTAAGAGAGTAGTTATTTAGGAGTGAAAGTCAAAGTGAGAAAAGCCAGTGGGACAGAGAAAAAGAGGAAGTCCACATTTTGCCTGTAGTTTTTCTTTGTTTTTATCCCGCTTTCTACGCCGAGAACACCTGCTATTGACTTTTGAAAAAGAATAGTGTTAAACATTATTCATCTGTTTTATTTGTAAATATTTAGTGTTATTTTGAGGAAAAGCCAAACGAAAGCTTTACTAATTCAGCAATAAAAAGGAAGCTACGAGTGTAGAGGATCAGCAACAGGAGTGTGTCAGGTGGGCCTGGGGCTTGTTTTCTTTTTTTCCTTGTAGACTTGTGATGCAATTAATAACTTTGGTTTTATGAATTTACTTATGATTTTTAGTGGAGACTGCTTAAATTAATCTGTTTTACATGCAGCAAAAAAAGCAAAACACATGATTCCTGTTTTAAATGTACTGCCTATTTTCAACAGTCTTTGTTGAATAAATCTAAGGTAAGTTGAATTTCATAAAATTGTGGTTTGTTAGTTTATTCCCAGTTGTGGGTGGCCATCTGCAGCTTTCTGATTATAAGTTGTCTAGGGCAGAACCTTGTGTTCGTACCTTTCACGCAAGTTGTGACCTTTGTATTGTCAACACAGCCTAAATTTTTGATGTGATGTGCATAGAAAGATACTGCTTTGATCCAGTGGAGGGAATAGTTCTCTGCAAGTCTTGTCACAAGCCTTGTCCACAGCAGGACAATCATGGTTTGTATAGTGGCAGCATTTTTGTGGCTCTTCCAATCCCTGTTAGAACTGTACCATAGTACGTTGGTGCACTGCAGAGCCCAGCTTCATAGAGCACATAAACTGCAGGGCAGGCACTTCTTCAGGCTCTTCCCCAAAACCCCTTTCTAGAAGGGGAATACCCTCTTCGGGAATGGATAAAGAGTCAAAGGTTGCCACAAAGACTGCAGAAATAAAAGGAACCTCTAATCCCAGATGTATTATAAATAATTGTATAAATTCACCAGTCAACAGTAACTTCTTTAAAAAAGAAACAGCTCATCTGTAATCTAGGTGCTACTTGTGGCAACTGCGGCGCCATTACTTCAGGGGAGAAGTAAATCCAAGACCATTCAACTCTATGATAGAATTTTGGTTTTGCCTACAATCTGCTTCGAAATTAATAAGCAAATCATACAAAGTATCTTTTTGTAAAGAAATACTCTTTAATAAACAGAGTAATTGACTTTTAGTTGAAACAGCCTTTGATTTTGATGTGGGAAGCAAGTGTTCAGAATCCCAAGTGAGGATGTGACAAATAGTTTCAGATCTAATAGAAAACAAAACTGACTACTGAAAACATCAGTGTGTAACCCAGGAAATTACAAAACACAAGTTAGTTTGTTTGGCAACTAGACATATAAGTATGTGAAAGGTCCTTTAGGGTTACTAAGCCAGCACAAGGGTTCTTATGAGTCAAATAAAGAAAGCAAAAATATGTCAAGTAAATGATTCTTTTTGTTTATGAATTTTTTTGTTTATTTTGCTTTGTGTTTCCAAACATATCTGTCTTTTCAGCCACAGATTTATTTGGGTGGAAGGATGAGGTCAGCTATTTTTTTCCAGACCTTACTATTTTTGGTTACTCTTTTGCAAAATGCAGAGGCTAGATAAATTTTAGGAATTAAATTTAATTCCTTTTAATAAAACTTTCTTTTCCTGCTTTTGTTTTACATATATTCTAAAAGATGAAGGTTCAGAGCATAAAACATGAAAAAACCCGCATTTTTCAAAGAAAGGTACCATAAGTATTTGTACTCGTAAAAATCTGCCTGTGGACACACTAACAGTTGCTTTCATATTAAACAGTTCTGCTCATGCTAGTATTATTTAAAGTTTAATAATTACTGGGATTTTGCCTGTAGCAATTAAATCCTCTGCAGAAGCAGCAATCAGAATGTCTAGGATAGTTCACCGAAGAGGGACCTCTTCGGGGTCTACTACAGTAGTAGATCCAGGATTTGAACTGAAAGCCCACTTAGTGCTGCCTTTGTGTAGCACTCTGTAATATACAATGATTTGACAGTACTGTGGGCAGTATTTCTTATGCCTACTGTTGTATGAGTAAATTTTTTGTAGGATACTAAAAATTGTTTATTCCTTACATCCGTATTATTTCAGGTTCAATACAGAAAATGATATCATACTAAGCTGAGATATACTTTTTTATCTGAACTTTCTGGCTGGGCATTATATATAAAATTTTTCCTTGACTGTTCAAAAAAATCATGCTCCCATAAGAATGATTTATGAATGCTTTAACTTAGATAATTTGTGATTTGGAAGTGCACAAAAGTGTCCTTTACAATTGTTTGTATCTAGAATAATTCAAAAAAGAATAGATGGGCTAAGTTTCCCTATCAAATTCATTTTAAGGACAAGATGAAGTGTATGTTTCCTTCTTTCTCATGCTAGATCATGCATAAAAGCAGCACTTGGCTAAAATGTCCAGTTATTTGTATTCACTTTAAAAAATTACCATTTGAATTTATGTTTAGGAAACCATTAATTTGATTGTGTTCTTGGATATTCTAGAAGAATATGTGCAACAAAAGCAGTTGGGAACTGTTAAGTAACAGCACAGTCAAAAATACAATTAAATGGAGTAGGATAAAAATTGGATCTTTGTTACTATAAACAAATACATCTAAACTGTACAGATTGTATCAAAGCAGCTAATGGAATACCTGCAAAACTTGAAACAGAAGGACCAGAGCTTATCACAGTTTATAACAAAAATTGCATAGAATATCCACGGAGTAGATTTGATACTACATGGCCATGACAATGATTATGAAATAAAAAAGGTTAATGGAACATGCATTCTGGAAATTTCTCAAGAAAAAAAAAAAGAATATTTGATTCATCCTTTCAGGATAATTTTCAAAGAATTTACATTCTGTGAAATAAAAAAAATAACGTATAATATCAGAGATCAATGAGTATACTTAGCACCTTCATGTGGGTGTGATTTTCTTAATGATTTGTTTAAAAGTAAACAGCTCATAACAATTAGTTTCGAATTTATTAAACAACAACAACTATTTCAATGGCCATATCAATAATATTGGCTCAGGAAGCATCTCCATATTGCTGGATGTAGAGCTTCACCATGGCTTCATCCTGACTCTGTATCTGAGTGTGAATCTAATGGTGGGAAGTTCTAAGTGCTCCGAGTCCTGTATTCTGTATTATTCTAGGTGCCATTTACTTTACTGTAGTTACATTGCAGCTGTGGGATTTTTCTGCTTTTATAAATACAGTTAAGATTTATCTTTAACAGGAATTTGTGAATTAGTTTGCCCATCTATTTTAAAATGAGATCCATATTTCTTTCTGATACAACTGACTTCAGTATACTTAGACCACAGAGGAATGTGGCCTAAATTTTTTTAATTGTTTCAGTTTAATTTTTAATGAAAGGTTACTCTAGTGTGTCTATGAGTTGATTGCTATTCAAAGACATCACCTGACCAGTTTTAAGCTCACCTATGAAAATGACGCTTAGAAATCTTGTCATTTATCCATTTTGATCCTAAAATATTATTACACAGAACATAGGAAAGCTCATAGAAAAAAAGTACCCTTGTCATATATTGTGTATTACATACTGAATTCTTGAGAGAATTAGTTGGTGATAGTATATGAATTATGTGGGATAAGACTTACGTGAATGTTGTATGGATTAATATGAATTTAATTACCCTTGACATAACTACTCAATCAATAGTTAGTGGCAATGGCAGAACAAAGGAATACAACATTCAATAACATTCTGTTTTATGGATGTTGGGACTTTTTAATTGAAAGATCGCCATCCATGAGAATTCCTTTATTGTAAATATTAATTTGTAATACTGCTGTAGCACAGCAGTTCCTAGAGCTTTATGCTTAAAACCCTTATATCTTTATTGCTGTTGAGTTGCATAGTGCATTCCTACTGTCAATTAAATTTTTCTGAAAAATATTAAATTAAATGAGCTTTACTTTCTGATTTGCAGCACTGATACCTTTTACAGTCAAACATAGGTACATTCCTATAAAGCAGTCTTTCCATGCTGTAGTAGCACAGCATCTGCTATATTCTCTGCTTCTGAGGGGACTCTGGAGATCAGAAGACAATTTTAATTAGATTGCTGGTATTCACAAGAGATACTAAGAACTGGTACACATTACAGTAAAACTTTGAGACTGTTAAAATTATTTTGACAGTGAAGCTGATTGCAATTCCTGATAGTAACTGTCTTTAAACTGCAGAACTGTTGTTGACTACAGGTTAACTTGTTTTGAACACTTATCTGGCACAATAATTAAGATGATTGCTCAGAAAATGCATGTGGGTGATGTTGGTTCCAAGAATGGATTTAAGCAACAACCTACGACCTGTTAATATGATGTACAGTGGTTATCAGCTGTTATGCATTCTCAAGTTCTAGCTAAGTCTTTGTCAGTCTTCTTATGGGATTTAGTACAATCAGTTGAATCCCTTGATGTGGGAAGCATGGAAAATTTCACAGAAGACCTAATCTCGCTAACACTGTGGTGTGTAAACCACCTGGACTTGTGACGGGAGCATGAAGAAAGAATGCATGGGAAACCTTGAAGGTCAAGAAAAGACTGTGGTGAAAAGATACCGTTTAACAAAGACAGAACTGAGAAAAGGAAGTTATCTTTTGTTATGTTCACTGTAGCTGAATTAGGATAGAAACTGAAAAAAAGGTTTGTTGTAACTTTGTAGCAATCATTAGCTGACAGAGACTATAAAAGCCACTCTATTGCACTAATAAAACAATTCAAATTCTGTGAGATTCTGATGCTGTGGGATTCTTATTCTGCAGAATTCTGGTTTTGTCATCTTGTGTATCGGGGTCTGTGCCTAAATTCCCACACCTTTACCTTTCCCTTCACAAAGGCAACATGAAAAAATAAAAAGGGCAATTTTGACTTTTCAGAGTACACAAGTAAAATCCCAGATATCCTTTGCATTTGGGAACTGATTCCCCACATGAGAAAAACCTCCCTAATTCAATCACTTGCAGTCATCTCTTGCAGTCCAGTTAAGCTTTTTTTCCTAAGGAAAATGATGGATAGAACTGTTGTACTGTTGCGTGAGTATCTTGGATTTATCATCTTACAGCAGGTCTTGATCATTTCTGCTGACCACTGTCATTATCTGCAAATCTTCTGTGTTGGATATAGTCTGAAGAAATGTTAGACTTTAATTCCTCCTGCTTAGATATACTTGAGGGATGTATTTTGTAGCTTTGTTGGTCTGTCAAAATTCTCACAAGCATGGATGTAGAATGGATGTAGCTTTAGAAGTGTTGGTATTAATTAAGGCCAAAATAAGTGATGTTTAATTTATCTATTCATATTTATGGGGACTGAAGGAGTAATACACATTTTTCATGCTTTTATTTTTCTACTGAAAATTATAAAACAAAACAGATTTCTAGAATCAAGGAATGTCTGTTGCAAATAAGCATATTGGGAATCTTATTATTGAGTATCTTTTAGAAGTGTTCCAGCTAGAGAACTAGGTGGTTGTGTACATACTGTGCGAAAAGCAGATAACAGTCTAGGAAATCTTATAGCCAATGCAATACTAGGAGCTGCTTATGCTGACGCAGCACTAGCTACTTCAGACATCATTTAAAACATTTTTGGTAACCCAAAATATTTTGAATATGTTGTTTTAACCTTGGACATTAATCTTAATTATTTAGTTTGAAGTAGCCCTTCCAAAATATTTGAGCAAGAAAAAATCTGGAAGTCAGGTATTTGTAATACAAAATAAAGCATTCAAAGATAGCTATACTAGAGGAAAAGTAACTTCTGAGGAAATGAGGAACTTAAAATTAGCAAAAAATTGTAGATCTTAATGCTTCATATATCAATACACATACTGAAAAATTTGCATGTTAACATATGAACTAATTACATAAGCTAACGGCTTCAGGTTATGACTAAAGTATAACAAAAATACATACTGGTGTATATATGAACACATAGATTTATGAGAAATAATTTAAAAGTGGTGTATAAATGTTAGATTGTATTCATGGTTACCATTAATTTTAAAGATCTACTTTTATGTACACTCTCTGTCTCTGTGGGGTTTTTTTCTTTTTAAGTATATGGTATTCAAGACAGGAACCAAGCATACTATGTTTGCAGAGCAAATATGGTAAGAGAGAAGAATGATGCTTTGTTAAAATACAGCAGTACTATAATGAGTCAAAATAGCTTGTGTAAAATCCTGGTTGTATTCTTGAAAGTAACATATTTTTCAGCTATTTCCACTCCTTAATCAAATAAGAAACAACTGGAGAACACATTTCCCACATATAAACCTTGATGTTACTAGATCTGCAGAACAGTTGGTTTTGCCAAATATACTTTCAATCAAAATGCTACCGAACTATTTTAAAAATAAAATCTTCTACAAGTCTTCATATACGATCATTTTTCATAGTGTGGGTATCTCCATTTTCCTGTTTTTCCTAGCTAATAATTACTCTCTTTATATTGATTTTTATTTTTTTTATTATTGCTGTGTTTTCTGTTTTGTTTTGTTTTGCTTTGGTTTTTAATCACTATTTTACCTTGTGCCCAGATTGCTTAATTTTTAAGTTGACTTTATCATTACTTTATGATGGAAGGGATTATAACTGAAATTTGGTTTCTCCATCTCCTCATGTATGCAATATTTAAAAAAACAACAAGAAAAACACCTCTAACTACGGAAGTCGTTAAGTCAACATTTTTGCTTAATTTTCTAAAACTATTTGCTGCACACAAAGTCAAATATGTGTAAACATTTTTGCAGTATTGACTCCTACATTATCGTTGTCTGAACAACTTTTTGACACTCATTCTTTCTTATTTAGCATAACCTCAAGCCACAGCTAACCTCAAATGTTTCAACAAGAAAATATTTTTTAGTCAAGTGTTTATGAAAGAAAAATCCTACAGGAAATTTCACCATGTTCTTTTATGATTTAGTATATATCCTTTGTTTAAACTGAGTATACCCAGCACCTACTACTATGGATGATCTTTTTGCTATTCTCCCCATTGTTGATCCACTCCTCAAAGTCAGAATTCTGGGGACACAACTACTGAAAGCTTTTTAAAAGGGGTTTTACAGACACTCAACTCTTGATGGGAAGTCTGTAGAGTGATCATCCAGTAGTAGAAAATAGTAGTTGTCTTAGGCACTTAAAATATTTCACACAGTTTCACTTAATGCTGATAATGGTATCACAAATCTTGTATCATACTTGTACAAGGTATGATGAGAACTCCTCTACAACAAACATTTCTAATATTATTAATATATTATGCAAATATAAAAACTAGGATAAAAACTTAGATACCTTTCGTTTCACAGTGTCTAAAGTCAGATGATCAGTTCTGGACTGCTGGCAATAAAAGTAATGGCTCTGCCTCAAATACTTTTATAATTGTAGGATATCTGGTGCATGTATAATCTTATTAATCTTATTATTTCAAGAGCAATGTATTTTTCTCTGAGTCTGGCTCTTACTGCATTGTTCTGAATGGTTCATAAATTTGATATATTTGTCTACTTACCTTCAGATTTCCTCAGGTTGCAGGGATAGAATTTGGACTTCATCCAGACTCAGAAAAAGAGCACAGAACTGTAGAGATTCAGTAAAAATCAAGGACTATATCTGAAGGAAAGCAAGGTCTACTGATTTACTATTAAGAAATACGTGGCTAAAGTAAGTTTTCATATGTTACTTGTTATTATTCATGCTTTTGATGCTTTATTTCCATGAAGTACAATCTGATCGATTGCTGAATTGCGAGAGTATACTGGATTATAAATTGATTTTTTCCTTTTTTCCATCCATCAGTTTTCAAATTTGTTCATTTCCTAATACTTCTATGTGTCTTTAGTTTGATAAATATTCCTGCCATCCTGCAGAAGATAAGAAAACACAGATATCAAGCCTGTTTTTTAAACTCTCTTACTTGTCTTCTAGTAAAGTTCACACATGCAAATACTATTTTTGCATATTCAATAAAGTATAGCTATTTGTAGCCACAATCTCTCAGTCATATTTGCATGCAAAATGTGCATGTTCAATCTGAAAGTTACTTAAGGTAGCTTCAAGCAATTTCAACTTGCTTTTCCAATGAAAAAGGGCATGGACTCAAGCTTCGTCAAGGGAGGTTTAGGCTTGATCTTAGGAAAAAGTTCTTCACTGAAAGGGTGATTGGCCATTGGAATGCACTGCCCAGGGAGGTGGTGGAGTCGCCGACCCTGGAGGTGTTTAAGGGGAGACTGGATGAGGCACTGAGTGCCATGGTTTAGATGATGGGTTGGTGTTGTGTTGGGTTATAGGTTGGACTTGATCTCAGAGGTCCTTTCCAACCTTGTGATACTGTGATAAAAAATTAATACTAAACTGCAACTGTACAATCCAAAGTACTTTTGAAATAGGCATTTAAATGTGTACATTTACAAAACTGTCGGCTATGAGAATGTGACGATTTATTTATCTCAGAAACTTGTTTTTTATGGTCATCTTTAATCATCCCATTTACTGGGAATTTGAATAACGCAAATAAAGCTATATAATACACAAAATACAAAATATTAGGACATTAGTTTATGTAAACTTCACCACAGTGCAGCTGAAATAAGGCAGGAAAGATCTGTGACAGCTTCTGAGTACCTAACCCTCTAAGTACACAGAGCTGCTACTTTAAGACTATGGTAGTACTTCTCATACACAAGCTACTTCACAGATTATTCACAGTTGATCGTTTTGGAGTGATCATTCCTGCAGGCATGTAGAGATGAGTTTCTGAAGGGACATGAAAATCAAGGAGGCAGGAAAGACTCTTAAGGAGGTCAGACTCTGTTTCGAAATTCTAGTCCCCTTGCAAGGACAAAAGGCTTTCTGATGAAATCCCCTCTTTACCCTCTCAAAAAGTTTGTGACAAAATTATTTTTGCAGGATGAAGGTCTCCTGATAAGTCCTGGCACTCTCACCTTATATCTCCTTTTCTTTTTTAGCCTCCGGTAAGCATCTCATAAACATCCATAAATGTCTGGGGAGAACAAAGACTTTATCACTTTATCACCTCCTGGCACCCGTGACAGTAGTTTTGTTGTACTGGGTTTTCCTTGGTTACCAAAAGTTGGAATTACTTCAAAAAAACTTCAAAATGAAAAAGAAGTCTTTAAAAGAAGCTAAGACCATATCATTATTAGACCATATCATTAACTTTGATATATCTGAGGTTAAAGTGGGATATATAGCTTTTAAGTCCTAATTTGCTTGGGCAGGTCTAAAAAATCCCATGTAAGATTTCATTCTTTCAGCTATGAACACAGTCCTTCAGGGGCTTTTTAGGTTCTTCACAGTGATGCTTGAATAAAGCTGTTTCTTTCAGAACATTATTTACTTATTACTTACTAGAAGGGACGAATGCTGACCTAAGGAATTCTCCAGATGACTGCAGTCACCTTAAAGGAATTTTCTGTAAGAGACTTTTGCGGTGTATTAATGTACCTTATAGGCTGAAACATATTCTTCTTAAAATTCGTACCAATAAATTATGCCCTGATCCCAAGTTTAAATGCAAATGAGAAAGCTAAAAAATTGAATTTACATACAGGAAGTTTAAGACAGTGAGTAAAATCCTTTTAATAGTCCAGAAAGCAGTTCTGCTTTAGTCAAAGACATATAAAATGCTCAAGAAGTGATATATTATTCTTTGTCATCTACAGTTTTGCACTTAAATGAACAATTTATAGCATGTTCTGATACTGACTGTCTTGCATTTTGTTTGATTTTTCCTGTACCTGGAATACTGTGAATAAAATGCTGTTTCACCTCGTGTACTTGCAACAATAGCTCTTATTCAGGATATTTGTTGCTTCCTAGACAGGAAATGCAGGATATGATGCATGGTTTTTAGATCAAATATACAGAGGGACAGAGAAGTCACTCACTAGTAGATGCAACATCAAATATGATTTAGTCTCTTCCAGAATAGGATAGGAAAGTCTAGTTGACATTCTGAGAGAGAGCATTGGTGTCACATACATCCTCTTGATCCTAAGAATAGTGTGAAAAGTGAAGATGGTTGAAAGTATTTTTTTTGATCTAAATTACATAAGCCAGACAAAGGCTCACATGCTCCTATGAATGCTGCTGAAAAGCACAAAAAAAGGTCTGTTTCTATGCTTTTCCACATCGTGAATGCTCTTTAGCATTTACATTAGCTAAAATATTCTATTTGTAGTTTTACCATAGAAATTCATAACCCTATATCTGTAAAGGTTTCAAAAATTCTGCTGGGAGTAGGTGGCTTTGTTTTGAGAAAGTATGAAGGAAATCAGTTCAAAGCCACCGGACAAGGACATCTTCCACTGGATCAGGTTGCTCAAAGCCCCATCCAATCTGGCCTTGAACATTTCCAGGGAGGGGGC
Organism: Dromococcyx pavoninus; assembly: GCA_033558185.1. Lineage (NCBI taxonomy): Eukaryota > Metazoa > Chordata > Aves > Cuculiformes > Neomorphidae > Dromococcyx > Dromococcyx pavoninus. The sequence goes on along the minus strand of JAUMJL010000387.1, from coordinate 651,091 downwards.
ATCCATAGCTTCTCCCAGTAACTTGTTCCAGTGCCTCACCATCCTCACAGTAATTTCTTCCTAATATCTAATCTAAATCTCCCCTCTCTCAGTTTAAAAACATTGGCTCCCGTACTATCACAACCAGCTCTGTCCCCATCTTTCCTACAAGCCCCCTTTAAGTACTTAAAGGCAGCAATAAGATCTCCCCAGAGCCTTCTCTTCTCCAGGCTGAACAACCCTAACTCTCTCACCCCTTCCTCATAGGAGAGGTGTTCCATCCCCCTGATCATCCTCATGGCCCTCCTCTGGGTCTGCTCCAACAGGTCCATGTCTTTGCTTTACTGAGGACTCCAGAGCTGGATGCAGTACTCCAGGGAGGGTCTCACCAGAGCAGAGGGGCAGAATCACCTCCCTCGACCTGCTGGCCACGCTTCTTTTGATGATACTCAGGATATGGTTGGCTTTCTGAGCTGTGAGGACACAATGTCGCTCTTGTCCAGCTTTTCATGCACCTGTAGCACCAAGTTTTTCTCCGCAGGGCTGCTTTCAGTCCAATCACCAGCCCAATATTTAAAAGAAGTATCTCCAGAGTTTTGATCAGGTATTTACTTTGATATACTACAGTTTTAATATGCCTAGTAATATAATTACATCTTCTCCCTATATATAGCAACATATTAAAAAAAAGACAATAAGAACATTCGTATATACTACTGCATCAATTAAATATTAAGAAGTTTTAAGTAGACAGTGGTTCTAGTTGCATTTAACTCTATTTCATTTTTACAGGACCTCAGAGAGTATACCGAAAGTAGCCTCATCAAACTGTCACTGCTTTTAGAACATTGAAAAGGTATTTTTTATTTTGGAAGTACAAAGAGCAGTTGTTTTCTAGGAGTGGGATTTATGAAGGATCATTTTAAAAAATGTCTCAAGATATTAACATACTCAGATCTTCATATTAGCATACTCAGATAGTCAAGTCAGGCAAGGGAACTTGAAGATCAAGATAACAAAGGGAACTGGAATTCAAAACAGGACTTAGGTAGAACTCCCTCTATCTAGAACAGAGAAGATTAGATGCAGGAGAGTGAGATTCATAAGCTTCATACTGTGAGGCCCTAAAACGTGAAAGGCGTGCAAAAGACCAACATTTGCCTCTTTTCCTCTTCTACTATGCACCCCTGACTAAAGCATGTAACTTGAAGTTTAAATTTTTGTGAAACGGGAACTTAGAAACTCCATTGTCTGCACTTAGTAATATATTTAAATTCAGACAGAATCAAAGAACTATTTAGGTTGGAAGAGACCTTTAAGTTCATCAAGTCCAACCATAATATAATATCTTTCTGTGACTTCACAGTGAAGTGTTGCTGCCCCATCATGTGTGTACATAATCACCTGGTGAGTAGTGCATTTGCTGTGGACAAGGGAAGTTTCTAGAAGGGTGTGTTTAAACCCTTTTCCTGGAAGGTATCTGGCCACTGCACTGCAGAAAAAGATTACTATAACCAGTGATAAGCATAGGTATACATAATAGATACTGCTGTTCTCAGGGGAGTGAGGTGTACAGGACCTTTGGAGAGTACAGACCTAATTCATTCTATGTTACAGTTCCTTCCTGGGAACAAAGAAGTATTTGGAGACCTGCAGCCACTGAATTTCCACTTTTTAACAGTCACATAGAGTCTATTCTGGCAGTGCATGGGCAGTCTGCTGTGTCATCTGACTGTGTTCCCTGCCATCTGTATGATTTCCCAGTGCCAAGTGGTACAGTACACAGCCAGCTGTGCTGGCCCCTGTGCATGTGAGGGTTCCTGCACTAAAAGGGGACAGCAATTTCAGGTGCACTGTGGCTGTTTAGTGGTACAGAAAATGGACTACTGAGAGGCTAGATTTGTCCAGTAGGTTAAAAAAAAAGCAGCTGGTGGACAAGTTTCACTGCTGAAGCAGGACTTCATCCTTAGCTATCTGGAAGACTGTGTCTTCTAGGACTTGGCATTTTCTCCTTCAAGTCCTTGACTTCAGTCACACCGTGACTCAGCTACTGTGCAGCAGTTGGACTCACTGCTTTATCTTCCAGGAAGAAACATAAATAAACAACAGTTGTCACTGCATTTGAAGAATTTTTAACAAATATAATACTAATTAGTATGTTTGAAAAAATCTGTTGCCCTCTTTTCCAAAAATATGCATTATTAATGTCTAAAAAAATAGTTTCAATAAATTTTAAAAATATTTTTGTTGTATTCACCATGAATCACAACTGCAGTATTTCTGATATAATACTAAATTATGCTTATAATATTTTTCAAAGAGACAGCTCAAGTCTTTGTGAGCATCCTTTTGTACAAAAAAAGTTGCATGACTGCTATGATCATGTTTATCACTGATGATGCTAACAGTGGAAAGGTTTCTTGGCGATTAGATTCGTGCAATAACTATGGGATTGCTTTACGTGTATTTGTTAAAAAGCTTAAATGTAAAATAAAATCATCTTTCTTCTGAGTAAAAGAACGTGAAAAATGTTGAATAAAGCACACTGATTTATATTTTGTTGCCTGAATCAACTTGCTATCTGCACTTCTTAAAGGTCTAGATGTTTTATCCTTTCCTGCTGAAGGAATTTATCTAAGAAATACATAGATATTAGTGGGAAACGTCCAGAAATCTCCTTACTAGCGAGTCACAGACAAATCCTGAAAAACTTTTAAACTTTTTGTAAAGCAGCACATCCTAAAATAGCTTTTTTTTAAAGTTAATAAAGAATTCACTTCACTTATTATCTACACAAGCCATGCATGAATAATTTGGCTATCCTTTGACTGAAATTAGGATAATCACAGATTATAATAATGATAACTTAGTTACTGTTGCCAAAATATGTGTTAATCTGTCTGATTAATTCTGTAATACTTGCTTGTAGGTATCATGCAAAAGGGCCTTTCACTTGAGAAGCTGTAACTGCTTTTACACATGGAACATTATTGCTACTAGACTCTGCATGGAAAATACAAGTGCCGAAGAACTTGTTTTTAGAGCTTAAAAGTAATGAGAATTTGACCTGTAAATCACTCTGAAAATAAGGCATTTCAGAAACAATAGATAAGAAAATAGTATCTCGATTGATGCTATTGTTACCATTACACTATATTCCTGTCTTAAGCAGAATTAAAGAAAAAATATCAGTACAGCTTGGTAATTTAATGCCATTATGCAATTTTTTTTTTTTTTTAGTTTAGCATTTAAGTCACAGTCTAGATGACAAATAAAAATTGAGTTTGGGAGCCCTAACTCCTAGGTGAGTATAATACAAAACTATCAGACAATTTTGCTGGTCATGCAATTGTGTTCATGTAAAACTGCACTATATGCATTGGAAAAATCTGTCACCACACAACTCTTATTAACTGCTATGTTAATTTAATTCACTAGTCTTTAAAAAGATAAAAAGTGGGATCCAGCTCCTTAAGGTGCTACCCGACATGCCTACAAATTGTCTGTAATATTAACTTCTTGCAAACATTCCATGCTTGATACGATAGAAAATTAGCATATTCTTCCTCCCCTGAAGTCTGCTTCAAATTATTTTAGAACTATTTTAACTTCTGACAGCTGAGATGCATACACTAGCCAGCTAGAGCCATCAGCAATGCAAAAACATTTTTATATCATATGTTTCTAACTGCAACGTGTTATCTTTCATGCACCATCATATGCCATGCTATGACTGGTAACAAATTCTGGAATCGTGTACATCCCCAAGGATTTATAATCTGCATGGATTAAGGACAGGCGTTTGTGAATTTCAGTTATTTTCATGCTTGGATTGTAAGTTTAAATAATATTTCTGGATAGGAAGCTAATCATATGAAGAATTAACACCCTCAAACAAGGGATTATTTTAGGTAGATTTGGATTAGAGAGGATTCTATATTTTTCACTTTTCTTTGAACAGAATTGTCATCTAGATTTTTATGTCAATATCTAACGCACTTTATTTTATACAGGTTATACAGTGAGGCTACATGAGATTTCCTTTCTGCTCAGCTGAATTTCATTCTCCAGTCCGGAAACAGTGGAGTACATATCATGATTAGAACTGTAACACTCATTTTTTAATGACAGAGTAAAAAGAATCTTATATAATAATTTTAAAATGCTTTTATGAATATCAAATGATTTACTATGATCTTTTTCTTAGTAGCATTTTTTTTTTCTGGTTCATCAACTAGTTTGAGGATAAAAGATTACATGTAGAGTATATTTTAAGTGATTGCCTGATTACATTTTAATGCCTTATCAGAAATTTAGAAATATTTCAACTGAATATAGAAAATGCTTGATGAAAAAATAAAATAGAATATTATTAAGTTAAAATTATATCTAGTGAAGAGCCAAAATATAATTACTGCAGTTTTCTCAGGCTAAAATCAAACTGCAAATTTAAATAAGCCATCATTAATACAGTATCACAGTGATATGTATCACTTGTATAATGTCAATCTAGAAATCATGGGAACAGTTTTATTTCACTTGTAAATTAGTACTGAGATGTTGAGGGTATTAAGCTGTAGTCTTTCCATATTTTATAAAGTGAACGGTCATGAGAAAATGTGTCTGAGGGAAGGCAGCATTGCCGATGGGTGCTAGATGAATATCTGGTTAGGATATACTGCAGTATTGAGGTCTAGAATATCTTTCAGATTCAAAAAGTACTCAGTTAAGTACACACAAGCTGCTGCTGCTGCTACAATATTAAAGGAAGTGGTGATTGAAATGATGTAGTTGAAATTTCAGACAGTCCAGTGGGGCTTTTTCCAGCTGTAGCATTTTTACCCAGGGATCGGTATTGGCTCCCGTCCTGTTTAATATCTTTATTGATGATCTGGATGAGGGGATTGAGTCCATCATCAGCAAGTTTGTGGACAATACCAAGCTGGGAGGAAAGATTGATCTGCTAGAGGGTAGGATGGCCCTACAGAGGGACCTGGACAGATTGGAGAGATGGGCTGATTCTAATGGGATGATGTTTAATAAGTCCAAATGTCGGGTACTTCATTTTGGACACAACAATCCCATGCAGAGCTACAGACTGGGAACACAGTGGCTGGAGAGTAGTCAGGCAGAAAAGGACCTGGGAGTGCTGGTTGACAGGAAGCTCAACATGAGCCAGCAGTGTGCCCAGGTGGCCAAGAAGGCCAATGGCATTCTGACCTGCATCAGGAATAGTGTGGCGAGCAGGACCAGAGAAGTTATCGTCCCCCTGTACTCGGCACTGGTCAGGCCTCATCTTGAATATTGTGTACGGTTCTGGGCCCCCCAGTTTGGGAAAGATGTCAGGCTGCTGGAGTGTGTCCAGAGGAGGGCAACGAAGATGGTGAAGGGGCTGGAGCATAAGCCCTACGAGGAGCGACTGAGGGAGCTGGGGCTGTTTAGTCTAAAGAAGAGGAGACTCGGGGGAGACCTCATTGCTCTCTACAACTACCTAAAAGGAGGTTGTAATCGGGCAGGGGTTGGTCTCTTCTCTCGGGTGACCAGCGACAGAACTAGAGGGCATGGACTCAAGCTTCATCAGGGAAAGTTTAGGCTTGATGTTAGGAAAAAGTTCTTCACTGAAAGGGTGATTGGCCATTGGAATGCACTGCCCAGGGAGGTGGTGGAGTCGCCGACCTTGGAGGTGTTTAAGGGGAGACTGGATGAGGCATTGAGTGCCATGGTTTAGATGATGGTGTTAGTGTTGGTGTTAGTGTTGGGTTATAGGTTGGACTCAATGATCTCGGAAGTCCTTTCCAACCTTATGATACTGTGATACCGTGATGCATCACCAAGGAGCATGTGTTCCCACCCACAGATTAATGTGTCAAGGCCTTATGCCTCTGAGAGCCCTTAGGAAACCAGGTGCAGGAGGTTGAGCCAGGACCTTGAGGTCTTCAATCTTCACAGATACATAGGATCATAAGCCACTCTTCGGTTCCTATTCTCTTTTCCTACCACCCTCGACTCAAGGTGAGGGAATAGCCATCTGTTTCCTAAGCAGGGGTCAGTAAAATGTGCTGTTAACTCCTTTCTTCATAGGCCAGTCATCCAGTACAAGCACTACTATCCAGTACTGTCCTGGCAGCAGCTGCAATGCTGTTCTTCACTTACTGCTACTTTACATCTTCAAGGTTGGTTTCTTGCAAGAACCAACCATCCTCTGCCACCCTTTATAGAGAACTTCTAAACAGGCTTCCAGAAGTCACTTTTGAAAAGTGGTGCTACAAACTGTTCTGTGCATTTCTTTGGCAGGGTATATTTCCCCCGTTTACGTTTGCCACTATTTTCATTCAAGGCAGTAAAATAAATTAGGTAACAGATTCTTACCTGGGTATAATTTCAGAGTTTCAGGGGAGTATGTCATGCCTCAGAACGTCAACTGATTGAAATGGAAGAGCAGCCCCAAAGGGCAGAATGTCATGAAAAATAATAGCACACATCTTGTCTCCTTTGCATCAGAGGTCAAAAGCGGATCCTAAAGTGCCAGTGGAGACTGTGTACCCAAATATGTATAGAGCGCCCTGTGTAGCTTTCAAAGGGCAAGGAAAGCCATTGGGTCTCCTATGTAAATCTGACCTGCTGAGAGCCTGTCCTGGAGAAGTGAGCCCTGTCCATCTGCTGACTTGCTCAGGAGCATTCCTCAGATCAAATTTGTCAGCTTATTCAGCATATTTTGTCCAGCGTATATAAGAGATAAAGTTTGTCCTGCAGGATCTGTCTGTAATAAAATAATTTTAGTGAAATCACAATAGGGAATTACATATACCTTCTGTCTGCTATTAGGAACATTTTTTTTAGAAAAGATATCATTCTGTGAAAATATAACCAAGTAAAAGTGAAATATCCTAAATTAATGACTACATTTTGCCTTTAAACTTCTACAGCATAACACTAGAAAGTACTTTCAAATAGGATTGCATTTTAATGCCTTCCTGAAAAAGCAGAAGTATGTCAACCAAATAAAGTATTTGGTGGTAAGTGAAAAAAAGTTATTTTTAACTTAACTTATTTTTAACTAAGTTTTTTTGTTAAATTCATTTTGACAGTATGTGTTTTCCAGGATTACATCACAGCAACAAGGAAATCCTAACATGTCTACGACACTTGAGGTTTAGTTTACTTTTTGTCATAGAGTAATCAACTCTAAGTAAATAAAAAATTTTAATTTAATAAGTCCTCTGTGATAACTTCACAGAATCACTCTTACAAGAGATGTTCCAGTGCCTTAATCATCTTAGTGGACCTTTGCTGCACTCTCTCTAGTAGCTCTGTATCTCTGTTGTATAAAGGAGTCCAGAACTGGGCATTGCACTCCAGGTGTGGCCTCAGCAGTGCTGAGTAGAGGGGAAGGATCACCTTCCTTGACCTGCTGGCAACACTCTGCCTAATGCAGCCCAGGATCCCATTAGCCTTCTTGATGCAAGGGTACATTCCTGGCTCATATTCAACTTGGTGTCCATCAGGACCCCCGGGTTCTTTTATGCAGTGCTGCTTTCCAGCTGGGTGATCCTCAGTCTGTACTGGTGCCTGGTGCTGTTCCCAAGAGCAAGACTTTGCACTTCTCCATGCTGAACTGCTTAGGTTTCCCATCAGCCCACTTCTCCAGCCTGTTGAGCACAGGACTGGAGCACAACCCTTATCGTAACAACCACTCTTCCCAGTTTTGTCCTCTTCAGCTTGTTGAGCGTATGCTCTGCCCCATCATCCAGATCATTAATGTTGACGTTGAACAGGACAGGACCCAGTTACTTGCCTCCAGGTAGACTTTGTGCTACTGATCAGAACTCTCTGAACTTGCTTATTCAGGCAGTTTTAAATCCACCTCACTATCTGTTATTACTGTCTGTCTTAGAACTTTCTATGAAATAAAGGTTTTGTCAGAGGAGAGCTTGTTGTCTGGCTCCACATTTAGCCCAGAGCAATCCACAGCATAACTTGCCTCAGCATCTGCCTGGGTATGGGGTTGAACTCCAGCAGAATCCTCTTGATGTCCTACCTCGGTCTTTTATATCTGCTGCGACTCCGTTGTATAGAGCTGGAATTCCTCAGGGGGACTGTGCATCCCACAGTTATGAAGAGGTCAGGATTCCCAAAGACAAAAGATGCCGAAAATATATCCACAAAAGCTACACAACCATCAAGAATGTTACTTGTCATATGATAGCTACAATAGCTGCTTTTCCTCACAGAGGTTCATGTTATTAGTACTATTTTTCTTTACAAATGACAAAGCAAACCTAAACTCTGTTTCTTCATCATTGTTTTCCATTTCAATATCAGCAACTGTGGTAGTGCTGTTGTTGACATATGGAAATATTTCATGTGCGTATGTAGTGTACCAGTAAAGGCTTAACTTAGACCACAGCTTCTGTGGGCAGGTGCATAGCTGTGAAAATCCATTGTGCTCACAGCAGCTGCTCCCTGTGTAACTATTGCTTGGGAATTGTTTTTAAATTGTGTGAGGGAAGAATTTGGTAAGTACAAGAGCTACAAACATACCCATTCTGCTAGGGAAGAAACTCATACACTTCTGAGTGTGCATAAAGTTTCTCTGCCTGCCAAAGTCAAACTTGTCCTGGATTTCTGCTTCCTTCAACAGTTAATCAATCTGGACTAACAGATGGTAAGATCCACTTCAAGATGATTTCCAACAAAAGCTGACCATTTCCTGGAAAGTACTGAAACAAATAAAAGGCTGCTGATACAAAAAGAGTTACTCATGGTAGTGAAAAATTTACACCTCAAGCAGAAACAACATAGGCAGGGTAATAAACAAGACATTGATTGAAAAAAATATTAAAATTTAATTCCAATTTAATTTAAGCAAAATCTAGTGAAATAACTACAAAATATTACAAACAACTCAATTTTTATTGCCAATATTTTAATACTATTGTAGATAAGAGAGACAAGCTTGCAGAACAGAATTAGTTTAACAAGAAAATTGCTTACAAAGGACCTGCTCTTGCTCCCACAGATATCAACAGTATTTAACATGCAGACTTCAAGGAAAACCAAATTCGAGCATTTCAATTGTTTTTTATTTTTACAAAAGTATGTATCTCAAAAAAGCAATAAAGGACATTAAAAGGTACCTCCACTCCACACCTTTTAGGTGTTTTCCTATGGAGGATAGCTCTCAGAGTTGCAATAGTCTTCATTATATACTAAAGTAAAATGAATTATCCCCTGGAATTAATAAAAAACAATATGCAGTAAAACAATATAGCCCTAGAAACAGTTTATTGTTCAGGCCTTGAGGAAAGGTAGAGCTACACAGTTAGAAGTGCCATATAAAACTGTCACTTCTACTAAATTTAGGAAAATACAGCCACTCTCAGTCATCAATTCTTGCTGAAAATGTGCAAAAGGGGCCAATATTGCATTCGATGTTTTTACTCTCCTTTGTTGCCTTTTTCAGAATAAAACCATGGTAACACGCTATTAAAAATGATGTAAGTAACTCATTCTCATACAATTAGTTAGTACCCATACTAGGTTTCTTATATCTCAATGGAATATTTACTTAAGGATTGATTTATCAGATACCTTGGTTAAATAATTTTAAATTACTGGAATTCCAGACTACATCAGCTATATGTAAGTAATTTTTCATGACACCTTTTTATTTTAGTACTTGATCAGATCAGAAGGTGCAAGCGATTTTGGCTTATCAGGTGAACCAGTCTCTCTCTTTGCTGAGACATATGCAGTAAATTCCTAAGATTAGCTAGACAAACAAGAATTGAAGCTAGCATTCCAGTCCTGGAACAGATGAGAAAAATGTTTAAAATTACAGATAATATTTAAGCATAAGACATACATATCTGCATATAGCAAAGCACAAGCCTACGACCTAAATCCCCTAGCTTTTAAAAACTTATTTGTATCAATATAAAGAGAGAGATTTACCAGGTGCTTCACTACAAGCTCGAAGCTTTCAAAACTTTATCCCTACTACCACCAGTAAAAGCACCTATTACATTTAGGCAGAGACAAAGTAACTAGATATACCGTGATTACAGAAAAGACATTTCTGTCACAACCATGACTATGTGGTGATAGTGAATTTCAACAATCATATCTCCTTAATTTTGCATATACTAAAATTGTGGTAGAAGTTATTTAGTCCAATCAGTGTAGTTAGGCTTGTAATTTTTTATTCTAAGTATATATTCTCAAAGAGATTATTTTATGCAGCCTATCAGAAAACTAAATATTAGTAATTTACTGCTCTTTTTCAGATTAAGAGAAAGTTTCTGGTCCTGACCAGTTTCTAGCCTATAAGACACTGACCATGCTCTCCCTCCTCCAGTAAAGAAGCAGAAGCACATGCTTAATAAAACCCCTGCATTCATTCCATTCCTTCCCATCACATTTGGCAGATGGCACCCTCCACAACATGTTTCTTCTTGTTCTCTGGTAGAACAGGGGAGTACACCATCTACTGAAGAACCACAGGTCTCCCACACAAATCCTGATACCAGAGGGACTACATACATAGACTCACATGTTCTTCTAGATGAAACCACAGTGTACTTTGCAGGTTGGTGTCCTTAGAAATAAAAGCTTCCTAGCAGCGTCCTGAAAAGTAAGTCCCTGAACTACCTTGTACTATTCTTCAGCACCTGATTCCTGCAGTAGTTTCTAGATCCCCTTATATAATTTAATAGATGCTTGTTCACTTTCATTTGAAAATACTATGTAAAGCAGCACTCAGCAATCTATATATAGAATAACTATAAAGTGCTTTAGAATTGTTTTCAATGAAAGGTGCAAGTGAATACTGAGTCCCCTGCATGATCTCCCTGGAGACACATAGTCCTGAAGAGCCCACACTTCAGATATCCTCAAATTGTTTTAATAATGATACTGATTTCTTACACTGGAGAATGCTTCTTTCTCCAATATTTCCTGGGGTTACTGTGTTACAGCATCACAGCTTGCAGGTCTGCTGCTTGCCCTTCATAATTTTCTTGCTGGATCCAAATAGACTCATCTGATGAGTTAAAAATGGTCCAGTGTTACTCTGTGAATCTGCACAAAAACGGTCCCTTTAATATGCAGACCTTGGGGGTTAGTTGATTCTTTCTGGTTGCCACTTGCTGAAAAGATGAACTATCAGCACACTGTGCACTATCATTTCTCTTTTTTGGCTAATAGGCTCACAATTTCAGGCACTGAGTACAGCATATCTCCATAGCAGAATTCCAACAGGTCTATCAATTGCCATAATTTTCCAATATTTGGATAATACCTTTGAAATAGCTCTGATGAATGTCTATACAATGTTTTGGTGCAGCACTGCAGTGCTTATTATCTCCTGTTCCCAAAAGATCTGACTACAAAGGGGAAGCATCCCTATTGTTTTTATGTATAAGGAATTGAAGCATCAGTAAGTGAGCAAAATGTGTCAACATGGAGTCAAACCTCTAAATGACTCTATGGATCATATTCTGTTGTAGTACACAGAACTCCCCTACACACAAGCAGTGCTTTATATTTCTACAGAGTAAATATTTTCTATGTTAGGGGTAAATCCCATTCCCACCAAAATCAAGGCAAAACTTCCACTTAATGAAGCATGACCTGGATTGCACGCTATATTTGGAACCAAGCTCAAGTACTATGTCACACACAGAAGAAGCATCAAATAGCCTTACACCATGCTTGACACAGTCTATTACAATTCTGAATGATAAAAATGCAATATCAAACAAACATTTTGCCTTCTTCATTTGTCTCTGTTCACATTACTTTGGTTCTCACGACTGCTGTTTTACTTAACTGTGATTACTACAGACTAAAACGGGAAGAAGAAATAACAAAGAAAACAGAATACAACAAATCCTATTACCCAGTTGACTGAATAAATGTAGATTATCACCATGTCCATATCAAACCGCCATGCACGGCTATCATCCTCAAAGTCCATGTAGTCCATTCGGTGAGCAGCATGTGGGAAATGCCTCCTTGTTACAGTATCTGAGCGTCCTTGAAAACCTGCTGAAAAAACAGACTAGGAGATAAAATTCTTTATATAAGCAACATATTGGGTTATAAAAAAAATCCTTCTTCCCCGGTTATTTACAGGACATACGGAAGTAGCAAATATCACACATCACTGGTAGGTGTCCTCAATTTGTTGGGCCAGAATCTCTCTCTGGAATTGATTTTGAAGGATTTAAAAAGTAACTGTCTTCCCTGTCAGGAAGATAATACATTTGGGGTTTTTTTTTGATTTGGCACTCACTACTACAGTGAAGTAAAAGCTATCTGTTTTTACCCATACTTGTGAACACCTCTCTTTTTGGTACCTTCTTCCACTGAATTTGATTCAGTGATCTAGACGTGAAAGGCTCAATATACTCTAATTAATCTCTTGATTAATTAGTCTCTGGATTCCCTAAGTTTATTCATCTCTATTTTTCAGTAATTGAGACATATCCATATGTGTACACACATAGTTCAACAGTGTAAATACATTTGAATTCCTATTTCTAGTATTTCAATATTTGTTCAAAATACTCTTCTAAAAATTTCCTGCTTGCTTTAGTACTATGTCTCTGTTTGATATATACCAGGTTTAAATTCAGTTTTTAAATTACTTTTTGTATGCTGGAAATACCTTAAAAATACACAGCCAGATGTAAACACAGCCTTCCAAGTGGAAGAAAAAACACTGTGACTCCAAGAACAGCCTGAGTGTGTAGTCCTGCCAAAAGGTCCTTCCTCTTCATTCTTCCTCTGACTTCTCTATGTAGTAAGAGCATATGCATAGTTCTTGCAAATGTGAAGACAGCAGGTTAGAAAAGTATCTGTGCAGGTGTATTACATAGCAGGTTGTGGCACAGGGAAGAGGCCAGGAGCTGGGCTGCAAAGGCAGAACACCTATCCCCTTCTTATGAAGGACGAAGAGGGGATATAGTCATACTTGTCTGGATTTTCGTTCAGTTTTCAGGTAACTCTCAATCTTTATGACACATTCTTTGATTTTGGGAAACTGGTCTTCGCTAAGTTGCCCAGACTCTCCTCCTCTACACTGACATCATGACTTTTGGAGTTCCAAGGTGGGTAGAAAGTGTCCCTTTCAGTGCGCACCCCTGCATTCCAGGGTGAAGTTCCTCACTCTTCTGGTTTTGACTAATATAAATAATTTCATTTCAACATTCTCAGATCTTATTCAAGATAACTGAGAATACAGAACTTTGCTGGAGTGTCAAGAGTTTTCATTTGGATATTGACTGTTGCCTTGAGTTTTTATTTCTGATTAATATTTTGCCCAGAACTTTTACAGGAGAATTGTTTACAAGTCTTTCAAAGAAAAGCAATTTTCTCCCTTTGCTATCCTTTTAAAGACAGTTAATCAGAGACCTTTTGTATTCATATTACATATCCTCCTGTATTTAATGACTGTTTTATTTAGAAATTTGACTAAACCGCCAAGACACAGAAATTCTTTCTGCGGAGAATCCCTCATGGTTAGATGTCATAATACCATTGTATTTCTTTTTTACTTTTATTTTTAAGGACAATTTGGATCGGTTTGTCATGTGCAGATACTGAATTTCTAGATTTGTATATGCCAGAATCTCTATAAAATCTTTTATGTTATTTTGGAGACTACATGAAGTCTTCATGCTATTCGAGAAATTGATGACATTTTATGATGTCTTTCAGTGACTCCAAGAGGGCTAAGGTTTGCCCCACAGCTAAATATGCTGTATTGATTCAACAAAACAAAAGAGTAAAAATTCTAGACATTTACTTTTAAAGAGTTTTGCATTATAACACCACAAAATTTTGTTGAAGTACTTGAGCTAAGTATGTGTTTAAAGACGCCGAAGATCTACTTAAAGTAAAATACGGGCCTCCTTGTCCTTTACATTATACTTTAGATTATATTAATTTAAAATTATGTTAATTTAAAACAGCAGCTTTGATTACTGAAAAAATATCATCTGTAATTCAGTAACAAAATTCTGAAAAATGTTAGACTTTAAATATCTTTATGCCAAGGTGTAATTGAAAAATGCTAATTTTAAAACTTACTCCAATTTCAAACTTGTATTTTTCTGAATTTATTTTCTAACGCTTTTTAAACATTGTCAAATAGAAACCTAGATCTGTGTTTCTATGTTTTACTTTTTAAATTTAATTTGCAGTGTATACTATCCTCTCTCGATGTTCTTAGACAAGACTGGTATTTGTGCTTTCTGCTCATTTACTTCTACACTTAAAGTAAACATAAAACAACATGCCAGAGGTTGTTTTGTGATCAACAGGGATAATCAGGAATTTATGCAAACATAGCTACACTAGATTTGACTTGATACTCCTCACTTTCTGCAGAATTTGGACAAATATTATCCTTTATTTGTATGTCCGTGCAACTCACCTTAAGCAAACCTGCACTGAGTTTATCCCACATTGCACTTTGTAATGTAATCATTCTACATTCAGGAACAGCAGTTCAGTATAGGAATCTGGCTATTCTTTAATTGCTCCTCCTACAGAAAGCCACAGAACAACTGTTGGTGCGGTATTGAAGGCATATATACAATCAGGATTAAAGATATGTATACAATCAGGAACTGCTTCCTATACACCCGGTGTAATCCCTGTGGCTTCCCTGAGTGTGAGTAAAGCTATTGAATGTTGACAACCAGTTATGTGGAATAGATCTCAATTCTGTTGCTGAAATTGTCTCTTTTTTACCATCTGTAAATTGATTATGCTTCAGCTGAAAATGTCAATAGTACAACTATTATGTAAACTGAAGGCTAACAAAGAACGAGAACCGTTTCTTTTCCCTGAAGTATATTATCAAATAAATTTGCATACAGTTCAGAAAACAAAGATCAGATTTAGAAACCCTGTATGGTCATGCAAAGAGGTCACTGCAGACTCTATGATCCATACTATCATTACTGTCTTTAATAAAGTCTAGTATGAAAAATACCTTCAGATGTCTGCCTCTCCAGCTACAGTGGAAATAAGCCATGTCTGCATCTGATTCTAGCCATCTGCAGATAAAACATGAGACATGTAGAATTCCTCAAAAACTGTATAGCAACACAAGAGTAGTGGTTTGAATTATGAAACAGAAGACCTGAGGCAGCTTCAAATCACTTCTGATGTATTTGCTTAAAAAGAAATTCTTAAAAAGAAATTCTGTCTCACTTGATGAATACAGTTCCTAAACATTTTCTCCATAGGCATGTATTTGTTAAAACATATATTTTACTTAACTTCTCTGTACATGCCTGTGTTGCTGTACTCTGAACAAGACCTTCCACTCAAGTCACATGAATATGCATGCATAGTGCCAGTGGAGCCTGGCAGACGGTTAGAAAAAACCTGATACTAGATAACAAAACCAGTGCTGCTTGCAAATCACAGTTTTATATTCACCAAAGCGTGCAAATCAAAAAGGATTTTCACCAGAGCATCAATAGGCACACTTGTTTCATGTGTCTCTGCCAAAGTTTTTGCAACCTCCTGTGGAGGTATTAGCAATACTCAGAGTAAGTCTCCCTTTTTTACAAATTGACTGAACTAATTCTGCTATGACTAAAAAACATAGGACATAAGATGGAACATTTTACTCTAAAAATGTGCCAAAATGAATGATATGCAAGCTATGATAACTGTTCACTTGATAAGTGCTTACGTAAAATTAAATTACCTAAGAAAAAGGCTTCTTAGGTAATCAGAGGCACCAAGGTCATTTTGTCATTTTGATGCCGTCTCTTCTTTCTGATTATGAGCTGCAGCAGTTCAGAGCTACTGACAGAGCTACTGAAAGACTATAAGAGAAAAGGCAAGTACAGACTGACAGCTTCCCACATATGCATGCCTTTGCACAGCAGCTCGGACCCCAGTGTTTTTGAAGCTGTGCTCAGAACAGTGTGTGGGAACGGCATTCATAGGATTTTCTTTCCTTCAAACTTTTTAACTAGATCTCACATCGCCTTCACTTTGTGTCCCTTTGTGGAGTAGTCCTAGAGCAAGTAAACTGATTTCCTTTCAGGTGAAGCAAAACCAGAAGATGAACTCTGAGACCTCCGATGTGTTCCAGTAACATGCTTCAACTACTAATGGGCATTCTGCCCTTGGGATTGGAAGTAAAGTTGCACCTGTTCCCTAAAATGCAAATGTGGACATATGGCCCTCCATGCCAATTGTTTTGCTCTATTATAGCTGATACAATTGCTAATGCAAGAATGCCTCTTAAAGACAGCGAACATCTGATTCTAGCCATCTTTATGCCATTCATAAATTTTCATACATTTGCCTTTAAGATGGGAATTTGTAATCACTTTTGTTCATATCTGCATGTTTAAATGTTTCAGCTTAATACTGCATGTTTTATTCTAACACTGAATTTAACTTGTGGACAACTTCTCCCTTTGCCATGACAGTGCAGACAATGAAAACCAGGAAATTTCAAACAGAAACATGAAGTACTTACATTTCCATGATGTGTGCACCAATAACCTATATGAAAAAATAATCTTAAAAAGTATTCAGAATATTCTGACTCTGTGAATTTTCTCATTAATTTTTATCTATTTTCCTTTGTTTCTTCTACTACCTCTTCACTAAATCTCTTACTCATGTCACTGAATATTTCTAAAAATCATGTTGTAATTCATATTTTCTTTACATTTGTCATCTCCCCAACTGATCAAATACTGTATTTCATCTGTCCACAACTCTTGCTAAATTATGAGAGCCTTCACCCTTTTGTTGCTATTGTACAAAATATGTAAAGGCAAGAGCTATTGATATTTACAGGTAGGCTTAATATAACAGCTCAAGACAACTGAATAAGTATAAAATAGCATTAAAAATGATCTCACGCTAATGCTTGTACCTAATGTGAACTGTGACCTGTCATTCAGCTCGTCTCTTTAGATGATTATTTCTTGTCTTGTATGTTTGCTTTATTAAAAAATATGAATTTAAAACTAAAGATAATTTTAATAAACTTTGCAGAGTTTTGTTGCTGTCCACAAGACTTTCAGTGTTTAAGGCTTTAATGTTTTAAGCCCGTTTTAGTGGAATACTGAAAGATAACAACAATACAAATAATTCCTTAAAATAAATTCACTAATTGGCTTTACTTATCTTAAGATGGGACCAGTGTGATGGCAAAAGTCAGAAGAAAAACACAAGATAGGCACGCCAGGACCGCACCACACACCTCCGTAAGACAAGGCTGTGTATATCTACTTAGTTTA
Source organism: Dromococcyx pavoninus (assembly GCA_033558185.1). Taxonomy (NCBI): domain Eukaryota; kingdom Metazoa; phylum Chordata; class Aves; order Cuculiformes; family Neomorphidae; genus Dromococcyx; species Dromococcyx pavoninus. Next base: position 633,824 of record JAUMJL010000387.1, on the reverse strand, counting down.
TTTGGGAATACAGCTGTCTGACAACATGCTTCCCTTAATTCCTCCAGACCAATTGCTGAATGACCTATCTGGAAGTCATTGTCTTTGAATACATTAATATTCAGCTTTAGCTGATGTCAACATTTAAAATTTCTACTTCCCATGTGAGCAAACAAAAGAAATATTAATTCCTCCAGAGAATGAAAAAAGCATGAGATCATATTTCGAGAAAGCTGGTATAGTTTTTCTGAATTGAAATTTTTATGATGCTGACAGTACTTGAACAGTTTTTAGGAAGCTGGCCAAGTTTTCATCAAAAGAACTGTCTGAAAAATCTTCATATACGTTCAACAGAATATTAAAAATAATTTTTAACACAGAAAAATCACTTAAAAGGTTATCAGGAAAGAAGCTATTTAAAATAAAAAAAAAAATACGTTTATGAACTGTTAGAAAACCCTTGCTTTAATCCTTCATTAAATGTGTAATGATGGTTATCTCTTAACTTTTTCTGATACCATTTCAAACATCTGTCTTTACCCACTCAGTTAAGATATTAGCTGAAAGTCTCCTGCTCTTCGCTCATCTCTTGATCCTTTTAGCAGGTATGCTTAATCTGGCTCATACAAACCACTCAGCCAATATAAGCCTTCTGGTTTATATTTGTTCTATAATAAAATTAGCATCATCCTGTCTTGCTTATTATTCTCACGTTATCTCGAGGGCTTTCATGCTTCCTCTTTTGTCCTTCATCAAATCAAAATTTCAGCTTTTATTTTCACTTTTAGGGGTCTCCAAAACTCTGCCTTGCCCAAATAATGTTACCTCACTTTTTATCATTATGCTTTGCAAGTACCATATTCCTCCAGAAATCTTAGCAGTTTTCTACCCAGTAAGGGCTCTAGGATCAAACTGAATTCACATTCATGGCCAAATATGGGGATGGCAAGGATCTATCTGTGTGACTGGTACAGACATATGAAACAGAAATCACAGGTATGTTAGGTAGCAGAAACAATGTACATGTTCATCCTCACTTTTTCTGTATTAACTCTTCAATAGGGATGAAGTCCATCGATATATTTAAGTCTATTCTCAACCAAAATTTCTTTGTTATTCTTACAGTAAATAGGTTTCTATGAGGCATCAAATCAAAGGACTGAACACCAGGCAAATGTAACTTTCAAGGTAAGATGTGTTTACACCAGCAGAGTTGAGACTTTTTAGGGACTACTTGAGTTCAAACTGCTCTGCTATGCAATGCATTTCACTGCTAATTAAAAATCAAGTAAATAAAAATTTACTTAGTGTAGTTTAAATAGGATTATGCATTGTTCTGAATTGTTTAATTTAGAGGGCAAATAATAAATATTTATGTAATCTTATTTGATAAACACATAAAAATCCTTTTACAATACTTAAGGTAGAATGGTAATGGAAGACACAGTTTTCATCAGATTGTAGGATGTGTCATGAAAACAGACATATTAATAGTAGACTAAAGGTCTTTCTACCCTTTGATTTTTTCTCTGACAAGGTCAAACAATGGGGAATTGCTGAAGACCAAGGAAGAACATAAGAACAGGGCAATACCTTCCTGGCAATACTTTCCTGGTATTCTTTCTCAGTTCCCAGGGAACTGCATTTCAATGATCTCTGGAGGCAAAAGTTGTATTTTTAGTTTAATACACTTTACTCAAATCTTTTTCCAAGAATCTGCCATTATTCGAACCCATACTCTGGTGTAATGATAATTTTATTTAATGTCTTCTAATTCTTTACTACAAACAGTGAATAACAGCAGCCCATTTATTTCTGCCATTCCTCTCATGATTTTAATTACCTCTATCACCCTTCCTCTTTAGTCGTCTCTTGTTTTGGCTAAAGTATTCTAGTCTACTTACATAATCCTCATCAGGAAGTGATTTAAAACTGACATTCTTATTTATCTTCTCTGTATACCCTTCCAGTTTACTACCTCCTTTTTCAATGAAAGGAAAATAATATAAACATTGCTGAAGATGACTCAGTGCCATGAAAATCTTCTGCCACTGCTTGCTCTTGGCTTTCGTTATTATTATCCCGAATATTTCAGTATTGTAAGCAAATGTTATCAACCCCGTTTCTAGTAATAAATATGCTGGATAGTACAAACTGTACTATATACCCATCTAGGACCAGATTCCTGATGTCCCTCCAGTGATAAAATGTATCATTTTTTTTCTATCCTTTGTTTAGTACTTTTTAACCAGCTGTTAATGGAAGAGAGGACTTACCTCAACCTGAACACAGCTATGTTTTTTCAAGCATCTTCAGAAAAGAACTTTCTTAAAAGCCTCTTAACTCCCCTACAAGTTCATCTGGGTCCCTCCATACAGCTGTGGGAACATGGCTGTGTAAGAGATCTAAAATGTTTTTAGTTTCTCTTACTGACCAGTATGAACACTTGGTTCCCTAAGCAGAACTGAAGATGACAATCTAACATTCGTTCAATGACATGTCAAAAAATGTAAGGCTACAGTATGCTTTTTTGCCCTGGCCAGTCCATCACAGTCCTTGGTGTTGCACAATTATAGCTATCAATTTTATAACATCATCGTTCCATGGAAATAAGCAATCTTCATGACACATACAGATCAGCTAGAATTTGATTCCCCTCAAGGCACTGACGAACCAACAGAGGCAACCAAGTAGCCATAATTTCTGAGAGGCATGTTGCCCTCCTACAAAGGCCAGCTCTGGATGCAGTTTTCAGGACTTTGGCTTTGAATAAATTTCTGAAGAACAGCTTCTGCAAAACAGCTTTGTACTAACGCTGTTGGCAAAACAGCCAGGACAGAAAGTGGCAGTGCTAACAGGGCTGAATCTTAAGGCATCTCTGTGGCACTGACTTTCGTAACTCAAAGTTCTCTTTCCATCTTCCTTTTATCTCTTTCAGATTCACTTCTGCTTGGTGAGGTACAGAAGTGAAGGCTTGCAGGTTAATTGGAGCACAGCTGTCTTGTATTTCTTACCAGTGACCTGTTGGAGTTGAAAGGACTTGTGGACAAGGAAAACAGGTGCAAGTGTTAGGGTCCAAGTGCTGACCAATCAGCAAAATGAGAAAGTTGCCGAAGTTGACCTAAGACACATATAAGCAGCAGTTCTTGGATTCTGTGTGTTCTGTTTTAGTGGTCTATAGACAGAACAGATGCTCAAAGACAACACTTTCTAGTAATGTGTGTCTCCTTGAGGCAGAAAATTCACTTCCTGTGAAGACTGTAGACTGTAAATGCATCTTGTGAGAATTGATTGTGTGCAAATTAGCTTTTTGTGATTCCACAAGCTATACTGAATAATCTGATGGATTCTGACTCAAAAAGGAAAGTCTTCTGTCGAAAAAGCACTACATAGTCCCACAACTACCGTCTTGAGTAGTATGACAAAGAAACGAGGAAGTAAGGAAATTAACTGAAAGGAAAAAGTGCAATAAGGAAGGATAGAACAGTAGGACTTGGGAAAAACAGCTCAATACAGAGATTATACTGAAAGGCGTCTTATACTTCAGCTTTAGTCTTTACAGCTAAAATCAATGCTTCACCTTCTACTTTCAGAAACAACTACCTTGTTTCTCTTCTCAGTAATCATAGCATCAAAAACTTGAAAATCAGTATCAATTTTTTTTCTGTTTTTTAAACAGAAAAGTACGCACTTAAAACCTAGTTGAGGAAATTTTGTAGCTGTAAATTTTCACAGCTGTTAACATCCTTCATTTATTACTTATCTAACTGAAATCATGATAACAAGGATCTTGAATCAAGAAAATAGATTTTCAAGTGTTGTACCTCAATTTTAAAGACAGAAAGATAAAAAAATATATCAACATTAAAAGCTTTCACAACTTCTTTTTTAAAAAAAATGTAATAAATTGCATATTCTTCTCTATAGAGAGTGATTGCATAGAAGAACATAGCAGAGGCAACCTACTGAGGTGGTGGGAATTTCCACTGGTATTAGCAGGTGTTGAAAACACTGTATAACACAGTCCTTGACTGATGCATGTCAATAGCTTTTTATTAAGTCACTAAAGAGATGAGATCAGTAAAGAACTAGCACATTGTATGCAACATTGGGAGAATGTTTTCTACATTAAGCAGGTAAAAAGAAATACTCTATTTCTTAATAGGTTTCCCACTTTCAAGTTAATCATCATATTTTAAATAAAAATGTTAGCATATAAACAGTTGAAGGGAATTTTCTATTAACCTAAGAATAATTACATCTTTAAATAGTCATCAAGGGTTTTTAACTCAGAGGTTTCATAATTCGCCTCTCATTCTGAACAGCTAGCTACATATCTATCTTCAGGCATATCTACAAGCTTTCTCTATATAAGATAGAACTCTTTTACAATGTTGCCATCACTATCTTGTTTACCCTGTATCTCTGCTCTCTTCAATATATTTCTATCTCAGGTTTACACAAAAGCTTTTGACAGAATCCTTTTAGGCCCAGTGCACGAGACGTTTCTGTCCATTTTTTCAATTCCTGCATTTTAATTTGACCAAAGTCAAATTAAGTATTGTATTTTCAGTTTAAATTACCTTTATCATTTATTTTAGTCCATGTTTCTAGTATCAAATTACTTTTGGATACTTACCCTTAGTTTGTGAACTTTCTGTGACTGTACAGTCATTATAGAACGGAACTGCAATTTAATGGCATGCAAAGGATACACTTACAATATTATTCAGCTACATATATGATAACAAGATCCAATCAAGCCTGCTTACTATTTATCGTATTCAAACTACATTATTTTTCTATTTTTTAACTCTATATAAGGAAACCATTATTGATGTTATTTCTATTGTGCAATTACATTAAAAGTTACCACAGTCACAATATTAATGTAATATCGTTTTTATCTCATAGGAAACAGAAGACCTTTTAGAGGAATTAGCTTGTTAACTTTCACATATATCAAAAATCTAAGTGGCTTTCACTCTTGAATAGCGTTTTCATTCTATGGCTAACCTATCTTTGACCAAATAAAGCATACCACATACACAGCAATGTCATATGTATTGTTCATTAATCAAATGGGAATTCTCTTAATGATTTTAATTGGAAAAAATACAGTACAGTATAAGGACAAACTACTCTGGAGGAATTTTTATGAGCTTGAAAGCACAAAAGTGCTACAGTGCTGAGGTTTCTTACTTTTTGTATAGAAATTCAAAAGCTATGTATGTTAGGGTTTTTTTTTAGTTAGAAGATAATTTTACCTTCCACATGGAAATTCTCATATGAAAGAAGACTCACATATTGATCGGTTTGGCTCAGTGAATCAGTCCAAGAAAAAAAACATAAGGAAAAAGAAAAGACACTTGATTTTATCTAGCAGTATTGCAATGTTCAGAAAGTCTAAGTTAGTTCAAACTGCTAAATCTTCTATATACTTCAGGCTTCTCAATAGCCATCTCTCTCTCCTTGCATCCCAATATAATTCTGAGGTCTGATTTTATTAGGTCTAGCATCTTTAATGAGTGGTTTACTGTTCAAAGTTTACCATTTTTATGTCAGGAGTATTAGACTAATATTGTGGAGGAGGTTTTGTCCTATAGAAAACTGGAATCATGAAATTTGAGAAGAGCTGCTACACTCTCAGTGATGACTGAATCTCCTGGATAAGAACTAGACAAAAGAGTATATGCATTTCTAACATGGCCAAAGAATTTCTTCTGTGACTATGCTGTATTGTCTTACAAAGAGGCTGTTATTCTCACATTTGAAACTTTTTCATCACTTTCTAAGTGTTGGAAAGTATATGAATATAGCCCTTTTCACTCTGGTCACTCTATACTAAAGTACACACCCCCCATTCTTCCCACTGTTTACATTTTGCCTCCGGCAAATCTAAAATCTTATTAGCCTGTTACCTTCCTAATTAAACAAAAATTAATCTAAGTAGCCTCTTTTCCCCCACCATTCTCAATGATACTATTGGTTCGCATTTGCGAGGACACCTGTTATGGTGTCAGAAGTTCCTTGCTGCCAGTATGCTCAGTCTTCTATGCCTGTAAAGTCCCTGGGAGCCTCCTGAGGCAGGGAAAACAAGCAGAGTTAGGCAAGTCAAATGTGGAACTTGAGATGCTGCCAAGCACAATTAAAATGGAAGTCCCAAAAAAGCAGTCCATAAAACCTGTACATTATAGACTTGCGTTTTGAACAGAAACAAACCCTGTACCAGCTTTTATTCAAATAGAAAGTCAGAAGAGAGAGACATGGCAGCAACACTTGCATTTAAGAAGGCAAAGACAATTTCAGACAGCTCTGTGGTTTGGGCTCCTATTAACTAGATCTAATCATGTTCCCTTTCGTATGGGACTTTTAGTCTGCCCTTTGGAGACATGTAAATCCAGCATTCTGAATTACCTTTGTGGAAAGACATCCAGTTTTCAGGTAGCACTGTACTGAAGCTGCATGACCTCTCCAGATAGTCCTTTAATTTTTAACTATTTATATGTTGTGTAAAGCACAGCATAGTAGCTTTTAATATTTATGAGAGAAATAATTTATACGGCACTATGGAATATATATGAAATATGTCACATACATAAACCAATGTATTACAATAAACTAATAACTTCAGCATCAACATCAACACTACATTATTTGGTGTTAGAGGAAAAAAAATACGTGTATTTTTGGTTTGTTTTTTTTTTTACCAACAGCTTCTCCTCTGAGCAATAAAAAAGATGACTACCAGTCTTTAAACTTCTCACGTCTGCTGATTTTTGAAAGCTAGGGGTATTTATTGTGATTTTCAGTATCAAAGCATGACCTTGTCTGACACAATTTCGTAAGTGGAGGACCAGAATTTAACAAATTTGACTTGTAGAAAGGTCTGGGTAGAATCAGAAAAGGAATGTAAAAAGGATGTCTTGTTTTATTTTTTTCCACAGGTGTTTAGAAGCAATCTGTATTGTTCTTACAAACAGGCAAACTATATCTGCTAGCAAGACTTATCAACATAAAAAGTAATTTTATCAGTAAATGCAGATGAGGCCTGGTAAAGAAAGGTCACTAGACTGAAAACAGGGAAAAATGGGTAAGCAGTGAATCCCACATTTCAGCAGTCTATCTTGAATTCTTCTCAGTTAACAACCAGTGAACAACTGTGAAAATGTTTAAGTGTTAGAGTAGCAATAAGAGGGCTAAGCTTCCTTCATACAATAAGCAGAACACAAAGCTAAAACACCCACATACTTCACTCCATTTTGTATATATAAAATAAGCAATGTAGAATAATGATGATATTATTCCAACTTTTTTTATACAGCTTCTTTCTTAAAAGATTGATTCTGATTGTTTTTTGGAGACATCTTTACTGACCATGCTCAGAGCTAGTAGCTTTTTTTTTTCCAGAGTAGTTTTCTTTATTCCACTATTCATACACAATTTTTTCCAAAGAGGAAACTACATACAATTATTCTGATAATATGCACAACATTAAAGATTTAAGAATAAATAAGATACAAAACCAAATTGCCTTTTTACAATTTGCAGTTTATCTTTAGATTCAGAGCACTGTACGTGAGACACCCAGGAGAATTTATCTTTATTTACTTCAATAACCTGTCTCTAATTTCCTACGGCATATAATAGTTATAGACTTATTTTCAAATATTATACTCAAGACTGAGTAAAATTTAGGGAAAAATTAAAAAAATTACCTTCAAAAACTCTGAAGGCTCTCTTGCAGCTTGGTAAAGGCCATTTTGTAGAATTTGATTTTTGAAAATTTTCTTTTAACTTCAAATATTCCGTAGGGAAAAAAGTTTTGGTAGAGTTGTTCAGTTCTACAAGAATTAATAGGAAAGAATATATACATCAATGCTGTAAATACAGCAATAATTTGCATACATTTATACTACAAAATAAAAATCCCTTATATACTGTGTAATCTTTTTTCTGATTATGACATCTACAAAATTGTTTTAAATTCACATAAATCCAAGCATTTCCAGATATAGCAAGAAAAAGTCTTAAACATGCTGTCTTGATCCTATTCCTCTGTAAAAAACCCATTTAGGAAAGATGATGTCAAATGCTAGCAAAATAAAATACACAATAAATGAGGCTATTTAACATATAAAACTTTGATGACCTCTGTGAATGAAAGGACGTCTGTCAAACTGACTGGTATTAATTGTTAGCTCATATTGTTTTTTGTTTAACACCATCACGCAGTAACAGTCAGTAATGCAAGGAGAAGGGAATTTTTAATTTTTTTTTTAAAACATTGTGTATTAACAGAAATTAAGAACACATTTGTAGAATGATCGATGACACATTGCAATACTTCATATAATTTACTGTTCTTAAGAAATCATCAACTTCTTGGGACATAGTGTAGGGAAATACCTACATGGACCGCAACTCAAAACTGTCAAAACTATCCAAAGCAATACAACAATGGAAAACTATTTAAAACCAATCACATTTTCCTACCACAGAACTGATCTGCTTGTAAATGAGCTCCCAACTTAGTAGTTAATAGACCAAACTTCGACCCCATTCCCCACCCCCATCCTGGCCCTTCAAGCCTCCACAGCTCCAGATCAATACTAGTAATAGCAACTGCTACCATAATTCCTTCTCTACCTTAAAAGAAATAAAAGCCCCTTCTCAGAGCTTTGAAAAGGCTTATTTATTATTACTTTACCTGGTTCATTACAATTACACATACTTTTTCAATAATCAATGTTTTATGAAAGGATCAAATCTTTTTCTCTGGCAAATTCGAGAAAGTTAATATTTTTGTGAGCAGGCTCCAGAAAGAAGAAAAAATTCCATATGCCCTTTGGTTGCAGTAGCTTTTCTCATCTAAGAAGATGGCATTAGCAGATTTGAAGCAAAAAAATATATGCTGGTTTGATTCTGAAAATGACTCTATATTTCACCATGTCAAAACACAAGTGGAACGAGGGTACACAGCACATGCGGAGTATGAAAATCTCCAAAGTCTTATATCTTATTACGTGAAAACAGCACTACTGCATTGACAGCACTCTGTCAGTGAAAGGAAAGAGGCCCTTTTCTCTCCTAAATGTAAAAGGAACAAACTGTGTATTTTTCACTAGTGTTTTTTTATTTTTAAACCAGAGCTTTATATGCTACTGGACATACTTGGATTAACTACTACTTGGATTCAGAGATATAATCTCTGATGAGACTCTGCCTCTCACAGCATCAACAGAGAATATTTTAGTTTCCTTCCATGGGCCAGAAAAATTGACTCAGCTCTTTCAACTTTATTGTCCAAATTTAAACACTGAAACCTCTGGTGAGGCATCTAATTCCTGTTTTTCAAAAAAGGCAATGGTTCCAACTTTTACTAGCTTTTAGAAATTTGCCTGGTTAGACTTTTAATGGACGACTCTTTCAGGCTTGCCAGGCCACCCGTCTTTCTGTGTGTATGCAGCCCTTTCCCTGCCACATGCCTGGATCTCCTGTGCACAGCCACCACTCCGAATCTGTGCTTCTCCACAGTGGTGGATATACAGCACAAGTCATCGACAGGCATGGAACTTTATATGAACGGAAGTGTAGAGGCTCACTCTCTCCCTGATTAGAAAGGCATTTAAAAGACAGAGTTACTCTAAGTGGGTTGCTGTAATCAGCAGTTGTCTGAAGTATATTGTGGGCACCATATGATCTGACCACATGTGAGTTTATCCTGATGGGAGAAGGGTTTTTAAGAAAGTCTTTAAGAAAGACAGGAATGTCAGTGGAAACCAGTGGAAAAGGCTTGATAGAGGCAACAGGCCAGAGGAAGTATCCTCAGGGGTCAGATCCAGCTTGGTAGCTCTGGATTAATTACTGTTTTTCTTCATCATTGGTGGATAATTGACCTGTTAGACTTTTCTTGATATGTTATGTGCATTCTTCTGTTTCAGTTATGTTCCGTTTGCAAAACTGCAGAAGCTAAAAAGTGAAATCCTGAATGTCTCCTTAAATGTTTTCTTTTTGAGATACCTTTGTAAAATAAAATACAGTTACACAAAAGGAAAGCTGCATAAAGCAACAAGAATAAATTAGTGAGGAAAATAAAGCATCCCAGCTGCAGCATTAGATAACTACGTAAAAAAAGACTAGCAACTTTATTTTCCTGGCTGTAAAAAACTACAGCAGCAGTGACTTTCACATAACTTTTAAGAGGTTTAATAAATCTCCCAAGTAAAAAAAATATTTACTCTCCTTTAATTGGCCTGGCACCATCCATCTTCCTTAATGTGTTGATTTTACTCATTTCTCTAAGGATACAATATCATCCTTAATATTTCTTTGTTGATTTAAAAGCTGCCCAATATATTATGCACTGGCAAATTGCAAAGTATTTTTCTTAATAAATGTGTAATAAAAAAAAGTAAATGTAGCATATCTATTTTCAAATATATTGCTAAGTCAAGTATATATTGCTATATACTGAATAGTAATATACAAACAGCTGCTGTAAGGCCATATGCATTTCTCTCATCTGAAGCTGTTAATTATGAACACATCTCATACACTGTTATGGCTCACTATTTACAGTAGAATCTCTATTTACATATTTATGACATTATTTATACTTAAGGCACACAAATCCTTTTCTTAAAGAAGTGACATACCTTCTAAATATTTTCATAGAATGGGGTAGGTTGGAGGGGCTATCTTGAGATCAACTAGTCTAACACCCCCTGCTCAAGCAGGGTCAGCTACAGCAGGTTGTCCAAGAGCAAGTACAGTTGGGTTTTGAGCATCTCCGCAGCTGGAGACTTCACAGCCTCTCTGGTGGTTTGACCACTCTTACAGGAAAACGTGTTTTCTTGTCTTCAAATGGAATTTCATGTTTTCAATTTGTGCCCACTGCCTCTTGTTCGATCAGTTGGTTTAACTAAGAAGAGTCTAGATCCCTCTTCTTCATTCCTTCCTATCAGGTATTTTTACACACTGCCTCTTAACTATTTAAAGGCTACAAATAATCTTGATATTGTTATTTCACTTAAATGTATTGAGAAGTTTTGCAAATACATTTTAGCAAGCTCTATATTGTCTCTTTGTGCTCTCCTAGCAATATGTTACTGCAGCAAATGTGATAAATAGCTTCTTTAAAATTTAAGTAGCCCTGAAACAACTAAAAGTGAGTCTCCACTGATGAAATACGCTTCATCTGTACATCAAATCCAAAGAAGCATCAAACATTAAGCAAATCAAGTGAGAACAGCTTGAAACCTCTACACACTAGACAGGCAGGGTGCTGACAGTGCTCAGCTGCTGCTTTCCATCCATTTTCTCTGCTGCAGTGCTGACACAGTCCCTGCCTCTGTCCACCAGCAGCACCCCAGAGAACCATCCTGGGGCAACCAGTTTGCCTGAAATGCCTCCTCCTTGCTCAAACAAGTTCTTATTTAGCCCAGTCAGTTCCTTGAACTGGATTGCCATCATATCAAACGAAGTTGTGCCTGTGCAGAGGAAGAGTCTGTACACAACCAGAAATGCAAGCTGGGGAACTTTGCTGATCAATGTGAAATCTGCTCCCTCAAATTGCCATCATCACAGCACTTTCTCAGTTTAAAAAGGATCACTGAAAGATCTCTGTACCATGCAAAAATAAGCAAACATTCCTTCATGGCCCAGTAATTTCCATTACTTTATGACCTGTTTATGCACAGTTTCAAGCGCTGTAAAGGACCAGCTCCAGGTATCATACTGCAATTTTATCCATGGTGTTTGAATATACCTTTAAGCTCCACTATTGAAGGACTGACTCATGCTGTTGCAGGTACCCCATTTACAGCATTATTTACCCTCTTCTATCCCTGTACCCATTCTGACACAAAGCACCCCTTACCTACCATGTTTTCCTGCTGCTGAAAGTCAGGAACACTAGAGATAAGGGTGTAAGAGACCAGTAAAAGAGAATTTAAAACCAAGACTAGTCAGGAGGTTTCTATAAATCTGAGGGCCCTTATTTTTACCTGTAGTTAAATTAAACTCATAAAACCAAGAAAAGAACATTTTCTTTCATGGCATTAAGTTAAATATAAAAATTCTTTTCTGTTAGGATATTTTGAGTAATTGTTATGTTTGGAATTTGTGATTATTTAGCAAGAGGAAACTAAAGAAACACAAAATATCTGAACTTCACTTCAAAGATAAAGAAGTTTTAAAATATGCATCCAGAATAGTTACTTCCACAGCAAAAAACCTGTGTGAACTAGTCCTAGGAAGATTTAAATGTAAAGAAAACCTAACAGTGGATTAACATCACCAAATTTTGCTCTGCATGCATTTTGGATATGGTCCATTTAATACTATTATTTATTTATTTCTTCATTTTACGATTATATTTAGTTAGCAAGGTTTTACTATACTTTTAACTACATATTTCATTACATACATTCAGGCCAGAAATACGGAAGGAAAACTACAAATATTTTTCTGTATTGTAAATATTTTTTATAAAATTTTATAAAAATATTAAAAAATTTATACCTTTTTGGAAAAAGACTCTGGCAATTGTAGTGCGACACAGTGGACATGGAGTGTTGGCTGGATTGTCTTTGGCAAGCATCCTTAAGCAAGGTTCACAAAAAATGTGGTGGCATGGATAGCACATGTAAGGGTTGAAATAAACATCCAGGCACACTGCACAGAGATAGCTTTCTTTATCTCCTCTGAGTTCATGCTCATCTTCTGTATGCAGGTCATCATGGGCAGTCTGCAAGAAGAAAAAGAAAACATCTTGTCACAGCTCAGCTCATAACTATTTTGGATAAATCAACTGGCAGGGAGGTGACTTTATATAATGCATAACAAGTTGATACACACTGGTGATATCCTTAATTTTTAATACAGGTTACTTTTAATAAAATGATGAAACATATTAATAAGACAGGAATGTCACAACAAGCACTCTGTGGGAAAGGAGAACAAAAATCATGTAAGACAGTAAAAGAATGAAATAACAAAAAGGCTGAGTAAAACTGTACCATGATCAGACTTAGTTTATAACAAATTTTTAACAATTTATTTGTAACTTTATTAGCAAAATGTTTGGTTTCTTTGCAAAAAAAGGCAAACAAAATAAAAAAACTCTAAAACCAACTTGTGGATTGTTCTACCTTTGAAGGGTAAATTGTGAAGGGTATGTTTCAGCAAGAATAATTACTCACAGTTTAAAACAAGCTACAACTTTATTATTACAACATAGAATTACTTTATTACAACTTAGAGCAGAAAGTCAAGAAAACCCTTTGGTAACTGCTTGGTTTTACCAGCACATATGCTCCATATTTCCTTGCATTGATTTATTTGTAGAGGACATAGTTGGACTTCCCAAATGGTGTACATACCACATGAGTGAAACAACTCGTGTATATTGCCAGGTTCCTGCTTCTCTCCCATCAGATGATTAAAACTTTCTATGTGATTTGAACAAATTATACAAATGGCAACCATGTTTTTTGGCTTAAAGAAAAAGACTTTTTTATTTCATCTCTATGGGAGCCACACAAGAGACACTGACTTTGCTTTAGCTCTTCTATCCATCCTCTCTGCTTCACAGCTACCAGAATCCAACATAGCCCAAAAGGCAAGAGAACCACCAGGAAGGAACCAATAGACACTAATAAGAAAAGATTCTGTATATATGCTACCAGTAAAAGGAGGTTCAGAGTAAAATCTCTGATTATGATTCAGTGATAATCCTAAACTAAGCAAATACAATATTTGCTCAAGATGCCAAACTATAAAAAAAACCTTGCAAACCCCTTCATATTAAACCAACAAATTTAGAATGCTTTGTAAGCTCACAAATATCCACAGTTAAAGGGAATGATGGCCAATAAAGGAAATCAGTTCTTTGCTTCATGTGATTATCTTGTGAAGATAATCACCTGAAATAAAACTTGGAAAAAATGCACAAAACTGTATTTCACAGAAATATTAACCCAGCAAAGATTAATGATCAAAGGTGGGATTTTTTAAAAGGTCTTAAAGTTAAGTAACCATTAGAGAAAATTTTCCATTTATTTCACTTTTTAAACAGAAGAATGAAAGCCTAAAGATACCTGTGCATGCTTTGTGAACGCAAACACAATTCCAAGTTAATTAGTACTTGATTTACTACTAGTGAATAATATTCCTGTCAATAAATTGCACTGAAATGAAAGCAGAAGAATCTAAATAGCTTAAAGGGCTATATTCTTTGAGGAAGACTTTTGAAAATCTCTTACTCTAGTGGCCTGAAAGGGTCAGCTAGAGATTTGGGCCAAGATAGCAGTCCCTCCTGAAAGGGTTGGACGTCCTCGAAATGATCCTTAGCAAATAAGTAATTTTCCATGGATATGTGACTAACAGAAGAGAAACATAATAAAAGAAACCAGCTGTGTTTTAAGTTAGTAAATATAATGTTCTTTTAACTTTTTTTACTCTGTGTTGATTGTACTGTTCCCATGAGAAAAATGTTGTTATTAATAGTACACGATAAGCTTAAGCCAGAACTTCCTTAACCGTGTGTATAAATACCATCACATTGAATAAACGTTGCTATTTGCCACCAGAGCTGTAGCCCGCCTGTTTGTAAGGTGATCAAGTGAGCTGGTCTCCGTCAATTCTTTTTCCACTTTTAAATGAAAACAGTATGAAAGCAGAGTCATTAGTATAAAACTAATGAAAAGTCATTCAGCATGGACATGTCATTTTCAGAGTGCTTTGCAGCAATCTGGTACTAAGGATAAGACATAACCGTATAGCTGGGATGGGAAGTGTTAAGTGTCACAGTGCTGTGCAGTATCGAGAATTAAAGACCTAGCAATGTGAGGTACTGGCCTGAGTAGTATTATGCACTGTGAAATGGCTGGGCATTAAATACCACAACAGGGTGCAGAAAATTCTGTAAGTGTTGAAGACCCTTGTGGAAAGAAGACTGAGGAAACAAGACATGCATTATTAATGTGTGGCCTACTAATACATCCAAATCGTCTCTTAAAACGAGAAACGTTATTTATCTTTGCCAAAAAACTATGGAGATCCCTTTCTAGACTGCACTTGTAAATTAACAGTGACTACATGCTCCACTAGACAATGATAACATTTTTCAGTAATTCCTTACTAAAAGATACTGACATGTGGTGATCAGAATACATATTCTTTTAGATGTTACATAGACTGGTTAGGAGGGGAAGAATTTCTTTCTGTCTTTGTATGTTTAAAGTAAGGGTGCATAAAACTGTAGTCTCTTTGTGGAGGCAACTTCTTTACTGCTCTCTTATATAAACAGTACCTCAAAAGGGGAACAGGGTATGGGAGACTCAAAAAGCTAAATTTTAACCTTATAAACCAGGAGGAAGACTGCTACATTGCGCATTTGCATACCTCACATTTTGAGAGTGCAGTATGCATATTCTCCTTTGTTCTCTTGGAAGCTACCTCTTGGTAATCTGCTCTACAGTATTAGTCAGTTGTACATAAATAGAACTACATTGATTTGCAGCTACAAAATAGACTTAAGTTACACTATATAACAAGAATCATACACCTCAGGTCTGAAAAAGTCTGAAAGAATGAATAAAGACCCTGTTCTTTACATAAATGGGTCAAAAAGAATGAAATACTTTCTGGATGTTGCCAGAAAAAAATAATCACTGGGTTTAGCCTGATTTCCAACAGAAATGCAGCTTACAGGAGTGCCGAGACTATCTGTCTGCCAGGTTGTCCCACAACAGCTTTTGAATCTATTCATCAGTTGTAACCAAGCCTGATACGAGGGTTGTGACCTCAGGTATACTGGCTTCCTGAAAACTTCATAAAAAATTGACAGCTACATTGAGTAGAGAGGCTGAAATGAGTGCAATTGCTATAAGAAAGTCTGCAGGTGTTTTGTTGCTTTGAATATAATTTACCTAGACTAATTGCTGCAGATTAAATTGGTGACTTTTTATAGAGTTTCAGAAGTAAACTCAGAAAACAAATCCAAATCCAATTTTAAAACACAGGTAAAACCCTACAAAAATTCTTTACTCGCTAAACCAGCAGAAGTACTTCCAAATGAGGCCATAAGGTCCACCAGGGTTAGTATGCCTTTGAGCGCTCTGTTTCAGTTGACTGGCATGATGAAAGCAAAAGGGCACCTTTTCAGGTGTTCGACAAACCGAAGCTTGAAACACATCAATCGTAACAGGGCAGAGGTCCCACTGCTTAAGGCTTAAATATCTGTGCGTGTAAATAATTCAGTCAAACCTGCACTCTTAAACTTCTTACCATACAACATTTCAGAAAAATCCAAAGACAAGCCAAAACATTCAGAGCAGAGCAAAGCAGCCTACTACCTATTGCCATGTTTTCTGTTCAGGTCATCTCTGCTGCATTTGGATTGGATAAATTGCACAAGTGCAAAAAATTGAAGGGCATTTTCTTCATTCTTCAAGAGAACTTTTGTTTAAACCTAAAGTGTAACATTCTTCTCTATATCATTTAGAAATATATTTAGGCAGTGGAATTGTCTATCTTGTGTGACTAAATGCTTTGCAGACCAAGACTTCTAAGGTAACTACGGACGGGACATCTATACTTTTTGCATATGGGGCTCCAAAGAGACAATAGATCAATAGAACAAATAAAGAAAGTGAAAATCAGAATACTTCCATCAGATATTTGTGCTCTAAGCTCTTGTTAGTCACTTCCCTGTTCCAGCAAAAACAAACTGCCTTCCTGCTTCTCAGAGAAGATATGCTCCTTAACACTCTTAATTCTCTTTCACTCTCTATTTGAGTTATCAAAGTTGTTCTGAGGTCATGTTAATTCATGAGGGCTACTGCTTTTCAGACCTCAAGACTTTTTGATGATCCAAACTTTTTTTCCCACCCTTTAGCTGTTTGCCTAATTAAATATGCTCTATTTGATTTGTTTAATCAAATATATGTATACACAGTAACTTCTGTCTATCAATCTTGAAGTGTTTCCATCTTCAGCAAATGATGGCTACAATAGTACTGTTAAAATCCTTTCTTAATCCTGAATGATGTCATAGTGAACAGCACAGCCAAGTTAAACTTCTTGTCTAGTTAAAGTTTACTGAATTATTTTGAATAGGCCATAGTTGAGAAAATTAATATCATGTTTTCAATGTTTACTGTGTCCAAACATTACAAATGCTACAAACAGAGACAGGTCAATATTCTATGAGTTTATCATGCTCCCGCTTATAATAATTCTCTAGTCTATTATTTTAGTATCTGAGCATGTCACAAGTGCAACTCATCACAACTTGTCTGGTTAGCTTAATTTAATGTCTCTAATATGCATTAAAACTTCTTGTACTTTCCTACTGTGACTTTGTACTATCACCTACCTACTCAGCTATGACGACATCGTGAAGTTCTGCACAGTGCGGTTTGGACAGTGTGGCTGGCAGGTGACTGCCTTCACACAAATCACTGGCAAGTCATTAAAAGGTCGAAGTCTGCTAGCCACAAATAAAAATGCATGCAGAAAAAATGGATAGCATACAGAAAAGATACTAGAGATTAAAAATGGTAAACCAGTAGCCTGAAGATGAGATGCCCATAGAAGGCAAATTATGCTTGTTAGTTATAAACACTAAAGTGTAAGCTGGCACTAGTACTGTTTTGTTTTGCTCAGGTGCGATAGTTCAGGGGAAGGACTGAAAGGTGCTGACAAGGCTGTGCATAGCCTGCAAATGTTTGAAAATTGCTCTGAATTCACTATTCTTCTCAAAAGTCATTGTGTTGTGCACCCTGAAATATAAGTAAGTCTTCTCATATGCTGGGCTGAAAAATTATCTCTAAGATATTGTTGAAGCAGAAAGGAGATAGGAAAGGAGACAATTTTTTTGGTCCCAGACTGAAACAATGGGCATAGCTAGGAGCTGAGCAACTGACATGCATGGACACAGGGCCTTGCTTCAGTGCTTACAAACACTGTCTGCAGCAGCTGTACTGGAAACTATTCTGTATAATTAGTAAGCAAGAAGTCAAGTGCCCAGAGCCACGGAATTATGCATTTCATTTAACCCATGGGATGTTGCCTCTTGGATGAGGCCACTAACATCATCAGTAGAGTAGAGGCCTCACCAGCAGAAGGTGTAGGGTAATGAAAACCCTCTCAGTTCTATGGAGTCTTGTAAGACCAAAAAACTCTTCATGCATTGAATGCTGGGACACCTTCATAACCACAAGTTAAATGTGGATATAGAAAACAAGTGGAAGAATACAGCTTATGCTTGTCCAAAAGGAATGTATTCTCTTGCTGCCTACACAGACTGCTTTTAAAGGCTTTCCTGAAGTTCTTTAAAGGTTGTTACTGAGATCTCTTCTAGAATAACATACGATTTAAAACTGGCATTGAAAACCAGAGTGAGCACAAGGACATATAAAAGCCTAAAATATATCCTACAACAGAAGGCAAAGGAATTCAATCAGCTTGATTTTGAAAAATCTGTCATAAAAAGGAACAATAAGATGTCACATCTTACAGGTGCTATTAACCCTTCAAACTGAAAATAAGCTATTGATTTGAAGAGAACAATAAAAATTTAAATTGATTGTCAGTGTGATAAGCTATTCACCACTTGTAGGCTACATATGCAGACTATGTTTTCCAAAATAGCTAATCTCATGGCCTGTACATTAATGGAGTAAGTAGAGCACACTGCGTGCAAAGCCTATGGGAGACTGTTTATCAGCATGTAAGCAGAGAGAAGTTAAGTAAGATATAGTACTAGCACTGAAATGGTTGTACTAATCCAGCACTCTATGGAACATAATAACCATTCTCATACATGGACTTTTCACTGCAGTCTAAGTAGGTTCAGCCTGCATTTCTCCTTTATGGAAAGCTATTATAGCAAAAAATACCAAGGCAATTTGACAATATCTGACTTTTGTAGACCTAAAACTATTACAAAGAAACAATAAAAACATGACTCAGAATGAATTGAAATTTTTACAGGGTATATTTATTTAATCTAACTGTGCAAGGAACCATGTCTTTTTTACCCCAGTTAGCAAATAAATTAATGAACATTATTTAGGGCACTTTTTAAACTTAGAATCATTAAGAGTTAAAGATCTAGAATAACCTCAGTTGCCTGCTAATGACAAACATAATTTAAATTAATGAAATGTATTGTTGATATGATTTCCTTTAAGTAAAAGGAAATTTTGAGGGCACAACTAGAGTACCTTAAGAAAAATGAATTTATAAAATGACTTGATACATGGCAAGTGCACCAGTTTGTCTCACTGAAATATTTTTACTTTAGCAGATCTTTAATCTCATTCACATCAGGAGATAATGGGTTATTTTGTGGAAGAAGTGAAAAACAGAAAACAGATGAAGGAGAAAAAAAGATCTCTTCTCTTTTTATTCCTGTACACATTTCACAGAACTAGAATAACGATTATTTTATTGTTTAACTGAAACAGATCATACAGAACTGAATAACCCTTGTGCTAGATGTTGTCCATGGGTGCTATGCAATTATCCCCTTTCTTTTGAAGCATCTTATATACTATATTTCAGTTTCTTGTTATGAAGAATTTGAAATTATTTAAGCATTTCTTGTCATGCAATTTGGCTAATCTCTGAAGTTCCTTCTGTAAAGTAACTGAACTTTTAAGCTTTTGGAATACACATCTAAACTGGTAACCCTAGATATTATTACCTTCTTGGAAATTTCTCTTAGAAGAATAATATTTACGGTGTAAGGAACATCTGTAAACCCAGCATTTATGGAGATCTCTTGAAGATCATGACAACTGCTTAATTGAATTATCCTGAAGTATTATTCCTATTAAAATAATTTAATTATCAAGATGAATTCAGAAACAGGCCACTGAGATAAATATTTCTCACAGTACCCGAACCACAATCAACTTACAGCTTTAATATTTATAACCACTCCTAAACCAGTATATAAGAAATAAGACCAATGTTACAAGTCTTTCTTAATTTTGATTTTGCATTTAATAAAACAAACATATTATCTATTCAGACATTTAAGAGAACTACATGAGCTTTGTAGGCCAGTTGGCAAATGAAGTTTCATATAAAAAATAAATACAGAGAGTACCCAGGCTCAGATATTAGTATCACTACACATAACAATAAAGCAAACATTAATAATCCTTCATGTTTATTGTAACCAGTATTTCAAACAAAGAGAAAGAAAATTAATTTGCAGAGGCCTGCAGAAGCTTCTATGAATCTCCTTGAGCCTTGATGCAATGCCTAAACAACAGCCCTTCTAGTGCGAACTGCATGCAGAGAAAACATTTTGATTTTTCACAATTTCTTCTTTTTATAGAAGTTGCAGGGGAAAAAAGGACAATATTTTTTGTCCTTTTGGTACTACGGATCTCCTTTGCATTTTGGAAACTGTTCATACCTCAGTGTATCTCCACCTCTGAAACACGGCTTTATAAACAACAGCACCAATCTACAGATTCTAAGTTTCCTACCAAAGCATCATTGTTCCTGGGATTTACCAGCTCCAAGTACAGTTATACAGCAACTGCATAGAGCTATCCGCTAACTGTTACCAAAAGATCAACGCAATGAGACTTACACAGCTTTTCTGGCTGCTAAATATTACTACAGAATACTTAACTACTGCTTTGTACAAAAAGATGGGTTTGCTGAACTTAACTCTCATCACAGGCATTTTAAAAAATGTCTTTAAATAAATTTTACACAAATTTCTGAGTAGTATTATAGAAGTGTTACTTTCCTTTTGGACACCAAATGTGCTGGTTACATGGCGCCTCTAATTCTATTAATGCCGTAATAACACAGATTTCCAACACTGCCTGGGCCAGAAGTACTTGCCTTTTCTTCATCAGATAAAAGAGAATTTAGGTATGAACCATCACAGCTGTGACTTAAAGACAGAGATAAATTAACTGTGCCTTTATCTGTATTCACCTGGACACACACTGCTTATGCCCAACCCTGACTCTTCAGACAGACACCTGTCAAGAGTGACATCCCTCTGTCTCGGCTGGGTGCCCACAGCGAACTTTTCACTGGGCTAGGACATGCACACCTCTCCATAATCCACGTGTAGTAGATGGTGTAATGCAAAATTAAAACAAAAACCACCAAAATACAAAACTGTTTTAAATGTCTTCATGTAGCAATAGAAAAAAAAAGTCCCTTTTGTTTATTCTTTTCATGCAGACTTCACAGATTCATATTGAAATCTGATCCTGCACTGTTTAAAAAAAAATATTCAAGTTGATCTACAGTAACAAAATGCAATGCAACTGTTCCATATAGTGCTTTTCTAATAAATAATGTCTAGATGCTCAATTTGATTAATAATTCTCAACTCTTACTCTTTATGATATTTTATCAGAAATTTTATTATAAATTATAGCTCTGTGATGGCAGCTGTCAACAATAAACACTACAATCTTTTCTTTGTATTTTATTCAGTCATATCCAAAGTCATCCAAGCTGTGCAAAAGCTTGATTTCCTCAAATTTAACCATTAGATGCCTTGGTCTGAGAGTGCTGAACATGGATGGCTTCAAAGGAGTCAGCTGTCAATAAAATAATACATAAATAATATTCCCACCTGGAGTATTGTGTTCTTTTCTGAAATCCCCAACATAAGAAGGATATGGAACTGTTGGAATGGGTCCAGAGGAGGGCTGTGAAGATGATCAGAGGGCTGGAACACCTCTGCTATGAGAATGGGCTGAAAGAGTTGGAGTTGTTCAGCCTGGAGAAGAGAAAGCTCTGGGGAGCCCTCATAGTGTCCTTCCAGTACCTGAAGGGGCTACAGAAAAGCTGGGGAGGGACTTTTTACAAGGGCAAGCAGTGAAACAACAAGTGGGAACGGCGTCAAATTGTAAGGGGGAAGATTGAGATTAGACCTTAGGAAGAAGTTCTTCACGCTGAGGTCGGTGAGGCTCTAGCACAGGTTGCCCAGGGAAGCTATGGATGCCTCCTTCCTGTAGGTGTCCAAGGCCAGGCTGGCTGGGGCCTTGAGCAACCTGGTCTGGTGGGATGTGTCCCTGCCCATGGCAGGGGAGTTGGAACTGGATGGGCTTTAATGTCCCTTCCAACACAAACCATTCTATGATTCCAGGAAAAAAAACCCTCTTTCCAGATACTTGATTTAAGCTGCTGCTATCCAAATCTTTTCTATCTGATGAATAGATTAGAAATTATTGCTGATACTTTATTTCTCAGAAAAAGTGAAAGGTACGTGCACATTTCTATAATAATTACTAATTTCACAAAAACGTCAATAAATTTTTCATTTCAGATGAAACAAACCACATTCCCAGAACAGGTATTACAACATTCAGACTTTATCATATGCAAGAATTTTCTATCTTGTATAGGCATCTGGCTTCATTATCCCCATAAGTTATTTGTGAAAATGGTAAGGCCATTCTAAATTTTAGGGTGGCAACACTTCCCATGAGCATTCCTACAGAAGTCTTCGAGGTTCTGAGTAACAACCTCTGACAATTTTGTTGTCTCTGCTACTGCAGATTTTCCTGCTAGTTAAATATTTCACAAGGCTTCTCAGAAACTGAAGATGAAAATCCACCATCCCCCTTGCAAAAAACCAGAGTTTTAAGCATTTCTTTGGAATGATAGGATGCTGAAACAGAAAAGTCAAGCTGAACTTCTGCTATTTCACATTTCTCTTCCTGGATTAAAAAAGCAGGAGGCAAATATTAATGTTAATAAAATACACTCACCAACAGAAAGATTTAAGAAATACTGCACTAAAATCTAAAACAGACTATAAATAGGTTTAGTAGCAAAAAGAAAGCAACCAAAAAATACTCTGTAACTGTGTAAGAGAGATTACAAGGCTAAAAAAAATCCCAGACCATTTAACTGCGACTATCACTTCTCAAACTCCATTTCTTTTACAACTTCTTTAAAACATAAACCTTCCAAAGTGTCTAGTCAGTCCACAAATTGAAGATTTCTGAATGTTAAGCAGCAGACTGACAACAAGATCTTTTGACAAGCCATATCAGCTGTCACATTCTCTTGTACACAAAATTCTTCACCTATTAGCAATGGGTTAGGCATGATACTTGACACCTTTTTAACTGGGACATATTGTTACACATAGTTTCATTTACGATACAGATGCTACTCTGCTAATTATTATGCCATGTTTCTGTTTAAACAATGCATTGCTATGAGATCAGACTTTTGAATTAAAAAAGTGAAAACAACAGTGATGCTACATGATTTTCTTATCTACTTGCATTGCTTATGAAATTTTATTAGCAAAGGAAACAAGTACTTAACTATATTTGCACAGGAATTTAATTCAAAATTTCTCTTATCTTTGTGTAAAGGGACTACAGCCCTGTTAATGATATAGAAGTGCCATAAAAAGTTTTGCAAAGAATAAACTAGATGAGGAAATAACAAAACCTGTCCTCTACTCAGCGTTTCAGGGTACTCTAATATAGGTGACAGTCAGCAGGTAGAATTAGACTTCTTCACGCTTAGAACATACTGGACAACAATGTTCCAGAGGAAGCCTCACTGCCAGTTACTAAGCTCTGATCCATGGCTTGCAACATTACAGTTTCACTCTCGACTAGATGCACTGCTACAAACTGATGCCTATGGAATGTAATCCATCTTCTGTGACTCAGAGGGTGTTGGATAAGGGACTTGCCTCAAGACAGGTTCCCATGTTTCTCTCTTCAGAGAGGCTGTGAGATACAAAGATAAGTCAGGGAAGAAGCACCATAAAGCACTGCTGCTGCAATGCTCAACAAAAAGAGACTGCTTTTTTAGTGTAAGGGTGATGCTGAACTGGTTTTCTTGCACTAACAAAAGTAATCCACATTCTGATGAGCTGTGTAGGAAAAATGGAAACAAATGTTTCTTTATTTTTGAGAAAATGTGTCTGGCAATAAATTTTTATTTTGATACCAGGGGTTTTCTTTCATTCAGGCATATTTCATATCTTCCTTGTAACATTTACATTTATACTGCACACTAACATGAAATTTATCTTTCTAGTATTAGCTAAATACAAAAGAGCAATACATGTCATTAATGAAGGGAACTGTACAGAAACACTCTTTCTGTTCTCATTTTCACCTATGAATTATTATTTCAATAAAATGTCTACGTAGCAAGAAAATGTGCTTCACGCTTTGTGAATTGATTACACTGTAACAGAATACTTAACAGTATGTTGTTCATGTCATGTCCAGAAACTGGAGAGGCTCCAACACATTCTAACTGAAGAATTCCAATTTCTTCATAATACTACATAGCAAATGCATTTAATAAACATTCATCTCCAAAGAGAACTCAAACTAACTTTCCACCTTCCCATTTTGCTTATATGCACAAATAATTAAAATGACAAAGCTTGCTTAAAAAATAACAAAAACATTTTGGTAAATGATAATGAGTAATAAAAGTTCATCTATGAAAAAGCTTAGAAAAATTTCAATCAAAAAATTCAGTTCAAAATCAGTGACAATCTCTATAGCTAATTAAATTGTCATAAAAGTCTTCATCAGCTTTTGCTGAAGCTATTGTTCAGATGAGTTAGGTCAGTCTTCTTGAAGGTCCTTTACAAGGGTGTTCAGGGGATCCCGTTTCACTTACTGACCTCCCTAAGAGTTATAGAAAACTGCCACCAAGTCGAACGCACAGGGAACACAGTTTTCTAATGAAGTATAAAGGAAGTAACAACTTGTGAAACACAGTTGTAGTGTCTGGATATCTGAAACTGCTAAAAAAAATAAGAAGGAAATGCTCAAATGTAATTTTGGCACTCTACGATAATACAGCTGATATAAAATAATAATAAATAGAATACAAAAAAATGTTTATACTTCTGACTGCAATATCAAGCACATACATGCAGAGAATTAAGGCAAATAATTTGATATTCAATTAAAAAATTAGACAGTATCCAGAGATTTCATTAGTCAAACATAATCAGCAGCCAAATAAAGACCAAGTTAAATAAAAAAGAGTATGTTTGGTATAATGGGATAGACTTCACACCATTCTTTTTACTACTGAACTTACTAGGAATATACTGCTTCAGTCAAACAACACTGTTTAGAGTCAATTAAAAAATCATATTGAGATTTTAGGACAATCTCTTATGATAAGAAACCACTTCAAATCCATGTTTACATATGAATGTTTTCATGGTTAAAAAGCAGAGACATCGTCCATTGGTATTCTTCACTAATTTCAAAAGCTTGCTGGGCCTTATCTTTCAAGACCCTAGAGGATATGAAGAAAATATTTTAATAGACAGAATTAATTTCTTCTATTGAAAACCTCAAAAGCAGTATAGGATGAGACTTCAGGAAACAAAGCAATTTAACTCCACCAAACACCAAGTATGAATTTATAAAATACACAAAATCTTCTGTAATTATGGCAAAGCATTTTAAAGCCACAGTTCGGCACTTTAGTCAACAAGAGGGTGAAATCATTTTCCATTAAAGTCATCTGGACAGGTCTAAGATTTTGTTCTGCAGTGTTAGATAGAAGACAAAGAAGGATAGTAGGAGTTTATTACAGCAGTGTAGCATTCATTCATTTAAAACTACTAAACAAAAAAAATACATTTATAAATGAACACATGGTAGCTACTAATTCTAATTATATAAGTGGAAGCACAAAGTCTCAGCAGATATTTATCTTTGAGCAAAAGCAACATTACCACAAAATAGCCTTAGATGCAGGCAAGACTCCTGTTTAAGGGTTAAATTTTTTTTTAAAAAACCTGATAAACATGATCATCTTTTCATATCTAAAATGGACCTTGAGCTTTTGAATTTATCTTAGCACTGGTACACCTTATCTAACAAGCTTAACTGCTCATGCAGCAAAACTGTCATACACATTCATTGCCAGTCTCATGATACCTGGATTTACAGAAGTGAAGACACTGCCCTGTATTTCACACATTTGACCCCCTTAGATACATGACAAAATAAATATTCAGATTTGACTATGGTAGCCCACAAAAAAAAATAATATCATCATCAGTAGACTAGGCATATCAAAAAATTCACTGCTGACAGCCCGAAAGTCCTTGTAAGACTGACACTAAGAAGGTATAAAAGAGTTTGGAAATTTGTACAAATAGAAACAAAACTGGAACATAAAGTTTACAACGTTTTCATGTGAAGACCAGTTCAATATAAACAAGGAAGAAAGGAACATCAGAAAGGGTTATTTCAGACTCATTGCTCTAAATTATGCAAAATGAACTGCAAATTATTTTCATGGCAAAGCACTGTATTCTATTTTGATGTCAGACTATATATTTCTCTTCTGAAAAAGTCAATAGATTTCTAATACTGCTTTTCAAGTACTACATAACGTTACCTAAATAGAGTTTTATTTTTAATTATCTACACCGACTAATAAAGAAGGACACTACTTTCTACTTTGTGTTCAGAAAAATGGAAGGGGGAAAAGAAGAAACTCAAAATAATCTTACTGGACTTCAGCAGAGGACAGATCTTGCACAAGAGCACCCTTGCATAATTCAGGACTGTCAAGAGAGGCCATGGAAGCTTTCCGATGCTAGCTACTAATTTTAATTTGCTTAATGTGGGCAGCATCCTATGTCCTAGTTTAGCAGAATGGGAAGGTCTTTTCTAATGAGAAAACATAACAAGCCAAGACAAAAGACCCAACAGGGTGAAGAACACAAAGCAAACCAATGCCATTTAGTTTGATTGTGCTGGGCTGTTTGCCTCCTTGATGTAACGATGTAGCTGCAAAACTGTGATGATTTTTAGATGTATTATTTATGTCAGTTCTTCAGGAAAAAACAGGGCATGTCTGGAGAAACAAAGCTTATTTTTATACTGTTCAGAGACCTGCCCATCTTAAAAATACTAAAACTTGTTAGGCTACACACTTTTCATTTATGGCTTTCACAGTGCATTTAATGGGAGGCTAGGACATTATTTTGGGTTTTAAAGGATGCAGGCTAAAGCCCTCAAGCAGAAGATCCGACATAAAGCCTTTGTGAAGGGTACAAATATTTAGAGTGCACATGACAAATTCAAGCACCCAACATTTTGTAACTAAAAAGAAGTTCTTGTCCTTCATTCTGCACATAAACCTTCAAAAGTAATAAAATTTAACTGGTGGAGACAACCTGAAAGAAAAACTCAGTGATGCGAGCTCTGCCCTTCTCAAGCGTGAGTGCAGTCTTAGCTCTGAAGTCCATCACTGTCAACTTGAGTCACTTAACCATGGATCATTTAGTGGATATGTGGAGTATGAAAAGGCAAGGAAACAGACCTAGCTGGGAACTGGAGATGGTGATGGGGAAAAAAACGCAGAGAAAAGCATGAACGTGTGTCAAAAAACAACTACCAATGAGAGAAAATGTCTTCATAGCCATCCTTAATGTGGCTCTGCTCAGTACTTGTGGCCAAAAGCAGTGCTGGTAACATACCAGTATTTTGGCTGTTGCTGAAGAGTGTTTGCATAGTGTCAAAGCTTCCTTTCTGCCCACCACTGCAAGAGGCCTGGGGGTGGGCTTGAGGCTGGGAGTAGATACAGCAAGATAGCTGACCCACACCATAGGATGTAACACTCAGCAATAAATCCTCAGGAAAATGAAGAGGAGGGTGGGATGTTTGTGGTTCTCACATTTTTCTGTATAAGCAACCACTATGTGTTCTGAGGTCCTGCTTACTAGGAGACAGCTGAACATCTGCCTGCTGATAGGGGGGACTGAATAAATTCCTCTTCTTGTGTTGCTTGTGCACACAGCTTGTATTTTCCCTATTAAACTGTCACTATCTTGACCATGAATCCTCTTGCCTTCCATTTCCCCCACATCCTGGGGGAGAGCTGAATGAGCAAGAGGCTGGATGGATGTTTGGCTGCTGGCCAGGGTCTGCCTGAAACAGTTCTGAAGGTACTGAGCAAATATTGCTAAGTGTTTAATTATTCTTCCAAAGGCTGTATCTTGTCAGGAATAAAGAGGTACACAGGTCACAAACCATTTTCTTTAAAAAAGAAAAAAAAAATCAAACAAAACCCAAGTCACCTGTTGTATAACTGTGGAGGATAATTAAACCATTAAAGAATACAAGAGAGCATAATAAATTTTGCTCTGTGTACCAAAGTAAATGATGTACAGAAGTTTTTAATAGTTCTTCAGTCTGCAATCACAATAAATTCACGCTGCTCCTTAAACCACTATATGTAAACATTGAGTTTCAACAGCTATTTTTTAAATGCCAAAAGAGACTACTTCTTATTAAGCACTTTAAAATATTATTTAAAACAATCTTGTAAGAAGCCCAAACTAATACTAAAATGTAACAAAATCTAGTTAGATCTTACTCATTACACAGAACATCATTACACTCATTACACAGAACATCATCATAAACCCCCTTATTTCTAAACTAATATTCAGAATAGTTGAAACTATACATCAAATGAGGATTAGTTTGCTAAACAATAATGAAGTCCATATAACATCTCACTTTATACAGCGTGTTTTCATTTCATAGTATACACGCTTACTATACAAGACCTTAATATACATCAATATAAAATGTCAGCACAAAGATGCCAACAGACATTCACATTAGACTTTGAAAAGATTAGACAGCATGTAAGAAAATGAATTGAAAAATGTAAAATTAGTTTCATTTGCAAAATCAAAATATTACTTCTAAGCTACTACCAGTTCTAAAACTGTCAGAGCATTTGATACTGTTCCACAAAACATCCTTGCCTCTAAACTTGAGAGACATGGATTTGCCAGATGGATCACTTGGCGTATAAGGAATTAGTGGGATGGTTGCATTCAAAGAGTTATGGTGAGCAGCTCTACATCCAGACAGAGACCAGTGATGAGTGGAGTCCCTCGGGGGCTGGTATTCGGATTAGCATTATTTAACGTCTTTGTCAGGGACATGAACAGTAAGATTAAGCACACCCTTGGCAAGTTTGCAGATGACACCAAGCTGAGTGGTGTGGCTGATACGCCAGAGGGAAGGGATGCCATCCAGCCTTTACAGGCTTGAGAAGTGGACTTGATCTCATGAAGTTCAATAAGGCCAAGTGCAAGGTCCTGCACCTGGGTTGGGGCAGTCCCAAACATGCATACAGATTGGGTGATGAGTGGACTGAGAGCAGTCCTGCAGAGAAGGACTTGAGGGTACTGGTGGATGAAAAACTGGACATGAGTCAGCAATATGCACTCACAGACCAGAAAGCCAACCATATGCTTGTCTATAACAAAAGAAGTATGGCCAATATGTCAAGGGAGGTGGTTCTCCCCCTCTACTCTGCTTTTGTGAGACCTCACTTGCAGTACTGTGTCCAGTAGCCTCCAAAATAAGAAGGATATGGATTTGCTTAAGCAGGTTCAGAGGGGTCTGGAGAATCTCTCCTATGAGTGCAGGCTGAGAGAGCTAGGGTTGTACAGCCAAAAGAGGGAGATTTAGATTAGATATTAGGAAAAATTATTTAGTGTGGGGGTGATGAGACACTGGAACAAGCCGCCCAGAGAAGTCGTAGAAGTCCCATCTGTTGAGTGTTGAAGGCCAGGTTTGATGACGCTTTGAGCAACCTGACCCAGCAGAAAGGCATCCCTGCCCATGGCAGGGGGGTTGGAACTGGATAATCTTTAGGTCCTTTCCAAATGAACCTTTCAATGATTCTGTGAACCTATGAAGTTATCTTCTATCTTACACATGACAAGTGCTTAGCAGCACTGCATTCTGAATACCTACATTTATCATGCCAGAATTAGCTTAGGTAGGGGAACACAGAGTAACCAAGGATAGTTAACAAAAAAAAAAAGGCATGAGGAACGGTGGTATGGGGGGAAGGGGAGAATAACACATCTTCCCTTATCCAACTTACAGTTCTGCATTCCAAATATCATCCCCATATGTTCAGGCCATACTCTTAGAAATGCAATAGTCAGAGTTTCATGCTGTAAAAATCACCATGCTGTTACGCTGTAGGACAAACAGCCACTTTGACCTGACAAAAGAGACATCTAAGACCCAATTATGTCTTCAGACTGCGGAGTATCATCTGGGGCTCTGACCCAGAGCCAAGTGACGTGCAGGATGGACACAACTAGTATGCTCTGGGGGAGGGAGTTCTAAGCACAGTGACAGGTCCAGGGCCACCATGCTTCAGGTCAGATAATGACTCCTGGGCCCTTTTCAGGAATTACAAATGTACCCAGTATGTATAATGCCTCATCCAGATCTATTTGAACTACTGCAGGGTAGAAGTGTGACCTGCAGGAGCTAAAAGATCTTAGAACTATATAAAACAGGACTGACAGGCGCTCCAGATCACTGAGCCCAGTATTCTAAAATTGTCAGTAGCAACACCGGATGTCCACAGACTGTTTCTCCACAGCCACAGATCCTAAATCCCATTCAAACATCCTGAAAAAAGTTTTAGGTTTGTACTGAAAGACAAAAGCAAAAATCACAGCCTAACAAACTAAGAGGAAGGAAATAAACAACAGATAACATTGAGAAGGAAAAGATGAACTTGTCCAGAAGCCTGTACTACACCTGCTTTTACCAGTTCAATCTGTGTGAAAAATTTCTTCCTGGCACCAAATATAGTTATTAAGCTGCTCCTGAGAGCATAAAGATGACCCATCAACCCAGAATCTGAGAAATTACTGCCACAATATCCCCACCTGTGGGAGATTTCCGGTGCATGGTGACTTTCTAAATGTCTAAACCAGGTACAGACAAAAACTCAAATCCATTGGTATAAAAAATCCATTTATATCATTGGTATTAAAAACAGGCCTTTCCTACCTCTGCCATGACAGAAATGATACTTTGAAAATAAAGGACCTCAGACACTGCCTTTGACAAAGATTTCTTTGGAATGTGATTTTGCTCTGTTTCTTCACAAAACGAACATCTAATTTTCCATGTTTCACATAATCCAACAATCTGAATTACATACTTTTCTACATCTGTATTTCAAAAGGACAACGTTTCACAAGTTTAAAAGGTACACACAGTAGTATGAAACAGATGCAGGTATCTCATTTTATTCCTTACACTCATTTACAGAACAGATGCCACCATTCAGCTCTTAATTTGTCTCAAATGAGAAAACAGGTCAAGATCCTGAACTTTACAATGGTAAAAAAAACTCTTAACTATTGATTTCACAAACGGTGTAGCTGTACACATTATAATTGCCATATGACAAACTAATACAGTTCCTTGTAAGAGAGCTGTAATTAATTTCAGAATCCAAATGGTAACACAATTCTTAAAAACTTTAATCTAACATTTCAATTAAAAACTACGATATTCTGGTCAAAAATCGAGGAAAGATCTTCAGAGAACACAATAATTACCCCTACTCTCCTAGGTTTCAGCATACTTGTTTTAACCTCAGTTTTCAGCATGGCAAGACAAATGTATTTTACCACAGAAACTGCATTTCTAGACAGCTACTGTAAAGCGTGAATCCTTTTACCACCTTGACAAATGCTATTTGCCAATTAGTTGAAGGTTCAAACAAAACTACTTATTCCAAAGCCATGTACAACACTTAGCCAGCAAAGAACTCATCTCATAAAACTTGACATCTATTACCTGAACTAAAGCCTCTTAAGTACTTCTGATTTTTATAAAAGACCTTACACAGAAGTGTCTATTTGCCAAATATGTATTTTCCATTTTAGATTATGCTTTGGTTTTGAGTATACTAATTTAAACATGATGAACATTAAATATTCATTACTATCTTTAAAACACAGATAACTGTGAAAGCACATATCACCCCTTATTACATAATCAACTAAAAACTATTTTACCTGCCAAACGAAACTAAATTAATCCAATAATTTAGATTGCTCCATAACACCACAATCAATGCAGCACCTTTTAAGCCAACTGAGAAAAATATTTCATAAGATTACAATCTTTCAAATTGGCTATGATCTGTGGTTTGCACAAGCCATGTACTTTTTTATATATATATATACACACACCCATATTTATATATAAAATAAATACTTGCAATTGGGTAAGCTAGTCATGTAAGAAAACAAGAATACCCCAAATGCCCTGCAATGCAAACATGTAATTGCTTCTTGAAATTTAACCTTTTGTAACACTGAAAATATCTGTGAAAAATCACAGGCTACTGTCTGCTGCCATTCTGACATGGAGTAATCTTGCATTTTGCATGGGCAACTATCTTTTTCTGGGCTGTCTGTTCTGGTTGTGATTAACTGTCATCAGTGCAAAGACAATTGGCTCTTTGTACAGTCATTTATATCTAGCAGGTCTCATAGGACAGATCCAGAATCACAGGAATGCTGATCTTAAGCTTTCGGTGCCAGTTAGATAAATGAGCAGTCTAGCCACTTTCATATGGTGTGAAGAAATATATTTAGCACATCAGAGACACGTCTCACATAGAGACACTTGTTAGCTCAAATAATTCTGCATGATGAACCCAGAAATGGGAATGTATGGTAAAGACACCTGAGTGATCCTGCCTAGATTCAGGCTGATTTTTGCACATGGGACACAGCAACCCTCGATATACTGACAGACTGGGGAGTGAGAGGCTGCAGAGCAGCCCTGTGGAAAGGGCCCTGGGTTCTGGTTGACAGCAAGTTGAACATGAGCCAACAGTGTGCCCTGGCAGCCAAGAAGGCCAACCATGATGTCCTGGGGTGCATCAAGTACAGCATTGCCAGCCAGTTGAGGGAAGTGACTGTCCCACTCCACTCTGCTCTAGTGCAGCCCCACCTCGAACACTGTGTGCAGTTTTGGGTGCCACAGGATAAAAAGGACACAAAGCTACTGGAGAGCATCCAGAGGAGGCCACAAGGCTGGTGGAGGCTCTAGAGGAAACGTCATATGAGGAGCAGCTGAAGACACAGGTCACTGAGCCTGGAGAAGAGGAGATTTAGGGAGAACCTCATAGCAGTTTACGGCTTCCTCACAAGGGAAGGGGGAGAGACTGGTGACCAGTGACAGGAGGCAAGGGAATGGCAGGAAGATGTGCCAGGGAGGTTTAGCTTGGATATTTGGAAAAGGTTCTTCACCCAGAGGGTGGTGGAGCACTGGAACAGCTCCCCAGGGAAGCAGTCACAGTGCCAAGCCTGGCAATATTCAAGAAACACTTGGACAATGCACTCGAACACGTTGTGAATCCTGGGATTGTCTTATGCAGGGAAAGGAGTCAGACTCGATGATCTTGGTGGGTCCCCTCCAGCTCAGGACATTCTGTGATTCTGTGTGATTCTTTGTAATTTCAGACTAGCTTTACAAGTACTTGTAGAGAGTAGTTAACTGTAACCATGATGCACTGCCATGTCCACTCAGGCTACATCTATCAGAAAAGCAAGGACCCAAACAAGAGAGTGAAAATCTGTCTTAGAATCAACTGAGGATTAAGTTTGACCGCAGGGTACATCTTCAGAATTTGGTTATCCAGTGTTACCAGAATGCAGGTGAACCAGGAACAATCACTAGCTAGGTTGCTCTTATTTGCTGTTCTTGCTTTACTGGGTGGAAATGAAAATTGACAGAATCAGGTATGTTTGTTTCTTAGGAAACACTAAAATCACCAGATACATACTCTGCATTGTACTTTTGCTATTTGTTACCGTGCTCAATTTTTAACCAAAGAATAAGCTCAGTGCCTTCTGAAAAGAGGGTTGTTCACAACTCGATGGGCAGGCTGTTCTTTGTGCCTAGAATCACAGAATTGTTTGCGTTGGAAGGGACCTTAAAACCCATTGGACCATTCCAACC